>CM074804.1:4966222-5086966 GCA_037447605.1 Zygnema circumcarinatum
GGGAGGGGAGGGGAGGGGAGGGGAGGGGAGGGTATTGGACTGAATCAAAACTCGACGCTTCAAACTTTATTCTTAAAAAAGTCAACTGTGCTTGCGATGGCCTTAGCCATCAAGCCCCAATATTTTCTACCTTTAAAATGCTCGTCCATTAAGTAAACCTAATATTATAGAGGTTTTTCTTATTGTACTTAAGATAGGCATTTGCCCCTTCAATATGAGCCACGTGGGAAATTTTACGGGAAAAATACAAGATTAGACTTGTCTATATGGCCTTTGCTGGTTCCATTGCAAATTCTACCTCGTCTATAAATACTACCGTGGCTTAGTACTTTGTATGCATCCACACTCACATTTATTGCGAACAATTTCAAAGATACTAAGTATAAAACAACTAGATTTTTAGCATTTCTTCAAATTTTCGAGTTCTTTGTACTATCCCCTTCCTTGTAGTTTGTACTTACAAGAGGCGACCTTTGAAAGATAAGTGAATTCCTCACCTTAGAATGGCAAACATGGCAGATTTTTGTAGATAAAAATTGTGGCGGTGATTCAAAAGACGAAGGTTTTAGTTCTAAGTTGTTTGAAAACGGAATTTTTGGTAGCTTCTTTGGTATACTGAAAATGGCCACCAAGGTTTCTAACTTCAACTTAGGTTCTCAACAATTGAGTACATGAAACCAGTGTCCTCCTTGATTTTCCTTGATTTTAGCAAGGTATCAAAACCCTCTTCCTCTAAAATTGCAGACATCTAACAAAGGGTCTCTTACAACCGTGCAATGATAACAATCACATTAGAAATAGTCATTGGCTGCACTTGGGCAAGGTCTCATAAGGAACAAAACAAAGTATCTCATATACCATAATGATCTGTACTAGGTCTGCCTTAAGGCATGAAAATGTCCAATATTTCAAATGTTCAGCTCATTGCAAGATAATGATACAGATATTTTGCAGGGCATACGATTAGCTCGTGTTGGACTTTGACATGATGTATCTGTGTGGCATTACAAGAGTTGTTTAACCCGCCCACCATTGCATTTTAAAGGCCACTCCCTACTTGTATGTCGCGCATCGTAACCCAAAAATAATCTACTAATCTCCAAATATGACAAATGGCAGGCCAAACTGAATAAACCAAACACCTAATTTCAAGCAACAAGAAACAAAAGAAAACAAGAACATAACAAAAGGGCGCCATAACTTCAAACAAGCAATGGAACACCTCTTGTGTGACTTACAATGGGTTTTGTTATTTGATACGTGTGTGTTATTTCTTTTTTTTTTTTTTTTTTTATTTCTTGCCCGCACCGCCAAGCATGTACTTAAACATCTAAAGCCAATTTCATTCTCTTTGATACATTTACAATCGGTTAAAATTATTTAAGTACTTAGGTCTCAAAATCTTTTATGATTCCTCTAAAAACAACCAATTATTCCCACAACTCTATTCGTAAAACGCTATGTAGATTGCATCGCTTTGATCAATAGTAGACTGTTCATTCCCATCAGCCTTAAAGGAGGGAAAATAGGAATATGTGTGTGCAGATGTCAGTTAGGTCGCTCATCCTCTCTCGGCCAAGGATCGTATTTAGGCATAGAGGGCGAATAGACATGCCATGGCCATCCAACCGCCAGAAGAGCCCTTTTGTGCGCCATCAAACTCCAACTCCTGCGTTATCTCTACCGAGTGTTGGGCACAGAAGGCGGGCCAGAGCTGCGTGAGCGGCGTCGTTGAGGCGGCGGGAGAGCCAGCCTATGGAGGCGATAAGAGCAGGGTCCCACCTCCCCGCTGCCACAATTCGCAAGAGAAGCTCGTCGGCGAGTTCCGCTAGTTTCATGGCTAAATCTGCATGCTTGTCTGTCTCACATAGTGCACGCCTGCATATGAATGCTTCTAGGGTCTGAAGTGTCCTCGTCCTCCTGTCCCTTGGCGGGCGAAAAGAATTTAGTACTGCGATTATTGCTGTGCGTTAAGGTCAGTGGATGGTAGTGCGGGGGTGAAGCTGAGACTGATGGTGAAGGTCAGGGTTAAGTTAGGTTAGGGTTAGAGTTAGAGTTTTAGGGTCAGCGTTAGAGTTACGGCTAGGGTTAGGATTAGGTTTGAGGGTTAGGGTTAGGGTTAGGCCTGGGGTTAGGACAGGGGCGAGGGGTTAGGTGAAGGTGAGGTTTAGGATCAGGGACGGGGTGTCCGTTCGGGTTAGGGCTCGCGCTAGAGTTAGGGTTAGGGTTAGGGTTGCGGTTGGGATTCGGGTTAGCGTTAGGCTTAGGATTAAGATTAGGGTTAGGGTTAGAGCTAGGCTTAAGGGCTCTGGTCAGGATTAGGGTTAGGGTTAGGATTAGGTTAGGTTAGCCTTCGGATTAGGGTTAGAGTTAGGACTAAGGTTAGGGTTAGGATTAGGGTTAGGATTAGGGTTAGGATTAAGATTAGGATTAGGGTTAGGGCTATGCTTAAGGGCTCTGGTCAGGATTAGCGATCTATCGGCACGTGGCAGAGGCGGCAGGAGGGAAGAAAGCTCTTTGGACTTACCACTATAAGCCGGGTAGGAGCAGGATTAGGAGTGGGTTAGGTCAGTTGTTGGTTTCGGATTAGGGTTATGGCAGAAGTGATGCTAGTGAGGTCGTCCTCTTTGCCTAAGCGGAGCAGCCCCGCAGTGCATCAAGTCCTGATGATTTACCTTTCCATGATCATGTACACGAGCCTGCACTGTACAGGGTTTTTTTTTATTTTTAGGAAACACGATCTGAGTCGCAAACGTGAGATATTTCTGACTCTCATACGGGTAACCGACCGTCATACCTAGTCCTTGTCCTTCATCCAGTTTCCTTCGTACTATCAACCTATGCACAAGATAAAGTATGCTTTGATCTCTATGCAGAGTCAACGCAAATTAAAGATGAGTACTTTACAAAAGTTTTTCCAAAAAGGTCAAAATCACGAAAGCACACCCCTCCGTCAGTTGAAGTCATATGACATGTCTCTGTACTCCATAGATTGGGATATACAACTGAGTATAAGCACAAGCTAAAGGAGAAAATCAGCCGCAGAAGTCCAGGAGCTGTCCTATACGTGAAAGCGGGCCTTTAAATGGGAATTTGCAGACTTGTGTTCCATTGTTCTCTCTTGTTTACCATATCACATGAAAATGTCTCCTTCCGATTACCACGTCCAGTGCAAACAGTATCCTGTATTTCACTCTCAGTCAGCACAGTCACATTTGGTTGAAGCTAAGGTAATGATGTTTAAATTTGTTTTTCTATAACATTGGCTAAACAGTTTAAACTACAATACATTTCTACTTATCAAAACTGCTATCTGTTCTACTTCTTGGGCTGACCAATTTATATCGGACTACAATGTCAATCGACCTTTCCTACACTGAAAGCCTACTAGAGTTTGCACCCCTCGGTTCTTATTGATTCCTAAATGTAGTAAAAAGAATTCCTGAGAACGACTTCAAGTTTACACTGACAGCCGTTTCTGCTGGCAGATCTATCAGCTTAACATTATACACAAAACATATAAGGAAACACCGAAGCTAATGATAAAATGGTAAAATAGGGGCACTGCCTAGGCTTGCTTCAACTTACATTTGACTTCTAATTTCAACTCACCTTTCCTACTCTCTCCTCCAAGGAGCATGCAGGCAGAGACGCCCCCCAAAACCCGAGCTCATCAAGAACTGGACGTGACAATTGGATGCAGTTTTGTGTGCCAGCTGTGCATGCACATTCTGCGATCTGCGTCATAATGCCAGTAGCCGTTGTCCACCAATCTCGCCTTCTTGGCATCCTTTCCGGAGATCCAGTTGTTGTGCAGAATGATGCAGTTCTTGGCTTTACACGCGGCAGTGACATCCTTCTCAGCCCAAAAGTCATGCACAGCCCCATTCGGATAAGCAGTCCGGTTCAGGAAAACCGTTCGGAGGCCGTTGGTCCACCGACACTCCTCCTTCCCTCCGACCAGGAGCTGACCTTTCTCGCCACACAGCACGTCGTAGAAACTGGGCTGCTCTGAAAGCGTTGTCTGCGCTGCATGTGCGACTATGGCGGAGAACGCCTCAATGGTCTGCTCATCAGAACGCGCAAAGTAAAACCCGGAGTTGATTCGGCGAATCCCAGTGCCTGGTATGGATGCGTTGGGCTCGTTGCTTTGAATGGGGAAGGTGCCCGGACCGAAGCGGAGGAGGTCCGGGAGAGGGTCGGAGTACCACACAATGTCCACGTCCGTCCAAAGCGCGGAGTACCCCGCGCGGAGCACGCGCAGGACCGCCCGCGACTTGAGTTTCGTGAACTGCCGGAAACACTGCGTGCCGAACGCGCAGTCCGCCGCGTCGATGCTCTTCAGCTTGTCCCCCGCGTGCTCGTAGTACACCGCCAGGCCCTGCGTGAAGGCGAACTTGTACAGGTCTTCGTCCAGGGCAGCCACCACGAGGTTCTTCTCCAGCCCTAAAAGGCGCAGGCGGCAGACGAAGTTCATGAGCATCTCCGCGTAGCCGAAGGTGACGGCGACAAGGGTGACAACTTTGAGGTCGCCCTCAACTTGTAGCGCCTGCTTGGGGAGCAGCTGCTCCATGGTGTGGGGAAGCCCTGGCTTCGAGTCGGGCCCTGCCGTAGCGACGATGGAGTAGTCCTCGCGCTTGTCGACTGACACCATTCCGCATGTCCACCTTCCCTTACTGTCCAGCTTGGGATCCGTCTGTGTGTTGGTAATGTATGGGGAGTATTCACAGGAGCAGTTGGCAGGACGCTCTCGCTTCAGTAGGCACAGGTTGCCAACTGCATGACAAGGAAATTAGCGAAAAGGAGTATGTGTTAGGGTCAAGTTGGATATAGATGCTGCATTTGATAAGCACACGCTTGCTCAGCTAGAGGCTTCGGCATCATGTACGCAGGACAATGGGAAAATGAGGCAAGCTACGCTTTTCGCCAAGACCTAGACGAGCACTGTCCACCGCAGGTAGAGGGTAATTGTCCTTTGATTGTCCTTTAGCTTTATGCTGCTTAAGCTGGCAACTCAGTTCGAAGAAGGATAAATTCAGCTCAGCTCATAAAGGAAAACGCATCCTAGCTCATTTTTTTTTGTCGATTCTCTCAATTCGTAAGTGACGAAGGTGCAGATTTACCACGTGAAGCAAACAATTCGACACAATTTTTACTCCATGAATACTTTCCAGTTAAGCAAAGTGTTGCATCGTAACAGCCTCCTCCAAACAATCCACCGGAACTCAATCCACTTGCCCACCTTCATGCCAATCCCCTGGCTCAAGCAAGCAAGCAAGCAGGAGGGAGGGAGGGAGGGAGGGAGCAGCAGTGGCGGCCCCTACCTGTGGGTTCGTGGCAGGCGGCGAGGCGCCACGGCGCGTGCAGCGCGGTGCCCTTCTGGTTGGTGTACGAGCCGTGCGTCTGCGCGAGGTGCACGTTCCGCGCCATCTCCCAGCTGCTGCGCTTGCGCGCGCTCCAGAAGTTGCGGCCCCCCGCGGCCTCCCCCCCCGCGCCCACGTGCGCGTAGGCGTGCGCCACGTGGAGGTTGGTGAGCGCGGCGCCCCCGTCCACGACCGCGCGCAGGCCGCCCTGCACGGCCTCGTGCGTGAGCCAGTTGTCGTACTTGGACCGCCCGAACGCGAAGGGCGGGACCGCCCCCCGGAGGAGCGGCCGCGCGGGCGCGTTCCAGAGCCAGAAGTCGACCCCGCCGTACGTGTGCAGGCTCGCGCCGCCCCGCCGCGCGGCCTCCCGCGCGGCCTCGTCCCGCGCCGCGCGGGTCAGGCCCAGCCGCTCGAGCTCGCCCGCCTCGAAGCTGAAGGGGAAGGCGCCGGCGCCGAGGTCCCAGCGCGGGGCCGTCAGGAGCCAGAGGTCGAACACGCCCGCGACCTTCTGCACGGCGGGCATGAGGTCGTTCAGGAGGATGATGTCGCCGTTGATGATCATCGACAGGGCCGTGTCCGCGGCCTGCGCGCGCGCCACCATGGAGTGGAACAGCGGGACGCCATGGAAGGTGTAGTCAAGCGAGCTCTCCACGCGCACGTGCGGATGGAACTCCGCCGCCACCTCCGCGAACGTCGGGTCATCCCCGAGCAGCACGATCTGCGGCTGCGGGCGCAGCGCCAGCCACGACAGCAGAGCGCGCCGCTGTGGCTCCGCGCTCTCGTTCGCGTACGCCTTCGGGGCGCAGAAGATCGTCATAGACAGTGCCTCTGCGGGGTCCGTACCGGTCGCCTGTGAGTTTTCCTGGTCCTGTCCTAGCAAGACGCGGGAATGCCTCACGGCTTCAGTGGCCTCAAGGACGGCGGTGGAGGTGGTCAGGGCATGGGGTTGGGTGGCGTCGAGCAGGAGGGCCGCGGTGGAGGCTGCGGAGGAGGCGGCGTTCTGGCAGGATTCGTTGACGAGGCGCCACGAGCAGAGGAAGAGGCAGAGAGCGACGGCCATGGGGCCGTGGAGCGCTAGAAAGCTCACCAGCTTCGCACCTACGCTCGGGCACTTTGCGCCCGCGTGAAAGTCCTGGCGGTGCATTCTTGGGTACGACATGGGGGCTGCTGCGCGATGGTAGGGGGGAGATGGCGGGCACGGGGGGGGGGTGGAAGTCTGAAGGAAGGCTGCACGGGCGAGGATGGAGTGAGAGGGAGGAGGCGAGGGAGGGAGCGGCGGCGGCGGTTGCAGGCGCGCCCCGCTCGGCTCTTGGGAGTCGGCGCCCGCGAGCAGCCGCTATCAAGGCCCGCCGGGAGGTCCCAAGGCCGGAGGTGGTCGGAGCGACGGGCAGGGAAACGTTTGTGGGGGCGCGTGCGATTGGTGTGGGCGGGGCCCGCCCTGCCCTCGAAAGTTTTGAATACTGTTGCTTCTGCCCGGATGCGGACGGATTTCATTGCCACCTCACCTGGTCCGTACGGTCGGGTAGTTGGATCTGTACGATCCATCCGTCTGGGATCACTCGTATCAACATGTACGGTCGATTCTCGATTAATGGATGAACCTGGCCGCCCGAATCTGCCGACGGAGATCTCGAGCATTGCGTCGCTTTTGAGGCACGGTTTTTCTAAAACGACAAACTCAGCGCTCACTTGCCTCCAAAGAGGCGCCGCGGTGACCTGAAGATTCGGCGACCTCATAATTGAATGTAAATGGTGGCGCTGCAACCCGACAAGCCACAATCGACAAACTTTTGGCCGTTAACCAATTGGCGGAGGAACCGAGTGGTTGTCGGCTCAAATAAAAAAAGGTTTCAGAATCGACGCGACTTTGATTGGCCGAATCCGGAAACATTCCAAGGAAAACTTCGGCCAGAATCTGCCCGCGACAATTTGCCTTTTGTCCTGTCATTTTGTGCCGCCCGCCGTGTGCCTTCTGTTGCTCCTGGCCTATCCGCGCGTGCGAAGAATGATTACACTTTGGCCGTTTGTGGGGACTGGTCCATTTGTCCTCCAACTCTCTGTACGGTTGGCGACAGGCTCGCTGACGCCTCCAAAGGGCATTAAATGCGAGAGGAGCCGTGTCGGTGCCTCATTGCCCGCCGCCGACAAAGTCGGTTCGCTGCAAATGGGCACGGGCACGGGCGGCCAACGGTTGGCGCGAGGGTCACGGCAGCGAGCGGGGCAAGTTGGTCGTTAAAAGTTCAGTAGTCGCCAACGACAGTTCCAACAGAAAGCCCTCCCGACCTCAACCAGACAAACGGTTGTGGGGATTCGATCGATGTGCGGGGCAGGGCGCCCATCCGCGTCGATGCGCGCACGGCGGCGGCCGTAGTCTGGCCCATACTGTTGTGCGCGACGCGACCAGTTCCTCGTGGTTCCCCCATGTTGTTTTTGGTCATGTACATTTGATGGTCTCGCCATCGTGAGATCAACGCCACATCCCCCCAACCAGACCAGACAGCGCTGCGAAATACAAACCTCCTGACTTGGCAGCTCCCGCCACCGGTACCGTAGAGGTACCGTAGGAGGAGATTGATTGTTTGGGAGGCCTCCCCTCCCCTCGCATAGCAAAGCTCCGCTGCAAAGTACAAAGCAGACGCGGTCGGTAGTTTCCGTCCGCTTCACAAACTCGGCTGCGGCTTGCGGCGGGTGGTGGACTGCATCTGGGACTTGCCCCGCCCGCGAAATAGGTGACGTGCGTCCTGCGTCCTCCTGGTGACGAGCGGGTCAGTGCACCGCACGGCCCGCGGCGCTGGGCGAAGGGACAGGACAGGACAGGGGTCGCGGGCGGGCTCCAGTGCGCTCCGAATCAGAGACTGCTGAAGATCAACTTGCATTAAAACCTCCGATTCCACTTCTCAAAACGATCCACTTCCTGTGCCAACTCTGCATTCCAGTTCTACGTCGTGACGATGCGAGCAAGCAAGCATGCATCAGGAGTGCTCTCAACGCCCCCCTCCCAGTCGGGATCGGTCTTGAATATGCCAAACGAACATAACGTAAAACTAAAAAGGTTGAGAAAAAAATAATTAAAGATTTTAAACCAGCTTCCATAAAAAAGACTGCATTCAGTTTATTGCAATTAACTTGAGAAAAAGAAATTAATTTCTAATGGTTTTTCTCAATGCAAATATTACACGATAACCAGTTGAACATTGAACAATTAACGACCGGTCGCGTTCAATTTGAGTTTTCTTTGCTCCACGGATCAACAATTATATTTTGGCAAGTCGCCTGATTTTTCCAAAATTTTGCTCAACATAGAAATTCTGGCACTGTTACCTACCGTACCGTACGGTAATCATTGATCTGCTCAGAAAAGTCGTACGGCAAAAATCGTGTCGGAGTTTGACCGGATCCTCAAATTGCCCAAATTCTACGTGGCAAAAAACTGGAATCCAAACATGTAACCAAAAAAATTGAGAATCTGAACTATTGTTAACTTTCTCAAATCAAAAAAAAAAATCGACCTCCGATGTTCATTGTTCAACCCTCTCGAATACGTTTCAACATTGAGAAATTAACTAAAAATTTGTTCAACTTTTCAGCCTGTTTGGTTTTACGGTGGTATCGCGATTTCTGCCTGTATCCTCAAAGCCCCACTCGTTCGCAGCGCCCGCCCGCGTACCAACTGACCCGCAGAGCGCGCGCTCCTCCCTGCCCCTACTCACTGCACGCGTCCGCCTGTCCGCAGCCGGACGGAGGTCCGCAACCCTGCCATGCAAGCAAGCAAGCATGTATGCATGCATGCATAGCGGCCTGCCCGGCGGCAGCAGCAGCCTCGCTGGAGTGGAGGGGGGCAGTCAGACGGGGCCATCTGCGGAGGGACTTGGCTCATTCTCCGTCATCCTTCGCCCACTTTGGACCGTATATCGCCAGATGCGTCCTTCCGTACCGTCGGTCTCGAATCTGCACTCCACATCATCCTCATTTCTGCCATGAGGCTACCTCGCACTGACTGTCCCTAGCACTACTGCCTACGAGACATGAAGAAGACTGTTAAGAAAAAAACTCGTCTTCGGCAGGTGCTTCACTCGACGTGATCTGCAGTGATGTGACAGAAATTGTGACGCTCCTACTGTTGTGTGAGAAGGCCACTCTACAAAGGAAAGCATCGCATTCTGACCTTCACAAGAGGCCCACATAAGTCTGGCAGTTCATGCTTCGACCGAAGAGGGTACTCCACAATCTGCAAGAACACAACAATAACGAGCCCTCCCCTTGAATGACACTTTGGCATCCACTCCCACAATGCAGACCCCCAATTCCAGTCCATTCTCATGTTTTTGCGCATTCTGCAAAAAGTAAACCTGAATTTCTGGTGCCCACCCCGCACTCAAGGTGCCCACTCCTCACCATGCACGTATCCGGGTTGATAAACGGCGACCGCCCTAATTGCGCCATCAGTTCTGAAAACACCACTGCTTCATAGGGCGGCGTGACGCTAACGTAGTCGAAACAGCCACCGGCATACTCAGCTGCACAGAATGAGAAACAGCAGAGCGAAGATGTATATGTTGGTTACCGCGTGGTGTTGTGATTCAAGCCTTTTTACAGTAAGCAATAAGCAATACGTTGGACAGGACATATCAATTATGTCGCCACCTTTCATTACGCCGCTGCCTCGAATGATAGATTCCTCACCTCCACTTTGCTCTCCCCTTTGGAGGAATTGCTCCACACGAGTTGTGTGCACCATGGTCTGTTGTGTTAAGGAGCATGTTGCCAGGTTAGGGCCCAACACTTCAGCTACAACCCAGGGGTCCGCTTCCACAAAGTGCGCCTGCAATATACAAACATGACCATTGCTTACACCCTTGTTCAATTTGCACGCGCTTTCTGGCACACGTGCAAGCCTCTGAATGACACTCTACTTTGATAAACAACCCTCCCGATTGACAGTCAGCCGTGACTCGGCCAAAATTTTCCTTCAAACAACTCATACAATGAACAGAAGATGTCGGATCCTCACCTCTTTGCATCCCCTGCTTAGCGCTTCAATGCCAACTGAGCCCGTGCCACTGTAGAGGTCCAACCATCTGCCACCCGGCAGGCTAGAAGGCATTCCTGCCATGGCCTGCAATCCTCA
Source organism: Zygnema circumcarinatum (assembly GCA_037447605.1). NCBI lineage: Eukaryota > Viridiplantae > Streptophyta > Zygnematophyceae > Zygnematales > Zygnemataceae > Zygnema > Zygnema circumcarinatum. The sequence continues at coordinate 4,976,714 of CM074804.1, forward strand.
TCAGATATTTCAAGAGAGGCTACTCATCGCTCAGTCTTGCTGCTCTACACCAACGCGTTTGGATGAGCTAGACCTGCACTGAGGCGATAGCCAGACTCCCTCCCTCATTCCCCTCCGCTCCATTTTCTGCGGGCCTATTATCGGCCCACCGCCGGGAATTGGTGCAGACTTGCTGCTGCGGATGTATCCAGTGGCCCAGGGCTCACCTGCAGCATGCTGAAGACTGCGCCTCGCACCATCTCCATCATGGGCCGCACGGCTTGGTCAGCCGGAGACAACAACCGGCGGCCGCCTTGACTTCCCGCCATGATCTGCCGTATGTGTCCAGCGAAGGGAGTTGAGTTCTAGTTAGCATACTGCCAGCACAGTCATCATAGCAATAGCTTAACGGTCACGCTGCCAACACACAAGCCAATCATCAAGACTTGATGCCTGATGAAACTGACTGCACAACGGACGTTTCCAGATGCGTTCTCTCCTGGCTTACAACGAACCTCATCCATAGCCTCTCTTCGCAAGCTCCTTACCCGCAGCATGCGATGTGTAAGCCGCTCAGTCGGTTTCTCATTGGTGACTGCGGCTGGCTCCTTTTTCTGTCCTTTTTCTAACTGGCGCTTTGTTCTTGCAGGAAGAACTGCTCCAATGCTCGCCAATGCCTGGACATAGCAGAAGCGGATAATGAGTGCTAAACAGAATGGTTAAGCTTGGAAAACGCCTTGACTTATATCTACCAATCTTCACAGGCACATACAAGATGAAGCAGAAACAATCGACAGCGGTATTAGCCTACACTCGAGTTACAGACATATTTTCTCAAGCATTTTCTGCAGTCCTACAACGGGACTTACGAGACACGACACTTTGCCATGAAGGATCGCAAGGCCATACCTCCGGCGAAGCCAGCGTATACGGGTCAACCTTCCAACCACCCGCCAGGGTAAAGATCTCTTCATCTAGTACTTCCTCGCTTTCTTGTTTGGGCTGTCTCCTCGCCCTCTTCCCCCCATTGGCAGCTCGATTTGCATCTGCATACATCAGTGTCGTCACATAGACTGAAAGATCTATAAGAAAGATTGTGTAATGACAGGGAAAACGAGTCCAGAAGAAATGATCAGCATCTGGCTTACTACCACATAAGTAGTTTAGAAAAAATTCTGTGCAAACTATTTATCCGTCATAATGCACTGTCAGCGATAACGTCTTTCTCAATTGATTGGAGAAATTCTACAAGGTGCAATTGTTCTCAAGCTGACACGGCACAACATTTATGGATACCGACCTCGATACACATGAAAGAGAGAAAAGAGGAAGACAGGAGAATTAGGAGGAGGAGGATTAACAAAAGGATATCAATGGAGAAGGCTTTGTAGAGTACAGAATTCCATAAATTCCATACTCCAGCTTAGATATTAACATCACTGTTCTCGTGAAGTGGACGTAATTCTCTGAGATCAAGCCGATAATAACTTTTTCCTCCCTAAATTTTGCCCTTTCTGAGTGTTGCAACTGATGTTTACAAGGAACCCCAGATTGCAGAATCCGATACAAGACTTACAATTCACAGGAATTACTCCACCATGCTAACCGTTGGAACACCTTGATTACGCTTTGGAAATTAACTTTCTCCTTCCTAAACTACATTGTTCGAGAAGTACCTAAGGCACGGTTATGGTTGCTGTTCTCACCATTGATCAACTAAGATAGTATCTCACGGCTCCACGGTCATGAAGTTAATGATAGATACTTATATTGGTTATCCATGCAAAGTGCCTTCCTTCTGATAGAATCTACAGCAGTATTGGTTAAAAACTCCTACTTGTCATTCCTCCAATCGTCATATAAGATGGAAACTTTCTGTCCTTCACCTTTCCAGCTCCTAAATTCTTGCCAGCAGGTGAATTCTATCTGGCGAAAAGAAATCGCTTCAAAGCGCACATACAATGTTTTGCGAAGAAACACTCACCAATCCCAGCATGTCCGAATTGTACCTACAAAACCTAACATTGACCTCATAAATTCATTCTCTTTCTCTTATAAAATAATGCCTTCATTTGAACCCTCTCCCACGGTTTCACGACCTGCTACAGGAGCACCCCTTCGAGCGCAGCGAACGCTGTGTTGGATGCTGTTCTCAGCATCGCTTCTCCCGCTGCGCACTTGCACTCCTGCACCGGGCAGTGGAGCTCCTAGCCATGGCACTCTCAGAGCAGCTGTCTCGTAGTGCATTGCGGCCATGGCGTCTAGAGGCGCCAGAGAGAACAGCCCTCCCCGTCGTCGGAACGGGCAAGTAGATTAGGGTTTCTATGCGTAGCAGTCGGCGGCAGGTTGTGATGGGGAACTGGGCGGCATAGAAAAAGCGAAATGTTCAATTTGGAAAAGTTCTGGAGTGGCTGCGTCTGACTTCACTGATCGTCATTGCTCCACTGCCGATGGGCTGTGCTCATTGCAAATCTTTATCGTGCAATGCGAAATCATCGAAGAACAGTGCGTGCGGGAGAAAGCGATGCAGCTTTGAATGCTAGAAAATCCTTTTGTTATGATCATGAGTTTTTCATATTGGGTTCACTTGTTGGGGGGGACCCTCGCGAACGTTCATTGCAGGCTAATCCTTTTGCATATACTTTACAGTACACAATCAACTCTCAGTTGAAGCAGAAATTTCATTCATTGAAAAAATTGGTGCAAGACATGCCGAGACAACAACTTGGTACAACATGGCAAACAATTGGCCTAGACAGGATCGCGCATTCTTTAGTCGGAGGAATGTACATTTTTATTCCTTGTTAGCGTTAAACTAAAGATTGTAACGTGGCTTGGGAAACGCAGCTTCTCATACAATGCGTGATCCGATACCAACATATAAACAAGACAATTACAATAGAATAGCTTGCTTTTAGTCCCCAACGAAGCAGCAAGCTTCTCCTTTCTTCCTACAGCCTTACGAAGCGCCTAAATAGAAAGCCCCGCACCGAAAAGAAAGGACGCACTGCTAAACGACATTTCGTGTTTATGGAAAACTTTACGACAAATGTCATCTCCAGCCGCACCGCCTGCAACATGAAGGGGCAGCAGATGCTCCAATGTTGGATGGGCTTTCCTTAAGAGAGGATGGTGTTGCAAATCTGCGCAGAAGGGAGAGTAGTAATGTCAGAAACAATTCACTTGAGGGGATCGCCTCTCTGGTTACAGAGACTCTAAGCGTCTCACACTAAAAAAATGTTCTGCACTGCAAACAGTCTGCCAGGACAGCATCCATGGGCGCACCAAGAAGACGGCGCTCTCTTTCCTTGAAGTCTCTAGGTTCCACAACTGCCTCCTCCAGTACTTTGTCAAAAGGGGCTACATAGTCTGCAACCTGCCATAAATCAGAAACAAATGGTGATGTCATTAGCCGGAAGTCCCGAAAAAAATGGCTACTCTGGAACAGCAAGTGAAACACCAGTAGAGTTTAAGCTACTTTCCAGCCAACTTACATATCTGTTGTGGTAGAACCGCCCCATGTCTCGAAGATTATGCACAGCAGTCCCGCTTCCAACAATAAGCACTCCTTCGTCTCGAAGGGGTCGGAGAGCCTTCCCCAATGCAATGTGATCCTTCATGGATCCACCGGAAAGAAGCGACAACTGGAGAACTGGGACTTCACCATTTGACATCATCCACTTTAGAGGAACCCAGGAGCCATGATCCAGGCCGTGCTTTGGGTCACCTGCCGCCATTATGCTGCTTGCAGACAGAAGCTACACATACATACACAGGAAAGTAAAGGTCTAATAAGATCAGCAAAAAGAGCATGTTCCAGTGACAGGCTACAAAGAGCACACAGACACTAATGATAGTCACAAGGATCACCACGCAACTAATTGCAGAAGTAGCAACTTCATATAAAACAGAATCGAGTCGCTCAATACTGACTACCTCGGCCACCGTCGGCAAGCCTGCCTGACACACCCGCTAAACATTTGATGATTACCAACGATAGAGACTCACGGAGGAAAGTCGACGTCATAAAAAATAACACAAGTTCCAGCGATCTCTACTTGTCCCCTCTACTGGTCAATAATTTGGCTCTGACATACAAGCGAAGCTCTCATTCTAACCTAACGCAGACATTCGCACCGGCCACAGATAGACTCCGCTGGCCGGCAGAGCTAAATCCTTTACCTGCAAGACTCTGTTTGCCACCTCTGGCGAGCCCTTGCCTGGATACGTGTAGGTGTAAAATTCTTTGGGGAAACCGTAGAAGTCGTAAATTGTTTCCGGGGTACTTGTGGTATTCACTCTAACTGGTTTTTCCTCCCAGTGCCCACTAATCAATAGGACTGCGCGAATTCCGGGGAGCATCTTCACCTGTGAAATGAACGAAACGTGAGACTTTGATCAGCCGTCAAAGCAGGCTTTCAAGGTGTATGGAGTCCAGAGAGTTTCAGTACTGTGAAGACACAAATTCTACCTGGCAGCAACAATACCTTCTGCGCCAAAACCATGGCCTGCATTACTAGTCATGCTCTTTATGTTTGAATGCTGGCCCTAACGTAGCTTCAAACTGCATCCACTTTCTTGAATCTTCGTAAAAAAAAAGAGTTATTGAGCAACTAGCCGACCTGGTTTCCAAGCCTCTTCCAAAAGTTCGAGTCTTCAGTTTCAGCAAAACCAGAAACGGGCGATCCATGTGACAGGTACAGCACAGGGAAACGCGTCATTGCTTTCGCTGGCGCAGCTTTGCAAAAGGTGAAAGCGATTGAGTTTGTTGCTGTAAAATTCGAACCGCCGCACTCCAATAAATCTCAGGATATCCGCCCCGAAATGCAGATGGAAGCTCAAAGTCAGACAGACAATGCCATTCTCATCTCCAGTGTACTCTCCTGCCTGAGCTGTCCCTCGCGGCCTGCTACCCTGCAGTGTGAAGATGAGCGCCGCGCATTAAGCTTCTGGAGGAGGAGGCCAGAGCGCGGGGCAGGATGTCCCCATCATCATCCCGGATGGGGACGCAGACGCTGACGCGCCCACGGCCACGGCCGCCCGCCCGGCCGGAAGGAAGGAAGGAGGGAAGCAGGCGGGAACGTGCGCGGCGGAGCCTTCCGGAGCTGCGCCCGCTTTCGCGGCAGTTGCCGTCCACCCCGAAACCCCCTTTGGAGCGAACACGCTAGCGCATCGCGTCTGGGCAATTTTACCGAACTGTTGTCGCGCGGTCCGAGAGGCCGTCCCCAGTTTGCAAGCGCAAACTGCAAACCGCCTTTGCCCGCGCGCACGCACCGCCGCAGTCGAGTTTTATTTTCGCAATTTTTCTTTAACGGCGGGGGAGAAGCTGCTCCGCGATTCGTCGGCAGGCTTTGGGACTGTCACATGTAGCGGCGAGCTGTGGAACAGCGCAGCAGTGGTTCCGTGGGGCAGGACGGAGCCGTCCTCGCCCGAGGCGGCCCGCGCCGGCGAGCCTGCAGGGCTGCTGTCAGGACTCGGCTCGGCTGCCAGGAAGGGAAACAGCGCAGGAGCAGGAGCAGGAGCGTTGCAGCGAGGGAGGTGCAATGCCGCTCTTCAAACAGCCTAATTCGGTCCATGGATGTTCTGTTGGAAATGCTCCGGCGGATCTTCCTCCTGCAGTCGTTCCGGAGCCAGTCTCTGTGGAAATCATCAATAAGGTTCTGCTCTGCACGAACAGTAAGAACGGCACACCGTATTGGCATGCCACGTTTACTCTTCATAATCGGAGCCCTCAGAGTGTAATGGTGCTCGGATTGTCGATCGAAACGTTTGCTCAAGTGCGTGTATATCCGCGATACTTCAAGTGGCCAGTTGGGCGTCTAGTGCTATCCAAGGCGGGATCTTGTGCTGGATACGCAATAAACATTCCATGCATTGGCAACTCTGATCCTCCGAGATTTATCTGCAAATGGTCATACAGGTATTTTCGTGCGCTGCGATTGTATACACAGTAAAGCGTTTGTCGTGTTGCAAAAAATGCACGAGCAATTAGTTGGATGACTTCCTTTGTCGCGTACTTCTCAATAATCCGTTCCTTGTAACAGTGCCATAAAATACTGCAGCTTAGTTCATTTCCTATCCTTCCCTGCGGAGCAATATCGATGTAGGGTGTTTGGAGGATGCCAACCCTTCTACTTTTGTAGATTATTAGGGTATGATCATTCAAATTCCAGATTCACGTACGATAGTCGCTAGAATCTCTGAAAAAAAATATATTCAGATGGCTCCTTTGAGTGCAAAGATTTGAAAATCGTACATAAATAAAGGAAAATCAGCGTTTCCTTATCTATTTAGCCTTCTGTCGTTTCTAAGCGCTACAGCGCAATGAAATGGACTGTTTTTTCTGCTAGTAAAGATTCATTCAGAAGCTCTTGGAATAATCGTCTATTTTGTATGTCGTTAGAACTTATCACGTGCTTTTTGTTTGATGCAAAAAAAAAAAAAAAACAGAAAAGTGGAAGACAAGGTTGTGGGACCAAGTGAGAAGGTGGAAGATAATGTAAGTAACATGCTCAACACTCCCTGAATCTTGCGTTTTGGTAACATGACGTGTGTTGCTTTTCTTGCACATGCTCGAGCTTGCTGTTATTGCCGCATACTCTTTGAAAATAGCTATAAGGGCTGTTTTCATTGCTCCCGCCAACCTCGAACGACAGCTGTTTTTCCAGTTTTTGGTTTATATTTCATAAACCCTAAGCCCTACTATCTGGGTTGACGTTTTCCTTCATAAATCACTAAACGTGAACAGCTTCAAATCACAGTACACTCTTTATTCGCACTTCAACTGACATGCGAGAGGGCTTTTTTTTCTTGTTCTTTTGGCATGTTTACAGGAGAATTCAAGCCGCGAGCAGGCGAAAGAAACTTGTGAGGAGACCAATGGACAGTCATCCGAAAAAAATCCGTCGGAACCGACAGGGTGGCGAAAACATATGGCGAGCATTTTCGGAGTAGGTTCTCAGCCATCGAAACGAATGAGGTGCGAGGAATAGGCGTTCAGTGATAGGCCTTGTGCCGAACATGGCACCGTAATCGTGACCTTTTATTTGGCCATCCGACAATACCATTCAGGATTTAAATAGCCAATCTGGTTTGTAACTAAGTAATGTAAGACAACAACTATTGCTCACCTCCACCGCTTGTAAGAGCAAAGTCTGCCCAAGATGCGATCAATCGCAAACACAGGTGTATGAAATCTTCGAATTTCACAGGAAAAGGCAAAACATCAACGTTCCCCCCCTTGATTTCAGCCATTGGGAATTCTGCTATTCAATCAAGCTGATGTTGACAGTCAGACAACTTCATCGACGAGCATATTCAACCCGTCAGCAGCTGGCCTCTATCGCAGCTCTGAGGGTCACTCACAGGTCGATCTCGGGTGTCTTTCCTCCCACTCATATTGCAATAGTGCGTCACCTTCGCTCGAGGAACGAGCATGCATGGAGACTGCCGCAGTGTACCAATATTTTAAGCGCAATGCTAAATATATCACGGAACATCCTCAGACTATAACTGTCAGCTGAGAAGTCTTTGTCGAACCTTTCAAACAAAGCATAAACAGCCGCTTAAAGAATGAAGAACCTGCCCTAGGAAAAGCTGTCTAAGAAGACTAACCTAGCCTCTGTCTCCGTGAAATTGCACGTAACCCCTCGGTTGCGTTGTACCAGAAATCCACAAATCTTGAACCCGGTTCAAGACTTTTGGCGTTTGTACACACCACGTCACATTCTCAGCCTGCAGACACGAAATGTGGAATGTCGAGTGCCACGCTTCAAACCCGTCCGTCCAGACCGTCCAAAGGGCCGTTCCACATCCCTTTTTGAGGCGGCAACTGCAAGGCGAGCGCTTGAAATGAGGGGAATCCCACACCGCTGCCTCGTACTCTTCCGTCAATTCGCAAAGATATGTACCTGCACGCGAATAAACACGGCATGAAATTCAGTTACAGTAGTCTGAAGCCAGAATTTGCCACGATACGGCTCCAATGTAAGGATGCCTCAGCCTGAATTCATGTACTGCAGAGAACCGAGAAGCGGTGCAGTTTGAGTTGACCTTGACGACATAGCTTGTCGTGATAACCCAATGACTATTGGGGTTGAGTATGTCAGTGTAGCGAACATATTTTCAAGACCAAACAACCCCAATTTAAAAAATTGGCATACCGGAAGCCCATTTGTAAACACGTGCTTACGTGAAAATCTAAACCATAAAAGGAGATTCACTTTAAAAACAGTGAACATACAAGATGGCGGGGGGGTAACGTGCACTTACACCGGCTTGTCATCTGACACGTTTGCTAAAGACATTTGCTCATCCAGCCACCTGCTTCCAAGCACAATGCCCGAAGAGGTGAACGAGTTGGCAATGCCACAACAGATGCACTCTAAAAGTTCTCACAGCCGGGGCTAGGCTTGTCAGTGACAATTTTAGATGTGTGCATCATCCTACTCATCCTTCACTGCTGAATGATTTTGCAAGTGCATCAGCGACATGGAGAGCTTTCTAGTTTTGAAAAAGTGCAGGTCTCCACCTGGCCCATTCGTTTGTATATATCGGCGTTGCAATGAAACGTTTGTTAAAATTCGGAGCTGCTTGACCTCCACCTTCACTTTCCTTCCCTTCCTGCGCCGTTGCCTCTCCCGCAGCCAAGGTAGGCGCCAGCTGCGAGCCATCTGTGCAAAAGGGGACAAGCATCACTCCTCTCTCCACGAGGTCTTTCTTCAGCGGTTCTGCACGGCGTAAGGCTTCTTCTATGTGCTCCTTAGTTCCAGATATAATGAGAAGACGACAGGTTCCTCGCATCTGTCCGACCGTCACTAACCGCCCATTTGCCAGTTCGATCCGCAAATTACTCAGGGTCTCCTCTCGTGTAATTCGTGCTATAGACTTTTGCTCCGATTTTTTGTCAGACCTGCACACGTTTAGTCATAAGTTCTTGAGCTTCATCGGTGAAAAACTTTTCCTTCTTTGACAATGAAACATGACACGGTGCCATTGATAAATCCAAATGGAGTTTCAACAAGCATACAGTTTCGACTTCCATCACATCACAAATATAAAATGATCCCATAACAAACGAAATAAACATCTTTTCCAATCCATGAGCGCATGTCCTCACCTGTACAACAAAGCGAAAGCAACTACTGCGGCCACATCGATCGCTAGCCCCTGCAGGGTTTCCGGCAAGGGGCTGGCATTTGGAGCCCCGCCTAGAGCGCCAATCACACGAGTGAAGGCGATCAAACCGCCAATTCCTGCACTTGCAATGAATGCAAGGGAGAGTGCCATGCGCAATGTGCGGAAGGGGGCTATTACTTCACTCCGAATCCTTGCGTCCGAACTGCAATGACAGTAAAGCGGCTGTTTTAAAAAATTATAGAGCCCATTCTCTTACAACATCACATCTCCAGGATGATCTGTAATCCAGCTACAGGATTTAGTAGTCGTTGGGAACCTCTGTAGACAAAATTTATATCTCAGCTAAACCTACAGATTAAAGCTATCTCGTACATTAAAATGCTTCTCATGGCCGGTATAAAGTTTCTCATTCAATGCATGAATTATGTACACTTCATGAACAACTTCTGCAATGGGGATAAAAAAGTTATCCTGTCGAATTCTGGATGATTAACCCAACCTTTAGCTTGGGTGCAAATGAAGAAAACGAACGGGTGAGGACGAGGATTGAAGATTGCATTGCCTTACTTGCCTAAGAAAATAAACTCGACCGAGCCCTAAAAGAAAGTACCTTGCATACACTGCATTATCCTAAACTCATGAAACCTTGATAGTCAATGCACCTACTAACGAGGTAAGATCGCCAGAGTCGTTCAAATGATGCCTTAAAACCAGCTTGAACACTCCTTCAAATTCTAAGGCCGTTGAGTAATTCATTGGTGGCAAAACATCAGCCAGCCGGTCATCCAAAACGGCTGCCTGGATTCTTATAGAAGCTCAGAGATTGCTCGCACTTTCTTTCAACGAAATCACGACCTCTTCAATAGACTCCTTCCTTGTGAAGCAGATTGCTGGAATAATCCAACGCGTAGGGAATAGAGAAGAAGGTTCCAATCTTTCGCAACTGTCATAATTTAATAAATAACCTCCCATCACCTGCATGCTCTTCTGCAAATTCCCTTACACAAGCACACACCTGATTTGCTCCGGACTCCGTGAAGAACCTCCCCCGCCTCCACCTCCTGCTGCACATCTCACTGCCAGCTGGCCCCTGCCGGCATTTTTTCCTTGCGATGGAGACCCACAATGCAGTTGGAAACCTCGTCGGGAGGAATGCCCCCAACTCTGACCTCGTATCCAGCTGACCGCGCCTCTCGAGCTGCATAGCTGCTCTCTTTGCTTCCGTAAGGCAGAAGTCAATGGCCCGCAGTTCCCGTAGCAATTCAGGCCCACTCCGCTCGACATGCTGCCTCCTCGCCTCCCTCCCTCCCTCGTCTTCAGAGAGGAGCCGACAGGAGCAGAAGGTGTGGCCGGAGGGCAGCAATCCGCGAGGAACCCCTGCTACGTGGCCGCTTCTCTGCGTACTACGTCACGTGCGCACGTGGCGTTTCCGTCCAGAATCGGTCCCGCTCCGTGTGGGAAGTTAAACAGCCCGCTGAACAGGGCGGGCATAGAAACGAAAGATTGATTGGGACACGTGTCTTCACGAGAGGTATCCCCGCAGGGGGAGGGAGATCTGGAGATCGTGCTGACGTGGTGGATATTTCCAGCAGGCGTCGGTCCTAACGCCACGTGGCGATTCCCTCGTGACATGGCAGCCGCCCGGGGGCCAGCGGCGGCCCCCTCCCTGGCCCGGCGTCTAGAGCGAAGGGCCGGCCGGAGGAACTGCGGTTCCATGTGGGGGGTATCCCGTCAGAACTGAGCTGGAGCATATAGCTGCGAGGAAGCTGCATGCAATGCAGGACATCTGGAGTTGGGAGGCCCCCCGACGCGCTTTCGTTCTGAAGAGCGGAGGATGGCCATGGCGGAGCGGACTGCTGCCCGGACCTTTCTGTGTGAAGGGGGCGTTATTAACACTGCCAGGCCTTACAAGGGATGTATGCAAGTGATATCAATTGAATCCATCGCTAAGGGAGGCTCTCTCAGACTTGCATTGTCAAGCTCGCCGCTGCCGACATCAGGCAAAGTCTGCAGAGCAGCCGGGCTTCAACCTTGTACGCCATTTTTGTCAGGATATACTCGAATTTCCGGAGAGAGACGGAAAAGTACACAATTTTTCAAGGCTTGTATCGGGGCTAGGGAGAAGCAAGTAGCAGTAGTGCAAAGCGTGCTGGTAGACAGGCAATCGGCAGAGCCATTGCAGCCCTCTGATGAATTAGCGGGTCAGGCGAGCAGAACAGAGTCTTTCGTGGCAGCTGTGGAAGCGGGCGAGAAGCGCGTAGAAGAGCTTGAAAACCGCATAAAGAAAAAGGAACAACAAATTGCAGCATTGCAGGTGCTTTCCGAGGACATAAACTTAACTTCTTTTGGTATCACTGGGTAGCGGTCCATAAGGACAATGTTGGTTCATTTTTTGAAAGATGCGGTCATTGTAGCGGTGGTTCACCTCTACTTGCAGAGTGAATGTGGCAAAATCACCTTCGCAAGCACCATTGCATTCATAGCTCAGCTGGACATCAATTCAAACCTACAGCAACGATGTGGCACCACGTTGTGCAGGAGGGCATTGACGAATTGTACCATGCCACTTTTGCTGGTGTCGACGTTCCCTCAGATGCACGTCCAGTTTCTGATGGCGAACATTCAACGCAATTTGATACTATGAATGAACAGCTGTGGGCGGAGCTCGGGAGAGCAGACTCAAAAAAACTAAAAAAGCTGATTGGTGAGAGGGAACATTCTGTTACCGACGGGCCTGCTGGTGTTCTTTTGAAACACTCAATAGCTCTTAATTTGAAGAGACTATCGATTGATGACAAATGCTTCCACACGCAATATCATCGTTCTAGTCCTTATGCCTCCTTTCCACTTCGCCTGCAATCTGCCCTTAAGATGAATTTGAGTCTCTATTACCTGATTGAGTTTACGCATTTACTTTAAGCTGAGTTTCTCCCGCACGCTGCATTTTTCGTTGCAGATGCTGTCGCTCCAAAGCAATGGCAAGGCTTCCAGCATAGCATCCACGATCTCACGCTTTCTCGCAGCCGCCTTCGTCAGGTGAATTTTTGATTGATGGGGTTAAAAGTGATAAGCAGGGAACATCTTGAGTCTATCAGAGTGTTTGACCCACCCCCTCTATTCCAGCATCCATTTTTTTGTTTACCATAAAAAAGCTGTTAGTTGGAACAGCCTGTTTGAATACCCATGACTAATGGCGTAGGGCTATCAACTTTCAAGAGATGCAACCAGATTTAGACATTGAAAGCGCTGATCATCCCCATGCACACTCCTCAATTCTAGTTTGCAACGAATGCCCCTAAGGGATGACTCGGGTTTTGCAAATTCTGTGTTCACAGGAACTGAGCTCTTTTAACGAGCAACTGGAAGAGGCGAAGACCGTTCTAAATGTGGTACATTGAAAAGAAATATCCCCGTAGTATAGCTGTAAATCGCATGGAGGCTCATACACCCTCTATTTTTTGAATACGAGATAGTTAGAAAATTCCAACCTATTTGGTCAAATACTCGCTTTTAGTTGCTATTACATTCAGTGAAATAATCCTTTGCTGTGATAAGTGTTTCACCTTTTGCTCTCTCGTTGCTTTTCACAGCCCTTTGAAAGTCCCGAGAGTGCAGCGATAGAGGGAGAAGACAGGGGAGAGCTGAGCTCTCTGAAGAGTGGAGGATCAGTGGCGCGCATTGTCCTCATCTCCGGCTTCGAGTCATTCAATGTGGCGCTCTACAAGAGAGCTGCAGCTCAGGTCAAGGAAACATGTGCAGGTGCTCGCTTCCCTCTTCTCACTTCCCGGAATGTACAGAACGACGAGTGCACCAAGAGCATTTGCTTCCTTTTCGACTTGAATTTGTCCTCAAATTTTCTATGCTTCGCGGGCTGCAGATGTGCGTGTTTCGGTCTTTAGCGATCGCGATATCTCGTCCAGGAGAAAGGAGGTGAGTCTTGGTTGGAGTGCTTATGAGAAAACGAGGCCCTACAAGAGTTTCTCTTTCTCCACTCTCATCCCTTTGTCCGCTTGTTTGTGAGAGGCGCATCTCACTGAGAAGCCCTCTGGAATGTGCAGCTGGAGGCCGAGCTGGCGCAGGCCGATGTGCTCTTCTGCAGCCTCCTCTTTGACTACGATCAGGTGAGGGGCCGCCGGGAGACTCTGGACTGACAGGGGAGTCGCAGGAAGGCAGAAATAGTAGATGTGAACAAGATATGGATGACTTTTTTTAAGTCCCAGGTTCGGCCACATTGGAAATGCCATGGTTCCTGGTTGGGACCGCTAAGCTCACAGGTAGGCGTGTAACAGATTTTGTGCAATTTTCATTACGATAACTAATTCCCAATTCCAGGATGTCGAAGAGGCTTACCTTGATGGCGGGGGTTTATGGCAGTGCGAGTGGCTGAAGGCGAGGGTTCAGCAGATTCCCGTCCGCCTTGTGTTCGAGTCCAGCCTTGAGCTCATGGCCGCCACCAGCCTCGGCAGGTAGACTGACTGCCTCCGGGCTCAACGTGAACTGTTGGTTTTCATTCATCTTGAGGCTGACGTGGAATGCGTAAATTCATCATATCTGAATATGAGTTTTGATGTCCTACAGCTTCACGATGGCTGGCGGTAAGAGCAAAGGCATGCCTGCCCCAGTGAAGGCAGTCCTCTCCAAATTTGGAGGCGGGCGGGAGGAGGACAAGATGGTGAGTACTTGTCTTGGAGTCTGATCGCGCTACAATCTATGCAGCCCGCTCAAGGGGTGTCGTAGGACAGGCATATCTGTATGCAGCACGTGCTCAGTCACCGTCTGTTATGAGGGTACAGGTAGGATACCTCAGTTTCCTTAAGATTGGACCCAAGCTTCTTCGATTCGTCCCTGGCCAGAAAGCGAAGGACCTCCGCAACTGGCTAACCATTTACGGCTACTGGAACCAGGTTGGTGTCTGCAAAGGCTCCCTGTGCAGAATTTCTGTGCTTGCCGCTACTACAACCTTCCGAAGAAAATCCGATGGAAAGCCTTGCCTTGAACACGTTGGGAGTGTGGGCATGTTGCAGGGAGGTATGGAGAACGTGGTGAGCATGTTCCTTTACTTGGCGGAGCAGTACCTTCAGAAGAAGGGTCTTCCCCAAGGGCCTCTCAAAGAGATTCCATCACTGGGTCTCTACCATCCTGACTATGGTAAGCTGTCGAGAGTCCCCCCTCCTTTCCAGCCGATCAGGCCCACCAGCTGCTCCTTTCCCGTACCTCTCCCTCCTTCACCTTGAAGCAATCATTTTGGAGCTTGGAACGGGCCCGCAGATGGCTACTTCGCCTCTCCCAAGGCCTACCTGCGGTGGTCGGTGGCGACGCGGCCGCTCCCTGCAGAGGCCCCGGTGGTGGGCGTACTGCTCTACCGCAAGCACGTGGTGACGCGGCAGAGGTACGTCCCGCGGCTGCTGCGAATGATGGAGGAGGGCGGCCTGCGCCCTGTGCCCGTATTCATAAGCGGGGTGGAGGCACACACGGTGGTGCGGGACCTGCTTACTTCGCGCTTCGAGCAGGTGAGAGTGGGCCCAGGGCTGCCGCATTCTGAGCTGCGTAGTAGTATGCTTCGAAGGCTGCAGTCTGCAGTGGGCTCTACTATCGCTGGAGAGGCAGGAAGCGAGGAGAAAGAGAGGGGAAAGAGAGGAGAAAGAGAGACAGGAACGCAGTCGTTGAAGGGTCGAGAGGGGAGCTGCATTGCAGGCGGAGCGGAAGCGAGGGAACTTGGCGATTTCCTCTCTGTCTAAAGACTCGGTGATGGTTGATGCTGTAGTCAGCACTGTCGGTGAGTGGTGCTTCCCTTGCAGGTGCTCAGTGGCTGCATGAGAACTGGCGAACTTGAGGCGGTTGTATATCGTGGGACTTGAAGAAATCTGAGCTTAAAACGGACGCTGATTGCTGTCTGTGACGCTTTCGTTAGAATTCGCTCAAGTAAGGAAATAAATTTGAGGCTCAGAGGCTGCAGCCACAAGTTTTCAACGGATTGCAGGCCGGGGGGCATTCACAGTTATTGCCGAGGAATCATTGCAGGTTTTCCTCTGGTCGGAGGTCCGGCCGGGACAATGGAGGGCGGCCGACAAGCTGAGGTATGCTCTAACTCAGAAAACATGCAGTCTCAAGTCGACTATGTCCTACTGTCTTGCATGCATTACCTTCCACCTTACTGTAAAACCCTGGCAGCGGCGCTACCCTTTGCTGACGGAGGGAGGGAGGGAGGGAGGGAGGGAGGGCCGCCCGCAGGTCGCCCAAGCCATCCTCCGCGCCAAGAACGTTCCGTACGTGGTGGCGGCCCCCCTGCTCGTGCAGGACATCGCCAGCTGGCAGAGGGAGGGCGTGCAGGGCCTGCAGAGCGTCATCCTCTACGCGCTGCCCGAACTCGACGGGGCCATTGACGCGGTGCCACTTGGCGGCCTCGTAGGGGACGGCATCCACCTGGTGCGCTGCCCACCTCTTCGGCACAGCGAAAACGTTGACAAGAGATGCAGAAAGTTATTTGGGCTTATGTCTGCTCGCGGATTTGCAGACAATAGTAGTTTGTGGGAGGCGGCAGGAGTTGAGGTGGGCATGGCTGGGAAGATCGGGTGGGTGAGAGGCGAGCATGGCTGTGGATGCATGCATGGCAGGTCCCGGAGAGGGTACGTCGATTGACTTCGAGGCTGCACAGTTGGGTCAGGTTGCGGAGAACGCCCCCTGCACAGCGCAAGGTAGGAGGAGGGTGAAGCCATCACCCTTTGTAGATGTCAGGATGCCGAAAGAAGGCAGGTTTACCGTATTGACTCTATCCATGCTTCTATGCTTTTTTGGCAGGCTTAAAGCATTTTTTTCGAATGGTCTATCCGCCGATACCTCTGCCGGAAACGTTGAGCGGGGGCTGTGCTTGGAATGGCATGGTCTTGCAGGTAGCAATTGTGCTGTACGGCTTCCCCCCCGGCGTGGGGGCCACCGGGACTGCAGCGTTGCTGAACGTGCCTCGCTCGCTGGAGAAACTTCTGCTGCGCCTCAAAGCCGAGGGGTGCTAACGATGCTCCTGCCCATTAAAAGACTTTAGAAAAAGCTCAAATTCGATGCAGGAGATTCCGATACAGATGAATTACATATGCTCCCTCCTCTCACGTTGACGCCGCATGTTTGGAGGGCAGGTATGACTTGGGCGATCTCCAGGACAACATTGACGGCGAGGACGTTGTGCGGCTACTTAGCGCGCTTGAAGCGGACGCTGTTCTCAGCAAGGGCGAGGGGGGTCCGCCTCAAGCGGTAGCCGCTATGGAGGAGCAGCTCAGGGCGGAGGGGCGGGCCCTTCCGCCCGTCCAAGCCATGGCGGAGTCTATTCACTGGAGGACGTTGCGGGACTGGCTTGGGTATTTTCCTCAACCCATGAAGCCTTTCGCCTGTGGAGATAGTCAAATCCATCTGTAATAGAGCAGGTCGGAGGCCTCTTTGATTCGATTGGTTCTGCTTGTAAGGACGTAGCGCGCAGGTAAGGCGGTCTTAAGCGAAAAAAGGAGTCCCAATGGGGCAGAGCTGTGCTGTGCTCACAGCAGCGTTGGATTCACACCTCCACTGAAGTGCGGGTGTGAGGAGGCTCCCACTGATGGGCATGAATTTCAAAGAGACATAGAAAGGCTGTCCTGCCTCCTGCTCTTCAGTGCAGCTCCTATTCATGAAATCGATGCAATATATGCTGCGGGCGGAGGCAGGCTCCTGTGAGCAAATGCGCCCCCTGTGAGTTGCATGCCAAGGTTGAGGAGTGCTCCTAGTAGGCCAGTCCGTGGCACTTTGTTGTGGGCGTAGTAGGGCGAGCTGGCAGCCTGGCGGGGCGGGGCGGGGGCGTGCAGGGCGAGTCTGACCGCGAAGATGGAGCGGGCGTGGGGCGAGCTGTGCGCGTACCGCGGCCTGCACTGCGACGCGGAGGGGGGCAGCGTGGTCAGCGGCCTGCGGCTGGGCAACGTGTGGTGGGCACTGGCAACAGATGCAAGGACTTGGCCTCTGAAGGTCTAAGAGCTTCCGCAATAAGTCTGTCAGTTTGTTTGCTGTCGGGTTCAAACATGCAAGTGACTTCAATGAATGACAGCATCGTCAGAAAGCGTTCCGTGTCCAAACATTTGCCATGCGCAGGTGATGAGCGTAGCTGATTAGCAGCCTTAGCAGCACCTTTTAAGGCCCAACAAAAGAATCTCTCTGCTCCTGCGTTTCCCGAAGTCCTGCTCTGCGCGTTGGGCACTTGGCCGGGACGGTCGTAGAAGATAGAGAGTGGACGAAGGGCCTCTAGGAGAGAGGGACAGGAAAGCCTGACCCGGGTAGTGAGGACGGAGAGTGGGCTTGCAGGATTGGAGTGCAGCCGCTGCTGGGTCTGGAAGGCGACCCCATGCGCCTCCTCTTTGAGCGGGACCTCACTCCTCACCCGCAGGTCTGCTGCCTGTGCCCTACATTTCCGTTCCACCTGCGTACCTGTTTTGTCGTCTCTCGGCCGCTAATGTAGGGTGGAGAGAGCGCATGGTTGGCAGTACGCGGCGTTCTACAAGTGGCTGCAGAATGGTATGCGGGCGGATGCAGTGATCCACTTCGGCATGCATGGCACCGTGGAGTGGCTGCCCGGCTCGCCACTGGGGAACACGGGTACGCCTCGGAACCTTTTCCGTTTCACTCTCCATACCCAAAGGAATGTATGTGCTCGTGGCTTCACAAGAAACTTGCACATATGGAAGGATGAGGGAATGAATGGACAGACAGGATTTGTTGTGTCGGCATGGAAAGCCGCTCTCTGCTCTCACCCAGCTCGCATCAGGTCGCTCCTCAGAAGGGCGCGGCGACCGTGTTGAAACGCAGTTGCCTGTTGCCTGTTGCGGCGATTGTGATGCTACCAGCCTCGTGTATCACTTAGCGGCCATCGTTTATTGTTGGGACCTGCCTTCCCCTGACAAGAGTGTGGTAGCCGGATCGGATCTTGGAGTATATGGCCCAGTCAAAGGACTGATGAAGCAACGTCTTTGGGCTTTTTCCATCCATTCAAAGCATGTTTTTAAAAAAATCAAGCTAGTAGTAAAATCAGAAACAGGAGCGGAGGCCTTACCACAAAGATAACGCCCATTCAGCCACTGAGAGTGGCCTGCATTGTGGGACGCAGGGCTCTCATGGTCTGACGTGCTTATGGGAAATCTCCCTAACTTGTGAGTGGCGCTCAACCCTCCCATCACCGCCTCCTCCTCGGAGTGATAGCTGCAGGTCCTTCCATCTCCGTTGTCATTGTTTGGCGCGTTGAAACCGCTGCACATCTCCTGCTGTAGGTATGTCTATGCTGCCAACAACCCCTCAGAGTCGATTGTCGCCAAACGAAGGGGATATGGTACCATCGTCTCGTATAACGTCCCTCCCTATGGCCGGGCAGGCCTCTACAAGGAGCTCGCATCGCTCCGAGAGCTGGTGAGGCTCTTGCAATGTCTCTGAATCGACCTTGAGAAAAATGCACACTGTTCGTAGCACTGCCTATGGATGCGGATATTCCGGGGGGGTGGAAACCTAAAGGGAAAGAAGGACGAAGAAACTCAAGAAGAATCAAGAAATTGAATCTCAGTTAGGACGGGAGAGAGAGGGAGGGACCCCTGCATTTGCGGGCTTCCCGAGTCTTGAGAGAACATGTCTGAAAATGCGGTCAATTACGGTCCTAGGGGCCGTTGAAAGTGCTGCTTCTGTGCATTCTGGCAGTGGGCTCTCATCTCTGCTGGCCCGCTTTGCACAGATAAGCGAGTACAGAGAAGACACGACGAGGAACGATGGTCTGCGAGAAGCCATAGTGGGAGTGCTCACTACCAGCGGTCTGTATGTCGACTGCCCACTCCGTGAGAGCAAAAAGGGATGTGAGGCGGTGTACTTGACGGAAGAGAATGTGAGGACTGTGGAGGCAGCAGAGTTTGACGCATACACAGGCCGATTATACGAATACCTGGTGAAGTTACTCTCGTCGAATTTCTCTACCATCTATTGCTGTTAAGGAACTTTCAAAAGTCAGTTTTGGGCATTCCGGTCACTCTTTTTATGCTATCCATATAAACCAAGTGTCTTTAGTGAGACCATCACCTTGTTCCTCGCCTTCAAAGCCTTGTTCATCTCCAACCCGCATTATATTGCACTAACTGGTAGCCTACTCCCTGCGACAGGCGGTGGTAGAGAACCGCCTCTTTTCGGAGGGCCTGCACACGCTTGGAGCAGCTCCTTCTCCGTTACAGGTGCTCGCACTACTCACACTCTCCTCTCTAGTTCAGACTCTGAAGGCTGCGATCCGGCTATGTTCTAGCGGAATTTCTGGTATTGTGTGGGAGATGGCGTGAGGAGAAGGTGGGAGGTGTGCGCTGAGGTGGGAGTGGGGTGTGCTGGAAGGAGATCAGATGGAGCAGTATCTGTCCGCGTACTTTGGGGAGGACTTGCCGCCCACAGCAGTGAAGGCTGTTGCCCACTCGCCAGGGGGCCTTGCGGAGGTGCAATACCTTCCTTCTCTCCCCATCCCCTACCGCCTTCTGCTACTCCACAGCATGAGCAGCATGGGCACACTTCTTGCCATCTGCATCAACCCCACATTCAAAGAGTAGGTCAGTCATGTCATGTTTCTGTAGCTTATTTAACTCATTTACCTGCATGCGTTAGTTCCCCTGCATAAGGGAGTGCCTATCTTGTAGAAGACCCACAGTATAACTGGATCACCTACATCTAGATTTCTAGATGAAGCGTAAAAACCTTTCTTACATGCCAAGTGTTTTTGTTACTTGTCCGGGGGCTTGCATGACCGTTCTGAGTTTCGTACCTTGCCTAACAACAGGTGTGTGGGTGGGATCCCTGTAGGCGAGGAGGCGGTTGGAAGAGCTGTATCAGCAGGAAGGAAAGGCTCCCTTCCTGGACGAGGCCTTGGGCTCCCGCCTACACGAGGCGGTTACCATTCGCGAACTGCTCAAGCAGAACACGGAGGAGATGGACACCCTCCTTCGCGCTCTCAATGGTAAGGGGCTCTCTGGAGGAGGCAGAAGGGCTCAGGGAATGCGTGAGTGGAAGGAATCCGCTGGATAGATATTGATTTCAGTTGGAAAGTTGGAGTAGGTCCTACGACTACAGCTATCCATTGCCGGGCATTGGGACACAGGGGACTATGTTCAACCGGCGGTGGGAGGAGACCTTCTACGGGATGGCCCAGGTGACTCTTTTCCCAAATGATTTAGTGCTCGTTCTTCACTCGCTGTTCCTCAATTGGACCTATCGCATTGCTTCCAATCTCCTAACAATCTTTCATTGGGGAGCTGCACATGAGTGATTCTGGAACAATGTTGGTGCCAATTTTGTGGAGTTTGAAGCGAGGTCACATGGCCATTTGAACCTGCCCTCTCACTTTACACGTCGTATACTTGAATGTGGGAGTGCTACATGGATCCTTTGATTTCGCGTTGCAGGAGTGCTCCCAACGGGGCGAAACATCCACGCATTGGACCCATACCGCATGCCATCCGCAGGTGAGGAAAAACTCTGTCGGAACTTACACTACCGAAGCAGCGAAAGTGTTATCACGCTTTGCCAAGTTCTCCCCCTTCCCTCCCCCCCCCTTGTGGACGTCTTCATCCCACACGTGCAAGACAACTAAAGGCAAAGCGAGCCCTCCCACTGCCTGAACCCTCATCTCAGGGTGTGGGAGCAGCTGCATGGGAGCGAGGCCGCCAGCTGGCAGAAGGCATCGTGAGGCGCCACGTGGAGCAGAACGGGGCGTATCCCGAGACGGTGGCCGTAATGCTTTGGGGGTTGGACGCCATCAAGGTCAGCCCACCGCCTGAGGGCGACTTTCGTTCTTTCGTAGAGGCTGCGGAGGCGGGCCGGGCTGAGGGTGGGAGGGGGTCTGTGACTCGCAGACACGTGGCGAGTCTGTGGCCATAGCGTTGGCACTCATAGGCGCTTATCCTCTCAAAGAGGTCAGCTCTCTCTTGTCACATTGCTTTACCTCGAAATTGGCACGAATTTCAGTGCGTTTCTTTTTGTCTGCAGCATGTCGCTGCCTGAATGAAGGATGGCAGAACGAGTGGAAGTTTGGCATTGACCTGTGGCAGGGTAGAGGGGACCTGTGGGGGGGGCTTCTCCCTTTGCGTGCAGGGGACAGGCAGAGTGGTGCGGTTTGAGCTGAGGCCGCTGGAGGAGTTGGGAGGGCGGCCTCGCATTGACATACTCGCAAACATGTCGGGAATATTCCGAGACAGGTTGGGAATACGAGCCATAGACCGGGGGAGCAGAGATTCAACCAAACAGCGATCCATAGGAACTCGTATCGTTGATTTTATACTCTTTGCTGTTCTGCTCAAATGGGGCTCCCTCTCCTTGCCACAGTCTTTACCGTAGGACCGGTCTTCGGCCCTAGAACACCCCTCAACCACCTCTCTCGCCTTCCCTCCCTGTCCTGCGCAGCTTTGCGAATGTAGTTGAGCTCCTTGACGATGTGCTGAGACGAGCTGCATTGGCAGACGAGCTTCCCAGCATGAACTACATCCGGAAGCATTCCATGGAACTGGAAGTGAGTGAACTTTGCGCCCTGTTGCTAACCCACTGTGCTCCATCTCCAGGGACGTAGCTCACGCTGAGCCCTGCCCTCCTGGGACGCTGCTAACCATGGCTTCTCTGTCTCTCCTTCTCTCTGTAGGCAGAAGGTGTGGAAGTTCCAACGGCCCGAATCTTCTCTAATCCTGCAGGAGACTATGGCTCGATGGTGAATGAGCGAGTAGGAGCTGCCGACTGGTGAGTGATCTCTTACTTTCTCGGGCTCTGATGAGGGAGAGGGAAGGGCGAAGCATAGGGAACTGAGAATATCATTGGCTGTGCGGTCTGAACAGGGAGAACAGCGCCGAATTGGGTGACACGTGGCAGTCCAGAAACGCCTTCAGCTACGGGCGAGGCGAGCGGGGCGTCGCCCGTCCTGAGGTGGGCGAGCCTCCGAACCGACAAACCATCACTTTTGTTCATTGGGGGGTCCCCTCCCCCCTCCCCCCTCCACACCCCCCCAAATAAATAAATTAAAAAAAAAAAAAAGAAAAAAAAAAAAAATGGGGGGCCCTATCAGGTCCTGAAGAGGCTGCTGCAGAGCACGGACCACATTGTGCAAGAAATCGACAGCGTGGAGTACGGCCTCACCGACATTCAGGTACGCGGAACCGTCTTTCCCTATAGACAGGCCTCTCCAACTTTCTGAGCTTTCCATTCCGCCTTTGTCAAGAAAGCTGAGGCTTGAGGGAAGGCCTGCTGCAGGAGTATTACGCCAACACTGGAGCCCTAAAAAACGCAGCGCAGAACGTCAGAGGAGGGAAAAAGGTGCAGCGAAGCTTCTACTTCAGGACACAGCGGCTCTGATAATTCATTTGTTCCCATCGTGGCACTCAGGATGGCGGGTTCCTTTATGCCCTTTCATTTCTCCTTCTGTGATGAGTTTCGGATGCTTGCATTCATGCGAGTGGAAGAGGAGGTGCAGGTGGCATGCAGTGTGGTGGAGGCGTACGGAAAGGATCTGCAGCCGAGGGACCTGGAGGCAACTCTCCGGCTGGAATATCGCTCAAAAGTGAGCTTCATGCCCATCACACGCGGGTCATCACGCAAAGGAAGTGATAAATCGAGGAAAGCTTTGTGCAATTCTCACCTCCTCCTGCTCCCGTCCTTGAACACTCGAATTTTGTCTGCCAAACTCGAAAATGCCTTCTCATCGTCATCCACCAAACCACTGTGACGACCTTTCCGTGTTTTCTGTTCTGTTTACAGCTCCTGAACCCCAAGTGGGCTGAGAAGATGGCAGCCTCCGGATCCGGTGGCGCCTTCGAGATCTCTCAGGTGGGCCGCCCCTGTCCACGTGGCGCAGCTCATGCAAGGGATGCGCCGCCACTCTCAAGGGCAACACCGCCCTTTTGCTGCGGAAATGTGCGACAGGTAGCGCGTGGTAGAGATGGGCTCATTTGGGGGGAGAGGGAGAGTGGATGCAGCGCATGACAGCGCTCCTCGGATGGGGCGGCACGTGCGACTTCAAGGAGGACTGGGTGTATCAGCAGGCTGCAGACACGTATGCTTTTGATGAGGCCATGGCGGCTCAGCTTCGCAAAAGTAACCCACAGGTGACGGGCCTGGGCCTACTCTCTCCAATCAATGGGAATCTCGTTAAGCTGCCTTTCGTCCTGCAGGACATGGCAATACCTTTTTTTAGGTGCATGGCTGCCTTCAAATGCGTACGTGAATACGACGACATGCTCACAGGAGAATGTTCCTATTGTTGGCAGGCCTTCCAGAACATTCTGAAGCGAATGCTGGAAGCAGCAGGTCGCGGGTTCTGGAATGCGGACGAGGAGACCATGCGCAGACTCCGCGACCTTTACGCGGAAATGGATAACGAGCTCGAGGGGGTGAGGGTGTGAGAGCTGCGTTCTGGCTCGCGCAATGCCACGAGGGACATGGGCTTTGTATCATTATGGTTTTTGCTTTGGATTTCTCGCTCTGTAGGAAAGGACCCTTACGCCTTAAAAATATCCTCAGAGAGGTGTTCCGCCTAAGCGGATTGAGGCGTTCATGACACGCAACGTTATGTTGCCGACGATGTAACATACACACATACATACATACATACATGCGTAGCCGTTGCGTGCATTTGGCTCTGCTTTTGTTCAAGGTCCACGTGGCATCGACCACGTTGTCCGGCCTATGAAAAGTAGGGATGGCCGCGCTTGCGAAACTGAAATTCTAGATTATAAATAATCGATTTTAAATGAGGCGAAAAAGGACCTTTAAACGAATGAAGTGAAGGGGACGAGAGAGCTGGCCAGTGGAAGAACCGGAAGAGGACGAGGGGGAGGGAGGGACGGCGACGGAGGAAGAAAGCGCGACGTCATTAGGACGTCACCGAAACATGACGGCATACTGACGTCATCACGCTGTTGCGTCATCGTAACTTGACATGGCGTCATCGTATAATTTTAGGAAAATGATACCCCGTCACCCCATTTTAAATATCTCGTCCCCCTGATTTGCTTTTTGAGAGACCCAAATAAGGGGTGGAAATGACACTACCCAAAATTAATAATATTACAGCCATCCCTAATGACCAGTCAGCCCACAGCTGCGCCTCCCTCCCTCTCCCTGCCCTCCCTCCCTCCCTGCCCGGCGGCGGCCCCTCGTCCGGACCCCTCTCCGCGCGGTCCGCCAAGTGCCCGCGGCCTGCCCGCCCGTTCCCCGTTCCCCGCTCTCCCGTCACGTCGCGTCACTTCACTCATGCGGTCATGCCTCGCGCCGACCTCCGCCCCGGGAGGGACTCCCGCACCCCGACGCCACGTGGCGCTCGCACTGGTCGCCAGCTGTAGTCCCAACACCGCGGCCCGGCGCTTGCCACGCTCTCCTGCCGTACCGGACCAGACCGGACCGGACCGCGCGGCCGCGGCGGCGGGGGCGGTCGGTCGGTCATAGGCGCCACTACGGCTTCGGCGCGCGGGGGCGCGCGCCACGTGGCCGGCGGCAGATTGACATCGATCGTGATTTTGGCCTGCGCGAGTGGGATCGCGCCACGTGGACGCGACAAACGACCCGACCGACACGATCGCAGAGTCCGTATGGCGGCGCGTTCGGTCCGTTGCGGCGCTCCGGGTGGGTCCTTTGGCCCTTGGGCGGGGGAAAGGGGAAGGGAGGGAGGCCGCGGGGAAGCAGGGCTACTGCGGAGGAGGAGGAGGCGCAGGGAGGGGTGCATCGCGAGTGCGCGGCGGCAGGCGAGGCGAGGCGAGGGGAGAGGAGAGGAGAGGAGAGGGTGGAAGCAATGGCCGCCATGGCCCCTGCGCGACAGGCCCTCGCCTGGTGCCTGCTGCTGCTCGCCGCCTCCGCTGTGGGAGTGTCAGCGCGCGGCCACCACCGCGCGGCGGCGGCGGCAGTAGTGCTGAGTCCGCGCGCGGCGAGCATCGCGCAGAACTTGAGCGCGTACGACGCGTTCCTCTCGCTGTACCCGGCGGGCGCGGTGGCCGCGTACCTCGCGGGGCTGCGCAACGCGACCTTCCTCGTCCCCAACAACTTTGCGGTGGGGCTGCTCGCCAACAAGACGGCGGCGGCCGACATCGTGCGGCTTCGCGACAACTGGCTGCTCTACCTCACGCTGCCCGCGCGCCTCACACGCGCTGACTTCTTTGTGAGTGGCGGCTCTGGCAGGACGCGAATCCTTTCTCCTGCGTGCTCGCCGCTGCATTGCGTCCTCCCTCCACCCCGCTAACCCTGATGTGAGTGGCGAGGCGTGCGCAGCTGTTCCTGAATAACACGGTGATCTACCCCTACCCGACGCTGTTCGGCATGCCCCTGTACGGCGAGGCGGTGCTGAACGGCATCTACTTCGTGGGCAGCAACCGCGTGCTTAACAACAACGCGTACCTGAACCGCGCGGGCGTGTACAGCGACGCCGCGCTCGTCGTGCACGGCGTGGACAACTACCTCATGCCGCCCAACAACGCGCTCTTCGCCAAGCCCGCCGCCTTTCCGCCGCCCTTCCAGCCCAGTAAGCCGCCGCGCCCCCGCATCAACTTGCAAAACGTACAACGCAAGATTTGGGACAAGGCACAGTTTCAGACAGCACGTTGGACGTAGCAACGCCCAGATCCGTGACCGAGGTCGAGGGGTGATTCGGTTTTTTAATTGCTCGGTACTAATAATTTTAATTATAATTAGGTTTTTTTTCTTTTCCAGAATGTCAATTTTTTCTTTTTTCTTGTTCCAAAGGCCTTTGCGATCCTGGAGCTCCTCCATGATGTGTGCGCGTGCCCCTGATCTCGCGGGTTTCGACCTCTGGGCCCCGCAGGTGCTTGCGGCGTCATCCAGGCGGGCTACTCGTATGAGAAAAACACCTACAGGCCGGGGCATGATTACTACACCATCGACTTTTCGATCGTGCTCAATGTCTTTCACTGCGCACGGAACTGCACCGCCACGCCCTCCTGTCAAGGTTTCTCCGTTTTACGAAAAACCTGTTTCTTTAAGAACCGTCTCAGTCGGGCCCGCCCCTACAACGGAATCGACACATATGTCGAGTGCGTGGTGCCGTCGCCGGCGCCGCCACAGCCTCCGCCGCCGCCACCGTCGCCCCCGCCCCCGCCCTGTGAGGCTCCGGCGCTGCTCCATTGGGGATTGGGGGTTCAGGGGGTCGGTTAGGGCTAGGTGGATGGAGGCAGGGTTAAGGTTAGGGTTACGTTAGTGTTAGGGTTAGGATTTAGGTAAGGGTCAGGGTTAGAGTGGGGATTAGGGTTAGGGTAAGGGTTAGGTTCGGGTAGTGTTAGAGTCGTGTTAGGGCTTAGAGTTAGGAGTATGGCTCAGCATCAGGAAGGGTGGGAGTTTAGGGTCGCCGCCAGCGTCATGGAGGGTTAGGTTTGAGGTTAAAGTTAGAGCTAGGTTTAGCGTTAGGGTAGGGTTCGGGTTAGGTTAAGATTAGGGACAGGTTTAGTGTTAGGGTTAGGGTTCACGTAGGGGTAGGAATAGGGTTGGGGTTCGGACAGGGTTGAGGGTCTTGTCACAGATTAGGGTAAGGGTCAGGGGTCAGGGTTTAGGGTTAGGGTTAGGGTCAGGGTAGGGCCAGAGTATGGGGTAAAGGCCAGGGTTAGGATAAGGGTAGGGCTCGGTTTAAGAATGAGGGTCAGGCTCAGCATCAGGAAGGTTAGGGTTAGAGGTCACCGTTAGGGAGTGTTGGGGCTTAGATTAGGGTTAGGGTTCGTCGGAGGATTAGGGGCTAGGGTAGGATGAGGGTTAGGACTAGAGTTAGGGTAGGGATAGGTTTAGGGTTAGGAGTTAAAGTTAGGTCTAGGGCCAGGGCCAGGGCCAGGGCTAGGGCTAGGGTTAGGGTTAGGGTTAGGGTTAGGGTTAGGGTTAGGGTTAGGGTTAGGGTTAGGGTTAGGGTTAGGGTTAGGGTTAGGGTTAGGGTATAGGTTTAGTGTTGGGTTAGAGTTGAGGTGAGGGTTAGGGTTAGCGTCAGAGTTAGCGTTAGGGAGGGTCAGGGATTAGGTAGGGTCAGGGAAGGGCTAGGGTTCAGGTTAGGGTTAGCGCTAGGGTTTAGGGTTATGACCATGTTGAGGTTGTGTTCTGAGTTAGTGTTAGGCTTAGGCGCACAGATCTAGTAGTACGTTGGGGGCGGGGTTAGGAATAGGGAGGGGCTCGTGGATTCGTTCTTGATTCGTGTTGGCTGTCAATGTGTGATGACCTTGCGAGGAGAGCAAAGGAGGGTTCGCCTTTGTTCGTATGCTGATGTCTTCCCCACGTGGAGCTTGTGGTTGTTCTGCAGTCAAGGGGCAAACGCTGGTGAAGATTCCTTGGTTTTTGGGAATCACGAAAGCCAATGCGAGCAGGATAGTGGAGGAGGGGACCATCGTCTCGTGGGTGTGGGCTGACAAACTCCGTCACAGCATCCAAGGTGAGGAAAATCTGTAAATCAAAAATCCTGATTCGACAGTAAGTTTGACGATTTTCTTTCTACCTGCGTGAGATCAGGATTGATAGGGTGTCCCGTCTATTCTTCTACGCGTGGCGAGACAGTCTGTACATGAGAAATGCTAACGTTTTAGTTGTAAAGGAACAATGAACACATACTCGCCTTTACTCATGAGATGAAGTGCAGAACCCTCAAATTCTTCGCTGCTCCCTAGTCTGCATCATTTCCTCGTTCGTCCTGGCGAGAGGCTCGTCCGTCACAAGTAGTGGAGGGTCTATTGCAGCAAGTCGCCAAGTCGGGCAGCTTCGGAGGGTCCTTCCTTTGACTCGCTGCGGGCGCTGTGCAGATATGAACACAACTCGCAACCTTTTTGTTGGACCGGGGGGTGGTCTCAACTTGGTGTCTGCGCCGTTCGTATTCAACTACACCTTCACCAAAGCGGGAATCTTCTACTACAATGACGGAGCGTACAGTCTGAACATGCAAGGCATTATCACTGTGAAAGGTGGGCCTGAACTCCTTTCGCTCCAGAAAAAC
Organism: Zygnema circumcarinatum; assembly: GCA_037447605.1. Taxonomy (NCBI): domain Eukaryota; kingdom Viridiplantae; phylum Streptophyta; class Zygnematophyceae; order Zygnematales; family Zygnemataceae; genus Zygnema; species Zygnema circumcarinatum. The sequence goes on from CM074804.1 coordinate 5,004,795, forward strand.
TTGCCCAAAAAATTAGTCAAAATTGTCAACTTTCCGATTCTGCTCTGCTGGAGGCACGAATTGAAGGGAGACAACTGATTCTGTATATGTTGTGTCGACGCGCAAACCTGTTTGAGACTTTCATCGATTTCTCAAAATCTGAAGTCCTCCTGGGTGTTGAGCTACCATGTGGCCAGCCTCAATTGATCCTTCAACTTCAGTCCAATCCAGCTTTTACCTCAAGATTCTGAGGGAAAGCCATTTATAAATGTAGAAAATTCCCAAACCCTTGGGACTCCACACGACGAGAGAGGTCTATCTCCGCAGACTTGGAGCACTCCTAGAGTTTTGGCTGTTTCTCAGCCTGAGCTGTTGGGTACTGCGAATAGTTTAGCGTAAACGTTAAACCTTCATTATCGCCTTTTTCTAGGGCTGGACCCTTTCTGCCTTAAAGGTAGATTCTATAATTGCGGCATCTTTGCATGTACCATGCAGGCGAGGGCCTTCCTGCCGTAACTGCATTCCATTCTTCGCTTCTCTTTGCCACCCCATCCCCCTTTTCCCAGCCATCCTTTATTTCTCCTTTCAGTAAGTAGGCTCACCTTAAACCCTGCAATAGAGAATCAAGCATTTATAAACTACACTTCTCTCCCCATTCCATTCATTATCCATCTCAAACTTTTTTCCCTTCTCGATGACATTACTCTAAAGATATCGTCTATCACATTCGCTCATGGACGTGCAGAGTGGATTCGTCACTGGTTAGAGCTCGGAGGTCCTGAATCCGTCGGCTTTAGTCGTATTAGAACTGTTGCGTTACCTTTTTTGGGGTTTCTTTGGAAACCTGAAAATTGTATGGCTCTGCGAGACATACAATGGAATGTCCTGGAACATATCCTTATCCTTATGGTTGCAGAACATACCTGCATAGGATAACCCTAAGGGAAAAAGCGACGCTTGTTTATCTATCCATAATCGTAAATACAGCGGTTTCCCCATGTGTATGGTTTTCCTGTGTTCTAAATGCAACCTTTCTCTCTACTGCAAGCGAGAAAAATGTAAAACACTCTGATAAAAATTATTTGACTTGGTCTTCTGTTAGTTGATGTCCAGCTCACACTGCTCTGTTGCGGGTTTTCTTTGTGTTGGGAGGGCCCTATATCACTGCTCCATCTCTGCTGATCTTCGCCGCATTCGCTATCTTCCTCTCCTTCGCCTTCTTTCTCGGTACATATGTTGGCAGGCGCTACTTCGCCCTCCTGTCAAAAGCCTCTAGCAGGATTCCGACGTGAACTCAACACCAACCGGCCGGGATATGACTACAGCATCTTCACAAGCAGGAAAAGGGGAAACTGTGCGGCGGCCTGCTTGCCTGATAGCAAGTGCCTTGGCTTCCTCGTGTATCAGAGCAAGTGCTATTTGAAGTATGCCTTGTCGGCAGCGAGGTTCCTTTTTGATGCGGAGATGTATGTGAAATGCGAATAGAGGCACCCTGCTGCCTGAGCAGGTGTGTTACTCCGCTCATCCTGAATCCCTGAAGCTGTCAGGGGAAGACAGGTTTGGACTGTTCTAGGCATATGCATCAGAAAATTGTCGTTATCTTTTCTGTGAAGTCTGCACTCTACAGGACAGTGGACCCTTTATTGTGATTGCAGATTTTGAATCGCCAGAGCAAGGCACAGGAACTTTACTGACGTCTCCGTGGAAGTGTGACAGCAGGTAATCTCGACTCTGTGGTCATCAATCGGGGAGAACCTATTTTTCGACAATTATGTTTTTGGAGGTTATTGGGGTATGGGTATTGTACGAACCGAAGCTCGGCCATGGATACAAATCAACTGATGCGTCAACTGATGAATGGCATGGCCATGGCCATAGCCGCATGTTATGTCTCAATGGCTGCAGAGCTCTATTTAGGGTTGAGCCCCAGAGCGTGCGTGCTCCTGCAGGGCTCTGGCATTCAACCGACTGCTTCTCGCAGGAAGTAATTCCTTCCTGCGAGAGCAGGGATAAAAGGTAATTTGGCTTTGCTGGTCATCTTTTTTTCTGACGGGATTAGAAAATGGGAGAAAGCAACTGCTATTGCGGTTTTATGGGTTGGCGTTGAGGAGTTCCACCGGGTGAAAGGTGGAAGGGGGGTCGTGTGGACGGTTTATTAGAGTCAGGAGCACACTGAAAAGAGGCTTTTGACGAACTCTAGCTCCAGAAACGTTTGCACGTTTTTGGAAATGTTGATTGTTTTACAATAAACGCTGATTCATAACTGTGGTTCTTTTTCACGAAGAAAGTGATTGACGCGTTTGCAGTTTCTTATTTTTGATTGTCGTCATTTAGCAAGTATCTCTCGTCCACCGTCCGCATGGCGTCTAGAGTCTAAACATGGGCGAACTCGTACGGATAAAGTGGCCCAACACGCGGACCGAGCACTCATTATCACGTCCCTGCATCGTTTGTAACTCATCCAGCGCATGATTTGCGATCACATGCGTACCACCACAAGAACTGAACGAGCCCGAACTGACATTGGTTCTAGAATATGTCTTTGTCCATGAATTTGCCGTGGTCCATGGACGTCTAATGGCATCGCCGTCACGAGGTCAGTGTCCATTTTTTCTCTTTTCGGTCTGAACCCTCACCGCACAGCTGTAAACGCGACACCGCACTACAGCAGTGCGAAACGGGCCATGGATGGCGAGCTGCACTGGTGGGTGGCTGAACAGGAAACCCGAGGGGGGGTTCTCGTCGTCTCCATGAAGCCCTTCGATGGCTTGGCCATTGTCAGATCAATGCCAAGCCACCATACCTTCTGGGTGGGTCTAGGGTCTAGACTATAGAGCACGCCTCTGTAAATAAGTACATTTTACTAGTTGCACTTATTTAACTTTCTGAGTCCAAAAGAGGGATGGACTTGGCGTTGGTCTCACGATGGCGAGGCCATCAAATGTACATGGCCAAAAGTTAACATGGAGAACCAATAGGAAACCAGTCTCAAATGACCTATGAGATTTCTCCTCATTGCTTTTTCTCTTGGTCTTAGGTTCTTAGAGACTAGTTCCCCGCGTCTCTCCTATTTTGTCCATGTACATTTAATGGCATCGCCATTGTGAGATCAATGCCACACCATTTCTCCTATGGACGAAGCAAAAAGCCATGGGCGGAACTAATCAGTGGCGCAAAAGATAAAAAGATGTGGGCAAGAGGAGTACGGTACATTGTTTTTGAGTATTTTTGAATACTCATTTAGCCATGTCATGTTAATTTGGGATGCCACGTCATGAGTCATGTACGCCATTGGCTGGGAGACTCTGCAACGCGTGCGACGATTGGCCAGGACGAAGAGGACGCGCGCTGAAGCCTGCTCAAGGCTTGCGGCCGCCATGGCGCCGTTGCCCGCGAGCTTTTCACTCAGAAACCGTGAGCGTTTGCGGCAGTGGGGGTGACAGACGGCTTGCAAAAGCTTTCAGGAACACAAAGGCATGCGAGTCAGAATGTAAACAACTCTCGCCCTGTCCCCGTCTCTCGCGACCTCTCCGTGGCAGAGAGAGAGAGAGGGAGTTGGCGCGTCGTCCGTAACCAATCGGCGTCGTGCTGACTCGTACCGTATACGAGTTTGGCCGGCGGCAACAGTAGTCGCATCGATCGAAATTTATATACAGTACGGGTTATGAAAGAGAAAAGATGTGGCATCCGCGAAAAGAAAAGAAACAAGCGAAAAGAGCGCCCTCTACATATGTGTCGACGTAGCCGAGTGAGCGCGATCGGTAGACGACCCTTGATTGACTGCAGAATGCTGGCTGCTGTAGCACGAACAGCCGGAGCTACCGTAGCGCGCGTCGCGTACGGGAAAGAGGGTGGGACCGTTGGGTGGGGAGAGGGAGAGATGAGGGGGCGGAGAGGAGAGGAGGAAATGGAATTGAAACCGAAAAAGGCATGGATGCCGGCCTCAGAAGCATGCTTCAAGACAGTTATGTTGTTGTGGCTTTGGTCCAAAATTTAGGCTTCGTAGCACTTACTGCCCGATACCCAGCTAGCTCTCTGTCAGGTGACCTCATATATACCTCTCTTCACTGCGTAGATGCAGACTTTCGTCCTACCTCGATTTTACCTTTTCTAGCTGAATGCTGTCCCCATCTGGGAAATGCGGTTGGCGACACCTTCGTAAGACGCTATGTCGATCTAGAGGTGCTATGTCAGTCGAGAAAGGCGTACGACCAGCTTCAGCGGCCTTCATCCTCCAGGTGCTCGTATTCAAATTTGAAGTTATTCTTGATTCGTTGGCACCTGCATGAAATGCAAATAGAACTCCATTACTTGCCCATCGTAACACTCTACTTGGCAAACCTTCCGTCTGTTATGGTTTGCTGTTGTATTTGCGAGAGTGTAACATTACCTCTTGTTCCCCTAGAGTGTAACATTACCTTTGCTTTACGAAATATGTGGATGTTCCATGGCGAAATCTCTAAATGACAGTTATGAATTAGGTCTACAGTTCGGTGTTGTCCAATTTTCTACAAAGGTCTTCATATTGGAATACAAGCACATTCTGAACTACAAGCATCGTTAAGTCGCTGAAAAACCTAATGGACTTGTTATACTTGAAACAGCGCTAAAGTTTGTTACTTACCAGCCATCTTGGCCGGACATATGCTCTTTGTTGCCGTGCAGATGGGGGTCGAAGTATACATAACTCCCTTGCTCGTACTCATCTGTCACCTCCTGTATAATCTCAACATGGCAGGCTCATTAGTACGTCTGCCGAGTAGTTATTTACTGCTCCCTATCCACCGATTCACTGTACATTCCTATGGAAGAACAAAGAGCCATCCAAGCCAAGCCATCTTCTTCAACTCAAAGAAGATGGCTGTCGTGTATGGAATTCCTGGCACACATTTGTCAAAATGTACAAGCAAGGCCTATAGCAGCAGATTAACCTATTCCTTTACAAATAGATGTGGCTTCAGCTTACACCATGAGGCAATAGCTATATGCTGCCATACCCTTGGGGAGCTATTGCGCTGAAACCAAGTTTGATACTCCTTGTGGTATCTCCAAGACCGCTTTTTCAATTCCTTCGCTGCCAAATACTGCAGATACGAATTCTGCATGTAAACAACGACAGTCGTGGGTGAATTGCTGAAACAATCTTACCATCTTAGGATCTCGCAAGACGTATCCTTAGGGTGATCTAATCGGACTACCAATCAGCCTCAACTGCCTACGTCAACCGAAGTAAAACATTTGTCATGTCCAGTCGCCCCTTTCCTGGAGTTTGGACAGTCAGTGCGAGCCCTCCCAGTTGTATTTCCAGACGACAGGTCTCAGTCAACTATGCCAGTGGATGCAGTTAGGACTTTCGGTCTCTGAGTGTTGGTGTATGAAACCCTGCAACTGCAGAGAGTTCAGAAATCATCCTTACCTGCTGGAAGTGGAAAGCGAAAAGTAATGCGTCAAGTCCTAGCTTCTGGAACAAGCCAGCAGCATGCTCTGGAGCAACTGGATCACTAGGCCAGCTGGCAGGCACCTTACAGGGTCTTGAAGAAACGTTCGTCATTGCTGGCCTGCGATGAATCAGTCCAACAGACATGATCAGCTGTGGCAAAATAAATCGGCACTGAAGCATTTACAAACTTCAAACAAAGCTCTTGCTCCACTTATCATGCCTGCCACTCAAAACAATTGCTATCTAAACCGCTAGAAAAAAACAACCCTGAATTAACGGATTTTGACTGGTTCAGCCAGAGGCTGCAGACTCTGATAGTAGATGCCGGGACCTGATTGCGCCATACCTGGACTGAATGTCCTTCTCCAGTTGTTTGAACCCACTCGATAACTCCTGCATTGCTAGTTCAGGACTTGAAAAGGGAACGCCATCCTGCATGCTATCTCCTAAATTCCCGTGTTCCGAAGGAGCCCACTCGGCTGAAAATGAGTTTAATTGAGTTGCAGTAGAGGTTGGTAAGGCTGGGCTATGCGGCGGAGGTTGCTCAGGGACTGGTGATGTAGGACCAAAGGTCGGGCTTCCAGACTGATTTGCAGGCCTAGCAGTCTGGCTCCAGTTGCCACTCCATTGAACGCTGGATAGTCCAGACGTGCAACCTGGCACAGGACGCTAAGAAATGAGAATGCCTTCTCCTCGTCTAGCGCTTCAAAATGTTCCCCAGCTATTCTATTTCCTCGTCTACTGCTTTGAGATCAACCTCGATTGTTTTCTTTCAATACTGCTCTTTTTCTATTCTTGGTAAGCTCTCTATTTTTTCCTGACCTGTAACCTTGTCAATTAGATAATGCTGAACATATACGGAGTCAGAAATTTCCAAACAGGTACTTTAACATGAGAAGCACATTGAGCTGACCTGCTCCTGGTACCATGCCTCCTCGTCCTGACATTTGCTCTCCAATGTACAGCCCTCCACTAGTGGATGCATGAGTCGTCGGATTCCAACCAGCGGATGCAGGGGGCTGCAAACGCTGCCACATGGCTAATCTATGTGATGTTGGTTGAAGTGGTTGTGCTGGCTTCGACATAGGCTGGTCTGCAAGTTGCCCTGTCCAGGTTAAGTTGTCCGTATTAATAGAAAGCGAGGACTGTCCTTGCTGAAGACGACGTTTTTCAATATCTTGGTCAAACAATGTCCATGTCTCAGACATCATGGGGGAATGCGGAACTTGCACATTAGCTGGCCTCCAGGATGGTCCTTGTGTTTGCAAGGTGGAAGTTGGCGTTTCCAGAGGTGGTTGTTCGTTTCGACGTTGCTGCTCGGAGAAGTCGGAGTGCTCAAATGTTGAAGCTGAAGAATGGCTGCTCGAGGGGCGACTCGTCTCTTGGAAAATAAACGTGTCCTCATAATCGAGTTGGTCTGGCAACCCTGTTGTATCAGGCGTCCCGATGTCTACCTTTGTGTCTTCCACTCTCCTTCCTGATCCAGAGCATCAGAATAAAAGGAAGCATACTGGGGAAACTTCAGTAACATGGTGTCAGCTATCTTGTCTATGCCGTGTGCGCTTAGAGAGCTGAGCAACCAGATCGTCCTAATGATTTGAAGGAGTGGAAGTGTCAAAACCATTGGATGCAGGAAGCTGAACCAGAAACATTTGATTTTCTCCTATAAAAAGTAAGCGATCTGCTTAACTTTGTATGAAGGCTCATGAGTCACAAACCTGTATCTCTTAAGGTAGTTGAAGCTGCTTTAGAGCGTTTGCTCAGGTCCTCAATTGTTCCCACTTCATGTAGCACCACGTCAAAAGTTTCCTTGTCTTTTTCTAATTCTTCGGACACACCAGTGTCGAGGATGGCTTTTGAAGGTGTCTGAGCAACATGGTAGCAAACATCATATAAACACTAGTACGGCTATCAAGCGTCGATTTCAATCCGCAGAACAGGTTTGTCAGCAAGTCACTGTAGCATCTCCAAGAGGAAATTTTCCTAGCTTTTATTGATTCAGTTGACTTTTGCAAGTGAATAAGGAAAAGTTTGGAATAAGTATTGGGAAGTATACACACAGCATGTAGTGCAGGTACAGAATATGTAGTGAGGCGCGGGTCCAACTCACCTCCTCTGAATTTTTTTTGGCATCCTTGACAGCTGGCTCATTCTGAGTCCGGTTGTACGACTGGAGTCGTTCCTCCCCATTCATCTTGTCCTCCTCATATGACTCGTTTTTACTTTGTATCGCAAGCACCCTCCTGCATCCTTGTGCAGTTCCCCTCACCACAAGGATTTTCCGCGAAGGGGCCTCGTCTGGAGAACTAAGCCTGTCTACAGCACGGTCTTTGTCAATGGCTCCTGGAAGGTTTTTACCATCTAGGCTCAAGACAGAGTCGTTGGCTAAAAGGCTGGTACTTTTTGCACCAGTTTTTAGGATGTGTGAAAGTAGCGGTTTCGGTTGTGGTGCTGACTGGCTGCCTGCGATTGGTGGCATTGTTGGTATGGGCCCTGTACTGGACACGCTCTTCTCATCATTCTCTCTCTCACTCGAGACACATTCCTTCAGACTTTTAGTTGAATCATCTGTTGAGCTGGTGGCAGTTTCCTTGTCAGGAGACGATGTCTGAGCTGTGGAAGCATTTTGATCTGGTGAAGGCCATGTTCTCAGAGCCTGGCCTACTTCTAAAGCACCTTGCTTAGCCACATCTGACCGTCCTGAAAGACCATCTCTTGTTTGGAGCACCTGGTTATGCTCTTGAGTTGCACACGTACTTCCTCCATGTGACGTTGCTTTGGCAGCGCTCAGCGGACTTTGTGCACGTATCTGGGATGCATTACCAGACTGTCTTTCATGATTTGCGGAACCTGGGGGCTTGGCTGCTAACCCTGGTTTGGAGTCGTCGACAGCAGGCGAAGGAAACGCGAGTGTTGGAGGTCCACTAGCCACATTTGCGGCTGTACTCATCACATTTGGAGAAGATATACGTCGTCCTATGCCATATCAAGCAGCATGTTGTCGTTAGTAATAGTGAATACCGCATACGGACAGAGGATACTCAAAGCATTGCTTTCAGAAGAAGTGTATCTTTCCTTCCATCAAGCAAAACACACCCCTTAGTGAGAAGCATGTGACCTTGCATGACGCTATAGCAACGATTCTCTAAAAACGACGTGGGCTCAGATCACTTCAAGATGTGCACAGCACAGGGTGGTCAGACCAGTTTGGTCTTCTTGATGAATCAACCAACGTTTCTAGCATGCAGTTGCTGTATAACTGAATGGACATGGGAGCTTACTTCGAATAGTCCATCACGTATCAAGACATTGACAGTGTGTGAGAGCTGTGAATGTGATCGCGGAGTTAATTTATGTCATTAAGCAGCCGTAACGCTTTTGTGCTTTCTGAACTAATGAGAAGTTTCCTAGCCATTATACTATGAGCGTAGGGATGTGAAGGGCACCTTTTGTATTTTGTTGTACACTTGACGCATCTCCTGTAGCGGGGAAGTCCTGTCCAGGATATTCAGGAAAAACCAACTCCACTCTCAATCATTGAGAAATGCATAAGCATGAAGTCTTTAGCTCACAAGTTCTTCTGCACGACTTGGGACAGAGCGTGGCCATGAGAGGAGTCTACAGGAATCGGTTCGACAATGCGAAAAAGTCTCCAAACTGAAGGATTCGATGCGGGCTCAGCCAAATCTCCTCGTCTGCATCTAGCAGTCAAAAAACACCTAAAGCCACGATTGGGCTTCATGTGTTTGAATAGCATTCTGATGATTGTGAGGAAGATGATGTGTGTTGACGATGGTTACAATGATGGTTATGCGTACCTTGTCGGGAGTTGTAGGGCGAGTGACATTCTTTGGGCTAGCAGAAGCATCTGGAGCTTTGTCTTTCAAGGAGGTTGCAGCTGCCATCAATGACACTGAATGACACTGTCACTTTGTCAATCGTTCAGAAAATCAGCTTTCTCTGAGACAATTCAGTCCTCAGGAATAAGGGAATGGTGACCAAAATGACCGTGACCTATATTTAGACCTATATTGAAAACGCTAAGCGCAGTCCGTCGGCGGAGAAGGTTAAGTGAGCGCACCAGAATGCACCACACTCAGTTCTTCACCAACTTTATGATCGAGTTTGTGAAAAGGCATGTCGTCATAAATGCTGTCATCAATTGCCTCGTCGATCTCCTTTTTCTGAACAAAGTAAAAGGATACAAGATGAATCAAACTGACGGTTGGACAGATGGATGCGATGTTTCCAGGGTACTAACAAATTTGTCCATACCAATCTTAACAACGAAAACTGAATTGCATTGCCTACCTTGTCAGAGCCAAACAAAGCAAGTTAACAATTACTGCTCCCATATATAAGTTATGCAAGTACACGCAATTCTCTTCCTGTGTACTACACACATTCTCCACTATGCTTACCTGATGCTGGTCGATGTAGTACTCCAGCGACTCCCTAATTCCATCCACATCTTCAGGTGTGATTTCGTCATTCTCCAGGAGCCTGTGAACCTGCATGACAGCGAGAAAAGCATTAGTTACCACAACATAGTGCAGCATTTTACAGTAGAATGAAGGGACTGAATAATGGATGGCGAGGAGGTATGATACGCGAAATGGACAAAAAGGTGAAAAGTCTCGGACTGCTCCAGGAAGGCATCTATTATCGCGGCACTGCGAAAATGCATCGAAGACAGGGATGAAAAGGGTGAAATCGAAATTTTAGAAAATAAGGACCTCAATGTTGTATTGCAACATGCACAGTCATGCGTGCGCCACTAAAATCTGCATTGTGATCCGTTCGTCTTAGGTGAGGTTTCGCTCACCACTTTAACGACAATATCGATTCTAGCGATCTTACTTGACAACTTCCTCTGTTGCATCAGTACATTATTTTCAAATTTCATAGATGCTTATTAACAATGCATCGATAACATTTCAACTTATTAGTCGCCACCAACAACCTTTACTTATTCAGCAAAGAGTAGCGGACGTTCATTGTTTGAGTGCTCAACAGGAGGAGGCACGAACCTGTTCCAGCTTCGTCCTATGCCATTTGTGCTGCAACCCCCCAGTGCCCAGGTAATGTGCATCAAAGCTGTGATGAAGCAACCGGCCTCGCTTTACAGAGGAACGCTGGAACATCCGCACAACTTTCCACCAGATATCGAGAGTCTACATGTATGGGTTACCTAAAGTCATGCGGGATAAAGACTAAAGTTTGCAAACCTTCTGGATTTGAACCTCAAGATTCAACACCTGGGCCGGAACTTTCTTTGTACTCCTTCCTGCGGTGCAAGTTACCCACATAGTTATTTTACTTATCCATACGAATTGTAATTCGTCCTGAAATAGAGCACGGAATAACAATGGACCCAAACGTGAAAAAAACGATGGGACGTCTTCAAGTCCCTCAATGAACAAAGGGTTATTGAAATTGTAGCTTGAAAATCATCACACCTGATGTAAGTCTTTCGACATCCGCCTCACAGTCATCCACTAGCAGTTGTAAGCTGTCTAAAATCTGCATAATGTCACAAAATACTCAGCACAAATGAGTGCAGCTATGATCGTTACGACTGTGGGAATTGATATGCTTTTGAATAATTTTAGCTGTATCCGCCTGTGCACAAACCAAAAAGAATACAAACTGATTAGTCGGTCGTTGTATGACAGGCAGAAATTACAAAAAGTGAATATACCTTGTTCAAAAAGTTGGCTGCGTCAGCCTTTGCCTGCTCTTGAGGATCCACTTTTGGCTGCATAATCGCAACATAACCTAGTCAGCACAAAACAGGAACATCCATACATGTGAATAACTTCACGAAGGCAACAGGAAAACGAGTTATGGAAAACTCTAGTTTAATGCATGGTCTTCGAGGATCGTTAGCACGTGATTATCCTCGTGCTGGGAGAATATTCAAGCTGTGCTCACTGTCCGATTTGAACGCCGTGTCTGTTAACTGATGTAAATTCCGTGAGAGGAACAAAGTAAACGGATTCCAAAAGCTGAAGACCAAGTAACTTGGATGCTCGTCTAAACCGACTCCAATGCAGCATGTAAATTGTTTAAAAGTGAGAAGGTAACTGTTAGAGAAGAAGGAAAGGTTTGCTTCACCTGTTGAACCAGTCCTTCTTTGGAAAAAGCCTTGATTTTGGAAGCCTTTTCAAACTGTTTGAAACGTTCCATCTCGAATTCTATCTGCCTGCGTGCGGCTTCCAAATCTTCTTGAAAAGCTTTCGCCTCCTGAGTTGCTAGCCAAGTCCTGATTTGGTCTCTGTCCCTGGAAAAGACATGCAAAACCAACGTAAGCGTACATCCTGTTGCGTAAATCAAGCATTCAGCAAGAACTTGATTTATGCCTTCCAGTAAGATTCCTTCAGCGAAGTGACATTCAGTATTGATAGCGTCAATAGAGACTCATTTTTTTTGGCTGTGTTCCTGGTCAGGAATTTATAGTTACCGGGGAATATGATTCATGAAAAGGAGGCTGGAAGAGCAGGAAAGCAATTAATTTGTACCTCTGAAGTCGTTTTAGCTCCTTCTTAAGTTCACCTTCAAATTTATCTCGCTTGGTTGCCTGCACGCGTCAGATAGAATCTAATATTCACGTTAAGAAGAATCATTTCCTATTTCTTATATACGATGAACTCCTTGAGAAATCACAGAGGTTAGATTATCCCAAATAACCTAGGCGCCGCACCTTTCTCGCGTGAGGTTGCAGCAAGCTCAAGCCATCGGGTTTAAGAAATCATGCAGTATCATTCCTCCGACATCCAAGATTCATGGCGCATTCAACCGCTTTTAAAAAAATCACAAGTAACTCTGAATAAAGGAGGCTTCTCCAATTTGCAGGCCACCTACACATCCTCCCAAAAACCAGAACAGCTACAAAAACTCACATCCAGCGCCTCATCCATTTTCTTCCAGGTGATGTCGAATTCCTCAAGTGAAGTTTGGACTTTCTTCAATGTCCTTTCTATCTCCATCTGCAATCTTCTTGTTGCGGCCATGATTGCGGTGAATAAACTCTGACAAAAACGCGGCAGCAACGCCTCAGCCTACCTCCTGAGCCAACCCCGATTCAAAATTCTTCCGCAAATATCTCTCCAGAAAAATAAAACGAATGAAACACAGCAGAACAGGTCGACACGTTCCTGCGGATGCAGCACGCACGCAGAGGGCGAGGGCGCGTGTGCATGGCGGGCGGGGCGGGAGGGGTTTGAAAGGCGCGCAGTGCGGCTCCCCGCCGGCCCGACTTGCGTTCGTTCGTACGTACGTACGTGCGTACGGCAGCAGGTCCATGTGCGGCCGTTTGCGGTTGCAGGCTACAGGATCCGTCCGTGCACGGCTCGGCCCCGTGATGCCCAACTGCACGCTGACGGGGGACGTTGCCGCGGCCAGCGCCCCCGGACAGTGCGAGGCCGCCTGGAATGAAACCGTCGCTTCGAACCATGTGATGGGATGTGAAGCACAATGACATGCGAATGAGCAGCATTGCACACAAGTCGTTGGTTAAGACTTGCAACTCAAACAATCACCACTTACTCAGTAGTGCAAGGCGTCGATTGCACTTCAGAAGGTAAGGAAGAGTACATTTACGCCATGTCAAAGCATGCGAAAATCTAAGGCTAAACTTATCTACAAGGAACACGAAGCTATGCACAAATAAATTGGCAAGTATGTCTTCAGGGCCTTCTATGTACAACAAACGGTCTATACAGCAAAGCGGCTATGCCTGCCTCGCTAGCCTTCCGAACTCTTCTACATGAAGCACACGAGACCATTTTATGAACAAATAAACGCAATGCCAGTGACCAACGAGGGGAATTTGATCCCGTCCAATTACACTTCTACATCTGTACCCCCCCCGGTGATCAGATTTTACATGTCATGATCGCCATTACCACTCAGACCACTTGTGGCAGGCCAAAACTCGGAGGTGGAGCCCATTCTGGCAGCGAGCTCAGAGGAACCGGCGGATCAAAGATGCGGTTGCTTATTGCCTCCTCCAAGTCTTCCTTCTCCACCATGAGGAAGGCGTCACCCTCATCGAAGAGGTTGCTTTTACTCGACAGTGGTTCAAGAACCTGCCAAGAAATCCACTTTCTGGATCACTTAACAGCATTTTCCATGCTCCATGCCACAAGTCAATAGCATCTTCCTCATCCAAAGTAGAACAGTTTTCCGGCAAGGTTTCAGAGTGCCATTGCATCAAAGAAAAAGGGGACTCACATCAAAATTGTTCGAGTGGTTGAAGCAGGTGCGCTTGAGGGCAGAGGCCAATGATGAAGCTAGGCCTGCCCCTGCAAGTGCTCCCAGTGCAACCCCTGTGTAACTTCCAATCTCCAGTCCAGCTGTTCCCAGACCCAACACAACGTTTGCCTCAGTAATCCCTTGTAAGGAATGGAAGCCCTTTGAACAAAATCTTTCTCTGGCAACATTTTAAAGTCAGCACACTGAAGTTTCAGACAACGGCCTTACACCCATAGGATGCAAACCGCTAGGTACCTTTTGTATCTTTATGCAATTTGGTCGCAAAAAAACCACATGAGCTACAGTGCTATGAGAAAATCAGGACAGCAACTCTTCAGAAAAGTACTTGCTTTGGTTTGCTGAATAATCACAAAGTACACCTTACAAGATTTCCATCACAAGTTCAATGAACCATAGTAGCATATTTGAAATGCCTACACAAACGCAGTGTCTGTTCGCATGACATTACGGTTTAAACAATATTGATTACAAAAGCCAAGTAGTTGAACACCTTACCGACTGAAAAGACGAGAGGACTTGCAAAGGGACCGCCAACGACACCTCCAGCTGTGGCTCCGACCAGGGTACTCACAACGATGGTTTTATTCAGCCACCTGCCTGGCTCTACCAAGCGCCTCTCAGGAGGCTGCTGCACATTCACTAGGCTCCATTTGTCAGGCTTCTCGATTTCAAAGTATTCAGTTTGTTCCAACTGATCCAACTGCGTCATTTCCAGTGATCTCTTCCAACATCGAGCCGGACCCAATCCTACATCTGTACAAGATCCGGCGAAGGAGAAACTCAATTGATGAGCTCCAACAGAGAACAGCAAAGCTGGTTGCAGGGAATACAGCCAACCCCACTGCGAAGTACAGGAAGAAGTCAAGCTAGTCAATGAATAATCAGGGGTGACTTCACGGAATAGACTTCGTATGGACGGTGTAGGAGGTGTGGGAGTAAAACCGAGTTCAGTTGCTACATCCTTTGAAGTTGAATACTTCGGCAACAAGCTCTCCCCTCCTCGAAGAATATGGTGTGCTTGGCAGTTGCAGCTGATGGGAATAAGGGCTTCTTTACCGATCAAATGTCCATATTCTTCGGGAAACGGCTCACTAAGAACATCATCAATATCTTCCAGCTGGGAAGAACTTAAAATTGTGTCACCTACCAGGGGGCAGAGATTTCCGCTCCTTGAATCATTCAAATCTGCGAATGTCACTTGTGAGCACTCAGTTTTCGGTAGAACTTGAAGCACTTGCAGGAGTTCACCATTTGCCTCCACTACTGTCACCCCTTGTCTTTCGCTGACAGCTGAATCATCCTCCCATGGTTGTTCGGCCTTGAGCTCATTGGCAGGAATAAGAGCCCATGTGCTCATTGTAGGATCAGTATCGAGCTGAAATGAACCATTGGCTATATTACTCGGGGATGAATTCACCACTTGCACTGCTTCGTCAAATGCTTTAGTTACGACTGCCTGCACCTGCGATTCTTCAAATTCGTCGGGTGCGAGGTGCTCATGCGAAACACTTATCTCGTCATTGTATTGAAACAATGACCCGTTGCCATCAGAACTCAGTCCATCCAACAGAAAGAGATCATTCTCTGTGGTTGATCCAGCCTTTGCTTCCCAAAATCCCTGTGATCCTGAACTAATTTCTGCCGCTAACTTTAGCTTACCCGTACTAGCAACACTATGAGAGTCTGTCTCTGTGTTCTCTGCGCATGGAATCTCGTCTTGGCTTGAGTCAGTGACCTTCATCAAACTTTCACCTTGCGGGAATACCATACTGCATTCACGGTTATCTTCAAAGGAACAGCCATCCCTTCCTGAAACGTGACCGGTAGCTTCACCTACACCTGAAGTTACGTGCTTATATACAACATTGGCTGACCCAGGGCCTCCTTCAACTCTCTTATCCTCATTGCCTTCTCTGCAAAAGCAATTTGAATTGATCTGCAAGTTAACCGCTGTGGCGTTATCACTTTGCGGCATGGAAGAAATTTCTTCGCTTTCAATATCACAGAGGCAGAAACTGATGTCAAGAGCAGAAGCAAAGCCTTCAGCATCGAAGCCATCTAGTTGTTGAAGAGCATCACAACTCTCTGACATGCTTTCAGCATCATGGCAATCGATTGGTCGAGGGCTCTCAGCACAACGTTGGTTTGATGACCCGGCCACCTCTGAATCAACTTCTGAAGTCGCCAAACAGCACATTGTAGCCTCGCCTCCTTCCACAACCGAAGCACTGCCCATCACCCTGCTTTCGAGGGAGGCAATACACCCATTATCTTCTATCATCCCTACCTCACAGGCAATTCCAGTTTCTGTTTCGCTCGCCAACAATTTTGCAGACCGAAGGGCATAATCCAAGGACTTGTTCACCTCAATCTCCCCTTGCGTTACTGGAACAACATGCCCATTTTCTAATGCCGTGTTGGCGGTGTGAAGTGAACCGTTATCATGGAATTCAGATTGCTTGCTTTCCTGCAATGTGACTATAGGCATTGCCTCAGTAGACAATTGAGCAGATGCTCGCATAACATTGGAAAATGTCCACCAACGACCCTGACACCAAGAAGCGTTGGAAGGAGCCTGGTCTGATACATTCCCATGAGTAGCTTCGACTTTAGCCGGATTTTCAAAGGGTGGCACCTGGTCCAAATCTAGGTTTCCGCGGCTTTCAAATTGCTCTAACTGACCCACATTATCAGAGTCGGATTGTAATGCATTGTCAATGCTGTTAGGTCGCAGGCGATCCGATACATCTTCAAGCTTTCCGATATCACTGATTTCACCAAAGCTGGCATCGTCCAGAAAGCTTGCATCATCATCAAAACTGATATCTTGTGAGTTACTACAATCCTGCTGCTTCAACTTATCCTTACAACCGTTTGTACGAATGTGAGTTCGTTCTGCTGCATCCTCAATTCTTTCTTCTCTGTTCTCAGGGCTGCCACTCATAGACTTCATAGAGGATGCAACTGTAGCTAGGCGGGTAGTAACCATAGCCCCAACTGATAGAGTAGTGCCAATATCTCCAAGAGTGAACCAACCAAAACCTGAGGCATTTCCTAGCCCAGACTGCTTCAACTTAGTGGCACGGGGGCTCCGCGGAAGGCTGCCATCCACCCGCTCCTCCACAGCGCAGCCCGTCTTCCCGTATGTATCATCTGAATCGGCATTCCCTTCAGTCTCGAGCAAAAGAGGCCTATGTACATCATGCTCAACCTCATCAGCATCCTCATCTGCGAATTGCGTTGATAAAGGCTGCAACCTTCCCTGCGATGGAGCATGCTCTCCATCGACATCCTTATAGCAAGCATCTCCCACAGAATGGTTGCCAGACTGTTTCTCGATCTCGTCCATGTCAGGCTTCAACGAATTTGCCTCAAGGACAGGCTCCATTGCTCAATCCCACTGACCTTCAGTACAGAGACTCTTTTCAACGCCTGACTCAACCATCTAGCAATCTGTGGGAACGTGCCCTCCCTACGACGGCTGGCTGAAATTGTCCCGCGCTCCTCCCACTAAGTTTTCAGATAGGGAAAGGCTCGCAGGGTCTGAGGCTCTGAGCGCAAACCCTAACCTCGGGCCAGGCCAGGCCGTGTCCTCCACTTCGCCAAACACCTCCGCTCCGCAGGAAGACTGGCCGCTCGTTTCTTGCGAGTACCGTACGGTACCTGAGGCTCCGTACCATATCCTCGTTTGCGGTACTGTACTGTACAGTAGGGGGCCCTCATATTTTCCACCCTGGTTTTGGCCAATATGAGGCGAAAATATTGATTTTGCACATATAAGGTTCGTGTTACCAATAGACGGGCGGTATTATGTTAGAGTTCATGTTGTTCCTTACGTATCGTACCGTATGATATCATACCGTATCGTTCTGTATCGTTTAGAATCGTATCGTATCGTGCCATATCGTGACGCATAAACGTAGTTTTCCGCTTTGTTCGTCTCAGCTCGTACGGCTCGTACGGATAATACCCTGTCGGGGCGTTTCGTATCGTATCTTATCGTATCGAAGCCAAGATGAAGGGGAGAAGAGCGAGCGCCTCTTGCGGCGGCACGTGCGGGGAGATTGGGTGACTTCTGCGTAAGCCCGTAACGGCTAGTACAGCTAGTACGGCTACAGTGGGGGGTCCTCATATTTTCCACCCTGTACAGTGCGCTCCCAAGAAATTCGCCCCGATTTTGCCGAAACCACCTTTTTGTACGGTAACTCTGTGTTACCCGTACTATTTGTACTATTCGTATTATTCGTACTGTCCGTACTTGTTGTACTAGCCGTTACGGGCTTAAGCAAAACAAACCGAATCTTCCCGCAAGTGCCGCCGTAAGAGGCGCTCGCTCCTCTCCCCTTCATCTTGGCTTCGATACGGCACAATACGATACGATACTACACGATACGTTACGATACGTTACGGTATTAGACGATACGATGTGTACGAACAAACATGAACTCTAACATAACACCGCCCGCCTATTGGTAACACGAACCTTATATTTGCAAAATCAATATTTTCGCCCCTTTTTGGCCAATACCATGGCGAAAATATGAGGACCCCTGTAGCACAAGATAAGTGGGGTTAAAAGGAGATTGCTGAGCTAGTTGCAGGTGCTGTACGGCCACTCGAGCGTCCGTGCTGAAACTGATGAAGGGTTGGGTTGGTGCCGTGGGTCTGCCTGCAGCATAGAGCCAGGATCCGGGGGATTCAGAGGTACGCGCAGCGGAAGACGTAGGGATCCTGAAGATGTTCCCACCGGCGGCTGGACTCGATGCGCAAAGAGCCCTTCCTTGGGGGCTCTCCTCCCCTGTCCTCTCCTCGGCTAGTCTCTTAGCTAGGCTTCTAGTTATCATTGGTCATTGGGAGGAATGTAAGGCAGGATAGAACAAGATGGTAGCTTGGCATAGTGACAGCAAAGGGAAAACAGGACTCAACTTAGATAAAGGTTGTATTTTGGAAAGTCACCCCAGCCAGCGGTTGGCTGGGGATAGTCATTACAATGAAAGGATCTTCTCACTGAAATCTTTGTCTAGCTGGGCTGAATGGGACGTCTAAATGCTATCAGCAAGAAGACTCTTTCTCTCTCTCTCTCTCTATCTATGGCATGGAACTCTCTCTCTCTCTCACACTTAGCATCTGTTGCTGGAACTGAAGAGGAAGAAGAGAAGAACAAGACAACAAACCACACAGCAAATACAAATACTAAGCCCAGCACTAAAAGACAAACAAGCATCACTGACATCCCATCTACTTAACACTGACAATAGATCTTGAGCCTTAGCAGTGACAGTCCCTGATTGGCCAACTGCCCACTGAGAGGCCTGACTGACTACGTGAGGCCTTCTGATAGGTCAACTGCTGACAATCGGCGGCATTTTGCGGCGCTTCCGAGTGCGCCTAGCTGGATGGTGTGCTGTTCCGTGGGCCGCCAACACATGGCGCCGCCTTCTCGCATTTTCCGTCGGCAATTCCTGGATCAGGCCGGTCCGTGACACTGAATAGGAATATGGCAAGTACAACTGAACGGACGCGGATCCGTCGAGCGCACCTCCGTTGTGCTACACCCCCCACTTGTAGTACGAACACTACGGACAGTACGAATAGTACGGCTAACACAAAGTTATCGTACAAAAAGGTGGTTTCGGCAAAATCGGGGCGAATTTCTTGAGGACGCACTCCTTAGGGCGGTAAATACGAGGACTTTTGTTGACTGTACTGTACAGTACAGTACTGTACTTTGCCGTACGGTCCTCTATCTACTGTACGGGTGGCATGTCAGCATGCGCCCCCTCTGCCGGTTTCCAACCGGCGAATTCTGCTGCCCTGGTTTGCAACCAGCGAATTCTGCTGCCCGGGTTTCCAACCGGCGAATTCTGCTGCCCGGGTTTGCAACCAGCGAATTCTGCTGCCCGGGTTTCCAACCGGCGAATTCTGCTGCCCGGGTTTGCAACCGGCGAATTCTGCTACGCGGGTTTGCCGGCACGACGACGTCATACGGTACCTTATCTTATGTCATACCGTACGGAACTTGTTAATTCGAAGACCTCTGTTTTTTGCGAAAAGATTGATAACGGGGTGAATTGGCATTGAAAAGAGGAACCATGGCCCACATTGACGACCTGCACGGCTCTCTTTTAGACCCGTGTTGCTAGGCCTAGAAAAAAAGTTCCGCGAATACGTTCCTAGGTCATTTGTAACTAGTTCACACTTGCTCTACAATTTTGTCTTTGTCCAAGACATTTGATGCCAATGCCATTGTGAGATAAATGCCAATTCACCCTCCTTGAATTTGAGTGTTGCAACAGTGTTCATGGGTGTACTGACAACTCACAAACCCGGATGATCCACTCGGAACCCTCGACTTCCAACAGGTTTTCGTTTTGGCAGATGCGCAATGCTGATGCGCGAGACGTGACATGGAGGCTGAAAATATGGACAACCACTCCAAACTCACCTTCCGATGATCGAACAAGCATACGTTTGGCACAATGCCAGCCTCAAAATCACATTAACTACAAACACTGTAATTCGGGCAACCTGTTTTCTCTCCTCTCAACCAACGATTGCTGCATTTGAACCATGACGTCGCACTGCGAGGACAACGTGAAACATTTTCAACTTTGGAAACATGAGAAAAGCCCGCTTAATGAGAGAACAATCTCGAACGTCCACATGGAGCGGCTCTCTGCACTGCAACAAATTCACTCCCAACAGGAACTGGCCCTTTATGCAAACAAAACTGCAGACCGACGATGGCCGTTCCATGCTGTCCATATCCTTCGGATCAGCCATGTGTCATAGAGAAAAGGCTTCAACAGGCCATAGTCACGAATCCTGACGTGGAAATCGTCATGAAAAAGGGACTCGTACTTTACATGTGGCTAACGCGACATCGCAGAAATTGTAGAGCAGGTACCAGCCGGGCTCTAGAAGTGATAATAATCGCCTTCATATGTTTCATGTACAGCAACTCCGTTTAACAAAGTGCCTGTCAGCAATATGACAGCTCACAAACATTCCAAAAACTCCACAAAAGTGTCTCTGCGCCCCTTCAGGACTTCTCCACGAGGATTTGATGTCTTCGCCGTTCCCGCACGTATCTGATCAGCTCTCTTGCAAATGACAGGCCTACATGAAGGAACACTGGAACAAAGAAAGGCTGTCCAAACCGCCACAAAAATAGTATAAGAAGAGGCACCTGCTTTGCCTCTGTAACGAATTTAAAATCAGCACTTAGCCAGTATCAAAATTTCTCATAGATCTTATTGTAAATAAGTGTAAGTGGCAGCGCGCAAAAGGAAATTTCATCACCGCTATCGATTATTCAATAGCAAGATCAACACTCCATTCTTCTGTTGGTCAGTTTGAGCCACTCTCAGACAACCTATCACTTCACAGCGAGCAAAAAAAGTAAAAACGGGTGGAAGAGCAAAGCAAATCGATGAATAATTCGAATCCTTTGAAACTCACCGTATATACTGCTAAATGATGTTCCAATGGGAAATATAGCAAAGCCATCATGGAGGGATCAAAGAATGCATCTTCAGCTTGTGCCCGGGCCCTCCGAGCTGCTGCAGCAGACGGCTCATACGCTCCCACTCCCACCATGCCTCTTACCTCGTGGGCATTTTTTAATGCGGAGGTGACTTTTGCCCCAATCTCATGTTTTATTACCATGCTTGGCAGTGATTTCACCTACAGAAGCGAAGTTTTACAAACTAGTCAAAAGCACGCCACACTTATGCGATCGCGGAAACAACTAAATCATAAAATTTATATGCTGTTAGCATATGTTTCATGAGAAATGAAAACGAGATGGCCCTTTTCACTTCGACCATTGAACGAGCATGATCACAATGTATACGCGGATGCATGCTTCCACAAAGGCGTTCGTTCGCTGTCGCTCAAGGCTCCTTCACCGCTAAGATCCCATAGTTTGATTGTCGATGGAAGCATTCAAAGGCTAGAAAGACACATTTTCTTTTCATACAAGCACAGATCTTCACAGATCGCACCGAACATCTTTTAGCTTTAGTCTAATGAATTTCACAGAAATTGACTTCTGAGAGGGCTAAGAGGCTGCTTTGCTCCCTTACCAGTTTCGACAGAGACGCAAGTGTTGCAGTCGCCGCGTTTGAATCCTCCACCAATCTTTGTCGGAGCAGATAATCGACTTCCCACTCGGCGAAACCCGTTTCGCGAGAGGGGAGAATTGTAGCCTCTGAATTGCTCTCTGATGGATACTGGCCTGGCAGCTGAAAAAGTGTTCGAATTTGTGCAACAATGGTCCTCATTGCAGGTTCAAGATCGTCTGCTGAAAGCAGTCTATGCTTATACCCATTCACCTTTTGTGCACCGCTCTCCTGTTGATGGCAAAAATGAGGATTGTAAATGATAACCCCCCCCCATCCGGGAGAGGTGAAGGCATTGGTGGGTGACAGTCGGCCACTGGAAAGACGAAGATGAAGGGGGGATTCTGACCTACCCGGCACATACCTGCACACGCAAAAAATTGTGACCGCAATGAATCACATGGTACAAGCGGAGTTTTTGAGCTTGCCAACTAGCATGGATTGACCAAACACGTGGAAGTATAATCCATGACTGCCATACGCAGTAAAAGTTTACAAGAATTTGAAGTCAGCTTCCTGGTGCCCTGGCAATGTGCAACACTGCCCAAGAAAACTGAAAATCATGCTTTTGATGATAAAATCGACACGTACACTGCAAAGTGGAGAAGTTTTGATCTTCCAGTTGCTCCAATTGAGGAATCAAGATGCCATTCATTGGCATTAACGAAGAAAAGCCAGTCTGAAAATGCCACCTCATACACATCTGTCACAGAATTCCACACAGCCTCTGCTCCTTTTGCGGTATAATAAAGCACCTGCTCGCAAAACACGTGCAACAATTGTGTTGGAGAAAGGCCGCAGTTAGCTGACACTCAAATAAACAGTCGACCACTAGTCAAATGTTCAGCCATAGAAGCGAGGTTTGTTGGTCATCCTTATCCTGGCACAGACAAATGGAATGGCATGAGAATGCCCGATGCAGCAATGGCTTCGCGCCTCTCAGATTTTAACCAGCAATACTTGAAATCTTATTCATTAAATTTTCTCCAGCAGCTTCAGCGCCAACTTTTCTGTCATTATTACATTTCAAACTTGCTCCTCACGCCTCACTTCACATCAAGAGAGCCTGGACAGCTAACTGACCTAATAGTCTCTGCTACTTAGACACAATGTTAGTGTAAAAATGAATTGGAATCACAACAGCAATCTCTCAAACCCCAAGCCCAACCTTAAGCGCATGCAGCATCAACCTGTCAGTCAACAATCAACAACGTTTTTCTGTTCATGGAAACACCGGCCCACCTGACTTTCCACAGATAGTTCAGCCA
Source organism: Zygnema circumcarinatum (assembly GCA_037447605.1). Taxonomy (NCBI): domain Eukaryota; kingdom Viridiplantae; phylum Streptophyta; class Zygnematophyceae; order Zygnematales; family Zygnemataceae; genus Zygnema; species Zygnema circumcarinatum. Next base: position 5,027,882 of record CM074804.1, read on the forward strand.
CCGGCGCTAAGACCTCAACAATGGGATCCAAGAAGCGTCTCTTCACTTCTGCAAAATCCCTTCACACGTCCCCAGATCTATATTGGCCTGAACCTCATGCGAGTAAACTTCAAAGTACATGCTCGTACAGTTTCATAAGAACCGAAAAGCTGCCGAAAAGAAAAGACATTCACATTCGAAGGACGCCTCTTGAAGTGCATGTATTCCTCAACCCAAGTTCTTGCGATACATGTTCCTCCTTTATGTCCAGCTGGAGTGTCCATGCACTGGCACTAATCAGCCTTATTCAAAGGAGCTCCATAACTCACCAGTCGAAAATCCAGTCATCGTCTGGATACGCATTCAGCAAACTAAAGCTCAATATTGCACTTCCGTCAGCTGCAAGAGGAAGACTTTGAGAGGTTTCATCGTTCTGGATCCTTTCCCCCTTCCCTCTGCCTTGGCCGAACTCCTTCTGTCCCCCATTGCTGAAGTACGTGGTTGCAACATCTGCAATTAGTGGAATCACCTTCTCCTGCAAAGCTTCAGTGCTAAAATCGATTGTCTCGAGCCAGGCGTTTCTATACTTTCCAACAATTGCACTCAAGCTGCCATGTACTTCAGTATGCAGCGAATGCGGTGATATTGAATCGCTTACTCCAGACTCATCCTCCTTCAATTTTGCCGCTTTAATATTATCCACTTCGATAAGTGTAGAATCCATTTTTTTATCATTGCCGACAAAAACTAAAATTCGGTATAGACCATGCCGTTCTACTTCAGAGAACCCCATATGTATGCTGAAATCTCTCAACCAGTTATCAAAACCATCTGCATTTAAAACCTGTATGGCCTCCTCTACCCCCCCTTCAGTCAAACAACAAGGCCAACTTTCCGTTTTCCTACAAATGCTCAAGACGTTGGAGCTCTTACATGCAGCCCCTCCACTACATGTCATCATTTCCTTGATCATGCTCCCACCTGTATCTGCATATGGAAGATGAGACGAGCTCAGGCATTTGTCCCCACTATCAATTATGACACTGACGCTGAATCGAGAATTGTTGCTTGCTGCTTCATCCAGCCTTGGAAGAATAATTTTTTTTAGAGAGTCTGGCGTATACTCCCTCATCCATTTCAGCCCTGGCCCCTGACTAACCAAGAATACCACCTGAAGATGTTGTGGAACCAAAAGAGGATCAGAGGTGGTCAGCAAGCTGTGCTTATCAATAGCAACAAATGGAAGTGGAAACCGGTGTATTTTGGTCAACTGCCACCAGACTGGTACACCTGCACAAGAATTCAGATTCTACAGATTCAGAATGTGCAGACAGGCAATGAGCCAGCAGGATGCGAAATGAAGCTCTGAATGATTTGCCTGAAGTAAGGAAAAATTCTGAATAACCTTCAGCAGATTGATAGAGCAAAAGCAGAGAGTTCTCACAATTTTCAATGTAAACAGTTTCAGGCTACATTGAGGAGGACATTCTCAACGTGGTCACTGCTGCCTCGTTTCTACAGGCCTTTTGGGTATTCGACGGCAATGCCATGATCTCCTTCAATCTCTAGTCTTTTTTATTTTTTGCACATGAGTTCACGCAATCATGAATTTACGATTGCTCTACAAAAGCACTACCTATTGTTGGGTAGACTTTAAGATTTCTTCCTTTGTTGCAGCATCCTTGTGAAGCAAAGGACGCACATCAGTTCATAGCAAGTCTATGTGCAGTTGAAAGCATCAAATAGCACAAACTGGAATTTGTGAAGTTTTGTTGCAACCTTTGCAACAGGTTGCAAAAGTTGCTTCTACAGGGTGACGATGAAGAGTATGTGGACTTTCCGGAAATTGGGTAGGAAAAAAAAATCAAGGCATACTGTCTAGCTTTCGATTCAATGTACTTTTGCACAAAAGCCAACCAGAAATAAAGCTACAACTGTACGCAGCTCTTCCTTAACCATGCCTTTTTACAATATTTTCAATAGCTTCTTGTCTACATATGTTTCTTCTCCAATACGCATTACAGAATTAAAAACCTCCAGGGTGCAGTTTGATGGTAGTGCAAAGCCCATGTTACGCCCCTGCTGGGCGGGATCTATAGCACGTACCGAGAAGGAGGCTGAACAATACGCTGCTGGCTATAAGAAGTCTTTTATATCCGGGAGGATGCAACTTTTGCCGCGCATGTCCATCGGTGTCAGACATCTCTCTGCCTTCATTCACAGAATGTTTGACGACGGTTCCATAGCCTGCTTGATATCCCCAAGTCTTGGAAGGAGCAACCCGCAGCCGCCTGCAGTGACGTATCGCTCTTATCGTAGTCGAATTGTACCGAATGATACCGTGCGCATCGGATCCGCTGCAGCTTCGGGCGCCAGTCGCAGCCTGCATCGCTCACGACTCGGCTCGCTGAGCAGAACGTTCTTGCGTTGGGTGGCGCCCGTACATTCTCTGTCTGGGAGTATTTCTGCACTATCCGGAGGTTTTCTTGCATTTTGAATAGTTTTGGGTCCTTTTATAGAGCGCGTCCATGGCTCTGTGAGTGGTTTCTGCCTGAAAACCCAGATGCAGGTGCACTGACTTCTCGGTTTCGTGCTAGATAGGTTTTGTTTATCGGGCTGGCTTTTAACTGTTCAGAAAGTCCAGGGAAGTGTAGCAGTTTTTGCTTGCTCGGTTTTTTTGGCCCCACTTGAAACTGGTAGTGAATGTGGTGTCACTAAGAGAGGAAGGCTTTGGAGTTATTGAATGATCCTGCCGAAGGTCCTTTGAGCTTGACGGGAAATTGGATGGCGTAGTTGATGAAATTAGGGGGAAAAACCATTCGCTGTACAGAAATTCATCTGTAAATAGACCTCCGACTCCAGAACTTGACTACGGTGATCAGCAGCCTGCGGCTCCCTCACTACAAGAGTTAGTCAATATAAAGGTGACTTTTTCTATTTTTTTCTGAAATTTAATTGCTCGGGATGTATTCAATAAATATTTTTTAGGTCGTTGACTGCATAGCTCGGGATCGCAACCGAGCGGCCCCACAACCCTTTGTTGACAAGGTAGAACAAATGACCAGTCTGCTTTCCAGACAATTCTATTCTGAGAAGCGTATCTCTATCTTGTCATAACGTCTTTCATCTGTTTCTTACGCATGTGGCAGTTCATTGAAAGTGGGGAGAAGGAGCGGTTGAAAGAGCTTTTAAGAGAGCGGTTAATTGAGTGTGGTTGGCGAGATGACTTGAAGGCTCACGCGAGGTAAAAATTTCTTCTCTAACTCGTCATTATATGTTGTGTTGTTTCGAAGAAGAAAGTTTTTTGCAGAGAACCTGCTGATAACTTTTGGCGTGGCCCAAATCGGCGACCTTCGGGGGCATGTGAAAATTGAGTTTACTGGTCTGTTTCCCTGTGACACTGAGTAGGGCATTCACCAGGAAAAAAGGCAGTGGAAATTTCACGATGGATGAACTTATCCGCACCATCACTCCACGAGGCCGAGGTGAGCCTTGGGTTGAGATAAGCTTGAGACGTGCAAGTGATCTTTATAGAAAATGCAACATTGCTGTCCACATTAAGCCCAACAATTCAGCGGACTCCTCGTAAAGTATGAAGACCTCCACACGCTGGTGATTTGCGGCTTTTATTCAGTTCTGATGTTTTCAAAGTTATCTACTATGTTGCTTAGCAAATATACTTGTTGTGGGTGGTTGGATGCGTACTTGAACCTTACATTGCGTTTGTACAGCTAGCTCTTATGTTTTATTATTTTCAAAGTCTGCTGACATGTTGTATCCTCTTCAGAGTATGCATACATCACATTTGTGATGATGGTTTTCTCTGGCGAAACTTTCGGTGTTTTGACATGGATAAAGCCTCGAAGGAGTTGCCCAGAAGAGCGCTAAAACTGATTTTGTCTTTTGTTCTTGTGGTGCAGCTTCTGTACCAGACTCAGTGAAGGCAGAACTGCTACACAGAATTTGGAATTTCATAATGGCCAGCTGAAATGCACACCAGCTCCGTTTGCATGTAAAAAGGAAAAAAGAAATAAATGTAGTGGATGTACCTTCCATATCTGTATATTTGTCCTTTTCAATTTTGAAGAGGTGGGGTTGAATTGCATGTTGGTGGTTTACTTGGTGTGTTCTGATCGCGTTAATTCGTTCACCTATTTTTTGTCACCTGTCTTAACACCCTCAAACAGCTCCATGCTTCCTTCGTGTCTCAGACAGCCAAGGCCTAGCACATGGTCGTCTGCCTCTCTAGACGGTGGTTGTCCACACGTGCTGGCCTTCTTCGCCTTCTGTCAGATTTGGTTGCTGCTTTTGGGGGAGTTGTGCGAAAAAGCAGACCTTGCAAGCTCATGTTGTACGAAGGATAGGAGGAGTTGTGAAGGAGATGTTGTGAAGGAGATGTTGTGAGGATTAAAGAAGGATTCAGCGAGCAGTTAGATATGGTGTACGGTCTGCCTGTAAATTGTGCGAGCGTGATTTTGAGATTCTGAATTTATGAGAATTCGTACGCACTAAAGTGATTCCGGGGTCACGAGCCATGCCAAAATGCCGGGATCAGTAAAACTGCACGAGTTGGAACTGGTTGCGACTAAAGAAGGAAACGTCAAAGAATGGCGATAAAACGGCTTTGAAGTGAAGCGGCTTTGTTGGTGGACTTCCGCCGCTCCCTCCTCGCAACGTGCCTCACATCGGTGACCTTCGCGGCTGCTTCTAGGGCTGCGTTGTTGTGCCTAGGCGTAGTTTTCCGCTCCTAGCTTCGTTTTATTGTGTTTCGGTCCTTTGTGACCAGTCCTTCGTGGTTCCACATTTTGCCTTTATCCATGTAAATTTGATGGCCTCGCCATCGCGAGTTCAATGAAAGTTTGCCCTACTTTGAAGTGGAAACGAATGATAAGGATCGATACTGATGAAGCTGCATTCGTTACCTTCCGATGCAGATACATAAGACAATCCATCCAATCCGACCAACCAAGTGTCCGTCTCCTTGTAGAGCAGCCACATCTGCAATGAAGGCCAGCGTTGCCTTCTTCCAGTTTAGCAAGAAGACCTCATTTTGAAAACCAAATCGAGTCACATTTTGCAAAATTCTCCACTTATAAACCAGTCATGGCTATGGCTATAGCTGCAGATATCTCCCCCGCTTGGCAGGAGCTCTGCAAGCATTCTAATGCTATGGCTTCACATTGACGATGTCTCCAGTTCTTCACTGCATCATAGCCGAGGGCTCTAGGGTCGCGTTGTTGACCCTAGGCGTAGCTTTCAGCTCCTAGTTTTTTTCTTTTGTCCTTAGCTCCTTTGCGACCAGTTTCTCGTGGTTCCCCATAATCGTTTTGGCCATGTACATTTGATGGCATCATCGCCATCGTGAGATCAATGCCACATCACTTCCACATTCAATTTAGCCTGCACTCCATAACTCAGCACTGCCAATCAGGATCTGCCAAGTACGCAAATTGTCAAGTATTGTTTTGCAATGTAGATAAATATCAGAGAGAAAACGGCATTGAACTCACGATGGCGAGGCCATCAAATGTACATGGACAAAAGCAGCACGGGGAACCACGAGGGACTGGTCGCAAAGGACCTGAGCACAAAAGAAAAAAGCTAAGAGCGGAAAACTACGCTTAGGCGCAACAACGCAGCCGTCCCTAGAAGCAGCCGCGAAGATAAATATCGCTTTGAGAGGTATCGACGAATATCCTTTACAATGTATTCCTAAATGTCGCTCTGCGATGTGTCGAGCTGCGGCTGAATCTAACGCCTCCGTTCGCTGCGCGGTGCCGCGCGGCTCGAGCGCGGACGGGCGGGCGCATGCCGAGAGCGGAGACGCCGCCGAGCGAGAGGAGCCGCTTGCCCGCGCCGCCTCTGCCCCTATCTATACCTCTCTCTCGCTTTCCCCCATTCTCAGCGAACAGCCTCTTTTTTTTTTGTTTCTTGGATCCCTCTTTTTTCCTATCCTTTCCCATCTTCCGCTCTCCCTCTTATTCCGCTTCATGGACCGCGATGGAATGCAGCCTCCATTGCAAGCAGAGAATCAAGTACGCATTCGCATGCACAATCGGAGGTTACAAGCACCTTTCCCTGATGAAGGACTTGCCCCACTTTTTTAAATTTGCAATGTAAAAATATCAATGTAAACAATCAATTCTACATATCAAACTGTTTAATTGGATTGCGCTCAAACAATGTGGCAACATTCACAAACGATCCAAACAACCTGTTATTCGCTGAGTTTGGAAGGCATTAGTATCCATTCAAAAAGTGATTCTAGTGATCTCAAAGGTTGAAACCAACTCTTTTCTGACTAAGCGTCTATTTAATCAATAGTTGTCCATAAATGTTCTGCACACATACGCATTAATCATTGCTTCTGCACACTAACAAACATTGGAAAGGGACCACTGCCACAGCATGGTCGGTAACCTTGGACAAACGAAAGACGGAAGAAACCTTCGTAACTTTTTACACTTGTAAGTAGGGTAACCGTAAAGAAAGCCATGCTGCCGCACAGGATGCCCTGCCTGCGGACGCTTCAAACGACACGATCACTTTCCTTGAAAAAGTGAACTTTGAGTTACAGCTTTCCCGATTCTCCGCTCCCGAAAACAGAATTTGGTCTCGTCACTATGAGACTAAACCGGAGCTGCCATTGGCACATATCTCGTTTGCCGGTACAACTCCAAGGCCTACCCATCCGACCACAATGGTACAAAGCACCCACAATTAGTCTCTCCAATTACTCATAGGATTCACACTAGGTGCTAAGGAAGTCCGCATGAGATTTTGGGCTTACATTGAGTGCCATATTCCTTGTGGGTCCAACGGAGTTGGACCTGTATACAGCAGGGGAGACAGACTTCTCAAGTAGTTCTCGGACGTCGTTCAACGAGTCGTCATTCTGAATCGCGTCAATTGCCTGTCCTCCATATAGAGGGAACCACATGTTAGCCACTGAGTACAGTCTTTGCTTCTCATCATCTCTTGAACTTGCCTGCATCTGAACGACCTCCAAGGCTGTAAGCAGGAGAAGAATTCGCCTGCAAAGTAACAACGTTTTCAAACGACTGCAGTAACAGGTTGCGAGTCAGAAACTTTTCATCCTTGAAAGTTTTTTTCGCAGAACAACATCAATATAGGTTGAATTGGTTGAACATCATAATGATCGGCTCTAACAACTGGTATATCACTGGCTTCAGCCACTTCAGGCTAAAAAACTGTCCAAACGTATCATAAACACCATTGCAATTCTTCGTGGGAGAAAAAAAAATCATAATCTTTTGAAGGACCATTATCAAAAAACCGACCCAAACATCATATTCTACACCGTCCGATCTGTCCAACACCTTTCACTTCAGGTCTACTCTCGCTCTTACCTGTCTAATGCGGTCCAATGTTTGGCCGCCATTATTTGTTGGAAGCCAGCGAATGCCGTCCAACGAGGCCATCCATGCTCTTTCCTCACTTGATCCTTGTTCCAGCCTCTTCAATTTGCGCTCCACCAAGCGTTGGCGGTGTGGCAGTCCCCAGCTCGCACTGCTTGATTGCAACATCGGCTGTGAGGGAGTGGGAGATGCTTGCTGCTGCGGTTGCTCCCAGCTCTTGCGGTTTGGTTGCGGAAGTGGCTGTGCAGGTGCAGACGATGCCTGCTGCTGCGGTCGCTGTTCTTGTGACATCTGCTGGTTTCCAGGGCTGGGGGGTCGCTCAAGATCCTGCAAAGTCCTGCCAATTATCTCATTAGCCAAAAGCACTGAACAAGTATTATGACACATATTTTATGGAAGACACAATGAACAGAATGCCCACTTCATGATCATGTATGAGAGACAAAACTCACAAAAACTGCTGGGAGCAAGAATCTCGCTCCTATTCACAAACCTGTGGTTTGAAGCAACGTAAAACAGCACATGTAGCATGGACCAGTCAGAATACGCAATTCATACAACGTGTTTGAACGGCAAACTCAGTGCAACGCGCCTTCACACAGATTGTGCACACACCAATAACGTACCATGCAATAGCACACTAGCTCAGTCCCTCAACCTCAAGTCCTAATCCAACTCAGACATTCCAAGTGTGTTAAGCATTCCGACAAACTCCACTATCACGTCAGAGTAACATTCAGAAAGTTCGCAGCCTTGATCAAGCATACTCTTGCTTCGCTTGACGAAGAGCTAACTCAGGGAAAGGTTGACCACCTGACAAGTTGGGCAAACGATCTTTCTGCTCGTGGAGTTGGGTGGCATATTCTGGTGGAGGGGTCCTGCGTCTTTGATAGTTGTTGGAACATGGGTAAGGCAGAATGACTTCGGACAGCCGCGACATATGTACTTTGGCACAACACGACAGCTCTCGCCTGCTGCACACTGATGGCGAGGGCACGACCAAGTCTGCGAATCGATCTGTGCCTGCAACGACTCAGGAAAGGATGAACACCCTAATAGATGAAACCGGGGTCACGAAATGCGACAGCATGCTACATCACAAACCGAGCCGGTCACGCAAAATGAGTAGGGTCAACCTCAATCCTGCCGCCACACGATGGCATATGTTTCATGACTTCAACCAAAAAAACAATATAATTACAGGTTTTGCTGTCAGTGAAATTCATCCATGAAAGGTAGTGAAAGATTTATCATGAATACACAGTTTGGAAGCATTCGAAAGGTGCGAAGTTCAGAATCAAAGTATACAGAGTCTAACATAAAAAGCTCTTAAGTTGATTATGAATACCCGGGCAAGAATTCCATTAACTTCATCAAGTTAGTATACAAAAAAAAAAAGGAAGAATATAACCCTGGCCTATTGGAATTCAATAAATCTATTCGATAAGCAGATGTATCTATATCGACTGAACCCATCAATGCATGCCCAATCGCCAAATGAGCATGATCATTGTGGCAGCTTGTCATTCGGATTGAAGTCTTGTATATGAGTTACATTGCATAAAATCTTAATCAAAACCTGCTGTAAACAATCACTAATAAAAGGCAGCCAGGCAAGCGTCCGCTCTCTGAAGGCAAGGAGAATTAACTCACCGTGGTTGGGACGAGGCACTGAGGATGGCATGCCTTCCAGCATAAAATCGCGCCCTCCCCACCAATACCATTTCGGCCCCACATGCAGCATGCCACCTGGCCCGCCGCGGTCTTGCAGATGAAACAAACATCCTCCCACACCTGCTGTTCACGGCAATTTGCCTCACAAGCTGCGATGTGGCATAGGTATTGGTTATGCAATACACGCTTGTGGGTCCTTGGGTCATTAAACGGTCGAGCAGCCTCCAATTCAACAGCAACTCTGCAATCAACAGGGGTTGCCAAACATCAGAGAAAATGATAACGCATGCAAACAAAAGCTAGTGTCAAAAAGTTCAATCAGCATCAAGATTTGCAAATAGGTCTTTGTTAATGGTCACCAGACAACAATTTATCCAAGAGAATACTTCATGTTCATAGTATACAGCAGAATATGGCCCAGAAGAAGTATCCTTATTTTTCCAGAGGCAGACCGTTTCACACCGTGCAAGCATTCGTTTTCTTTAAGTGTACATGCTGCCATTAGTCACACACCGCGGGGGTGCAATGGGAATGGGTCAGAGGTTGGGAGGAAGTGAAATGGAGGCAGGAGAGAGGAAGAGAGGCAAAGGAGGAATGGGAGTGAGGGAGAAACGGGAAGGGAAAAAGGAGAAGGAAGGGTGAGTGAAAAGGGAGACGAGAGAAAGACACAGGCAAGAAGAGGGAGAGTGAAGGGGAAAATGAAGGAGAGCGGAAGATCGAGGCAGATGGGAAGTGGGAAAGGAAAACTGTCATTACACGACTGATTTGAAGACTCACGCAACTCTGGCTCTTCATTTCATTCAAGGTGTACCTTTTTAAGGATGAGTGATTAAGTGGCACGTTTAAAGCACTTTTTGCAAAAAATCCGGACTTGTCATACTTCGTTATGGCAGTGGGCCTTATATTGTATTAGCGAAGTACCGTACACCGAATGTATTTTTATACTATTTCGTCTCCACTTGCTTCTCCAGTAACTTCATATTTAAGCTATTATTTTCATCATCTCAAGAAGAATGCTTGGCACAAGGACTGCTCAAAAAACACCAAACCTAAAACTTTCGTATTCCAGGATATGGCAGGCTGGTCTCGTCAAATAAAGAGATAATCTTGCTGTGAACAGTTGGAAACTTGCGTTAAGTTTGAAAGGTTACGATTTGTATTTCCTAAATTAAGTATGATAGACGGATGTGTCAGAAACCTTACTCGTGAGTTGATGCTCGCTCATCTTCCTTCAAGCAATCAGCCTCTTCCCCATCCTCCCCATCACTCGACTCAGCCTCTTCCTCTGCTTCTCCATTCTGCCTGGCGCCCCCTGCTGACCCTGCGATCTCAACTGAATTTGGCGCATTCGGATAATTCGCACTTCTATCCTCTGAAGTAGGATTCTTGGCGTTAAGAGTGACATGTAGAGGAGGTGCCAGCAATTGGCTGCACCAGCCTGCCCTCTTGTAGCGCTCCCTCAATGTGCTGTGCCAATGTTTCTTGATGCCAGAAGCACTCCTGTTGGAAGAGCAGAGGATACAGACGGTGAAATACACTGACACAAACGCTTGACTTCCGAAGCAGGACAGCAACGTTTGTTAGCTGTTAAAACCTCGTATTCTCTGAGGCCTTTAAGAGCTGAATAGAAATGGAACTCACAGAATTCTAAACCAGTAATGATTAATAATCCAGTTGGTGCTCCATGCAATGAAATACGGCCCTTGACAAGTACAAAGAAAATTGTATAAACCTGAGGAAGAGGGAAGGCAAGGCAATGGATACGTCACAAAAGTATCTTGGCTGCGTCACAGCAATATCTTCGGTAATGGTCAAGTGAGACTCGCCTTCCAGGAAGAATCTTTTCGGCAAGCTGCCATTTATTGCCACACACGTAACGTAGCACCAGAAGCATAGCATCCTCCTCCTCCGAAAATGGTCCCGACTTCTCTTCGCCTTTGTATTTGGGTGCTTCCTCAAGTAGAATATTTAACATCACCTCTTTCCATGCCGCATCATGCATACTTTCAGCCAACTTCTCACGATAACGCCGAATAAATTCAACTGCCACAAGTAACAATAAAGCATGATATAGATGAACGTATCTTCATGTCAACACAAAACAGACGAGCCTGCTGTTGTTTTGACGTGATGCGCCTTACCATCTTGTCACGTTTTTTGTTTAATGCTCAGATGAGCAAGAGTTTTCCATTCATAACAAGTTCATTTACATTCGTTAGGCTCACACTGTGTCACGCCTGATTGTTCCACGCCTTGACATTCAAGTTTAATCAAAACTATTAACATGGACTCCCAGGTGAATGAGCACTAGCGAGAATTGAAAACAAGAAACTACTCATAGATGGCAGGCCCATCACTAGCACCTCGACGGGCAGAAACTGCGTACAAACGCATATGCTTTCATAAAAGCCAAGATAAACCAAAGTGGTACTAGCCACTCATTGATAATTTGCAGCCAAAAGTTCTTGCGAACCTTTCTACTTTCCTGTCCAAACTACTTTAGCACTTTAAGCATGATTTGAAACGTACAACTACAGAGTCCACCTGTTAATGATACCAAAGTTTCGTCAAAGTTTCTACAAGTCCTTACAAAGGGCTATTGATAAATAACAAAAAAAAGCAAAACAAAAATTTAAGTATCCAATAGCCACTAATACTTACCGATAACTTCAAAGATATGCTGACCCAGACTTATTTAGGTCCATATACAAAACAGTGAATTGTAATGACTATCATAACTAACAATTTCAGAATTTGCCGTACAAGACGGCAGAGGTAAAGAATGTCGGAAGGTTAAATCTAAGTCAAAAACTCTTAGTCCTAACCCCAATGTCGCAATTGCTTTCTGATTTGATACTTCCATCAAAGGTCAAAAATTTCATCTCATAATTCTAGTTTCATGATGACGACAGGCTGAACGAACCTGCTCTCCAAGCAGCAGGAAAGTCCTCCTCTTTCCCAATATGGCTTGCAGAATAACTGCTACTTGTAACTCCAGGTGTCTCCGCCCTGAAGCGCATCCTATCCCCAGCTGCGTGCTCAATACTCCCCAACCTCTGCACACTCGCAGGGCTTGCTGCGCCTGCAACACTCTTGCCCGCAAGCGAAATTGCGCTCGGCTTCCCTGTCCCGTCCCCCCCATTTGGCAGACTATACGCCCTCTCTTCCCATCCCACCCCTCTGCCATCAACGCCCGGACTCTTCCCAAACCTGGAAACCACACCCTTCCCTCCTCCCCCCCCTCCTGCCCCCTCCTGTTTCCCTGCAGCGTGCGGCAGCAAGGGAGCGTGCCACTGGCCGTAAAACTCCGGCGCTACCGGCTTCGGATCGTACACGAAGGAGCCGAAATACGCAGCTCCGGAGTCCTGATAGCGGCGGAGCTCATCCAGCACCTGGTTGTAGAAAAGCGCGTCGAGAGCAGGCTCTCCTGGCGCCCCGAACCGCGGCTTCTTCAGCCGCCCCATGGCTGCCCTTTGCGCGCCCTGCGGTCTGCTCAGTGCGCCTCCGGTAACCCTAAAACTACGCTGCTGTCTGCGCCTGCGAGAGGCGCCCCTGCGCCGGATCTTTGCTGTCGCTCGGCGCTCCGTTCTACGGCCGTTAGTCTGGACCGAACTGGCGTGGACATGGAACGTCACAGGTCGAGGTCCCGCGTGGCGGAAGGAGCGCGCGCGAAGGACATTCGCGCGGCCCACTGATGAGGGCCTCCGTTTGCCCGCCTCCTCTTGCGATGCGCCTGCCCGCGTCCATGGAGAGGGTGGGACTGCCGCCGGGGGCAGGGCATGCGTTTGAGCTTCTGCGGCTGAGAGAGGTCGTCTGCAGTTCGGGAGAGTTTCTTGCTTCCTTTTGCGAACTTCTTGGCGGTGCTTATGGGCTTGCGGACGATTCCCGCTGCGTATTCTCGAATCGGGTTTCTGATAGTGCTCAGTTTTGGTTTTTCTCTCCTTATCTGGAGCAAGCAGAAGGAAAACGAGGAGAAGGAAGACAGTCTGCAAGAGGTCAATGTGATAAGGGGGCTGCATATTCTCAAGAGTTCTCCATTGCAGGATACTCGAGTTGGACTTGGACGTACGTCTGCTCACACGGTGGCTCCAGGTATAATGTGGGTGCTTGTCTAAAAGGAAAATTTTCTTTTACTGAGTACTATGCGTTTGACCGCCGAGGTCGAGACGGGCGAATTCGGTGCATTTATGTCTCTCATATTTCTTGGGTCACGGGACTTTATCTGTAGAACTCATGCCGTAGAGCATGTAGCAAGGTAGACGTTTTAATGACATAATATTTGCTTGTTGCATATTCTGATCAGTCAGAAAGTATTAATTGTTAAATTTACCTTGATCTTGGTGACACCAACTGCATCAGACGCCGTTGCAAATTATGCCAGTTATTGTGAAGAAACTCTGTTCGTGTTTATAAAGTGGCACGATCTCACGACGGTTAATTTAACTTGGCTTTGGCGTAGGTCTTGGTTTTCCAGTTGCTTTCCAATTCTCTCCCTTTTTTTTAAAATAGCTTCTTCTTGTCTACTCGTCGAGTCAGAGCTTGCCTAAGTATTGACACTGTGGCTCGATGTTATCACGTCGTAAGTTACATTTATATACTTTCAGCACAAAGGCGTATTATTATTGAATGTGCTTACAGTCCCGTCTTTTCTGTGATATTCGGAGGTCAAGGCAGAATGATAACAGTAAACTTCTGAAATCCAAAATTTCGCAGGTACCTTTTTGAAATACAGAGAAATGCAAGAGATCTTGAACGTTGGACTTTTGGTTGACTAAAGATAAATCTGCTAAAGGTGGTTGTCGAACATCATGAACTTTTATGTCAGAATCTTACAAGGAATCTTATTCTTCAAAAGTTTTTTTTTTTCTGGCAGACGTATTGGATGAAGAACCAACGAGTTCAAGCCACTTGTTGTTTGGCATTGCGTCATCTCTCGAATCGTGGTCCAGTCGAGGCAAGTTTGTAAGGTGTGTGCTCATGTAGTGACCCAATCTGCTATCGTGTACCGGTAGAAGAGACTGCATGGATGTGAAACGAATGGACCAAGTTGACTGAATGGCTCGTGTGAGACAAGTTCCGCAGGGGAGATGAGACATATCATTTTTACACGTCTTGGAAATTCTGAACATTCGTTGCTGCTGATATTCATGTTTAGTAATTTTCAACACAGATTGTGTGACAAACAACGAACCGCTTGATTTAATGACCAATACAAATAAGAATAGCTGTTAGGTGGGGTACGTGAAGCCCTGCAACTGTCACTTATATTTGCAACTAGTGGTGCTCCATTCTACTAGTTTGCTACTAGTCTTAAGTTTACCGTCTGGTGATACGATCTTTAATCTTTGCTTTTGACATAAGGATGGGTAGATCATTTGAGTTCAAAATACTTCTTGATTTGCTCGCAGGACTTGGTGGAATATTCATAATGTCCGCGGCTTTGTATGGCTGGATGCACTCCCATCGGAGATACTTGAAATGGATCCCCCATTTCAGGTGTCTGGAGATATCAGGCATCTTCACTACCATGGGAAGGGGTTGCGATCCTATCTGCGGTTGGCACGCGTCATTAAAGATGCTTTCATGCTCAACATGCCTAATGTTCGCTGGTAATTTCAGATCTCCTGTGTTGATTGAACTCGCACGGCTGTTTGTTCAGAGAATGGAAGAGTAATAGAGGTCTGACAGTTCATCCTTATGGCTCATATCGTCCTTCCAGATTCGCGAAGGACCAAGCTGTCGATATAAATAAGAGCTTTCACAAGTTTGTTGCAATTGTGCCATTGATGTTCTTGCAGATGCAAGAACTTCTGTCTGTCTTCTTATTTTATCGACTTTTAAGGAAAAAAATCATTTCACTACCTTGCATTCATGTGGATATTGTTTATATTTGCACGTCTTGTAGAAATTCTTTCCAGTTCTGTAATGGGTTTTTTTTCTAAGCGTTTCATGTACAGACGTTGCACTATTCCTGTGGTAAAATCTTTACGTCCTATTAAGGTGAAGGGATGGTTTGCCATTCATCTGTAAAGCTCTTCTTTGAATCACCATCTGCAGGTTTGTAATGGGCGATGATGATACGTTTTTCAGCCCTCAGGGTGTGACAGCGCTCCTTTCCAAGTATGACCATAATGAGATGCTGTACATCGGGAGCCAATCTGAGACGCACTGGCAGAACAACGTCATGTCACACGAGATTGCCTTCGGAGGCGGCGGGTTCGCCATTAGCCGGCCACTTGCCGCAGCTCTCAATCACACACTGGACAGTTGCATGGAGCGCTATACTGAGCTCTGGGGCAGCGATCAGCGAGTTGGAATCTGCATCGCAGAGCTTGGGGTGAGCTGAAGCTGTCCTGGGTTACTATGTTTGGTAGATGCAGACTAGTTGGCACTAGATCACAATTTGGCTTGCATTTCTCTCGATTACTGTAGTAAACTTGCTAATTTTGAAGGATATCATTGATTGAAGGAAAGTTGGGATCAATAATTCTTTAGGGTTTTGCGTACTATGAAGCAAAACGGTTTTTGCAAAGTGGAAAGGTATACTGATGACTACAATATTCAATTGGCAAAGGTTGCAGATGCGCGTTTCCTTTGCACATGTGAAATCATATAGCCCATATCTGCCTGGCTGGAATGCTAGACATTCAGAGCTTTTCTATTTCTGCGACTTTTCCAAACCAGTGGTTTCCGCTATCCTAGCTTATATGATGCCCAGAAATTTGTTTAGGCAGCCTTGATATTCTGGAACATGCTGCTCTTCCTTGTCAGAGTCTATATCCAACGACATGCTTATAGGTCCGACATACCTGAAGTAAAACTTGTTTTGCACAAATGCAGCTGCAGCGTCCTTGAGCTGTGCATTGACGGAGCAGAAGGCGTGACTCATCTGCATTTGAATGGAAGCTACATAGTCTTACTCTGCTCTATGAAAATGCACAGGTTCATGTGACGCGTGAGAGAGGCTTCCATCAGTGTGATCTGCGTGGCTCCATTGCTGGCCTCTTTGAAGCACATCCGCCAGAAATATTCGCCTCGCTGCACCATCTTCAGCTGCTTCAACCTGTTCTTCCACATTTCAATGACCAAACCGTCGCACTTCAAGCATTCGCAAGTGCCATGCAACCTGATCCAGTCGGTTTCCTTCAGGAAGCTATCTGCTATTTCCAGTTATGCTCTGTCCATTCATTCCCTTATGCCTTTTTTCGAAAGGAATGCTCAGCAGAAAAGCATTACAATTGGACTTGTCGATTGTTCTTTTGAAATAGTCGAGTCCTTCTGGATGATAAGGGTGCTTGTGGCGAGTATTGCTAATCATGAACTGACATTTGGTATGTTTGCTTGAGGGTGGTTAGAGATACGAAGGCGTGGACAATATCCATTGCTTGGGGATACTCTGTGAAGGTCTATCCCAAAGTACGAATACATCGCATATCACCACCACACATACATCACACAACATATGCTGCAATGTGAGAAAGTAACAGAGAAAAACGTATGTTACCATTTCACAAAGTCCATCGTATTGCTGTCAAATCGAAGAGCAATCTACTTCAGTTGGTGCCTAGGGTTGGGTGAGGAGGTCGTCTCGTAGCTGATCGCTTAAAGGGTAATTTGCAGATTCTACGCTTCTCTGGTTTGGAGCGCATGGAACGGACATTTCTCACTTACAGCAAAGAATCTGATCCCAATTCCTACGACCTGAATACTCGTAAAGTTGAGGTCAGTGTTCATGTTTTGTATTGCCAGAGTCCTTTCTGTCAACTGTCGATCCTGTTATCACTTGTGTTATGACCAATTTCCAGGTGCTGTATATTGGTCGTAGGGTTCCGCTGTTTTTCATATAGAATCCATTGTTATTGTGTTTCTCATTCTTGTAGCCAGATTTAGTTCGTTACATGCCAACTGTTTAGTTCTTTACTTCCAACTATGAATACTGGAGCTCATGCTAGCCTCTCTCCTTGATGTCAATTTTTGTCCTTTTTGTCGTTCAATGACCCTAAGCTCTGCTATAAGCGACTACTAAAGCGTAGATTTCTCACTTTCACTCCGACTTCAATTCTTTTTGCTTTGCTTCCTGTCTTCAGGCTATGGCATCAGGTGATTGCGGCTTGCCTTATGTCATGTATGTGGACCATGTGGCCGCAAGACCGGATGGCAGCGTGGCGAGCCGCTATGTGCGTGAGAGCAAGAACAGAAGGCACTGTGCTCACAGGGTCGCTTCCCTCAACACGATAACTGTTGTGCGGTCAGAACCGATGCAAGTCAATAGACGGAAAGCTGGTCTCACGGTTGGACCTAACCTGAGGCGCCAGTGCTGCCATCAGATGCTTCTTCAGAATGAGGATGCTCTCACTATTTGGCTCGATTACTGCATGCCAGAACATGTGGTTGGGCCCTTTGAATAGGGACAGTAGGAATTGCTCGCCTGGAGTGATAGCCTGCAATGCATACGGTAGTAAGGATTACTCTACTTAGTGATTGGATGCAAAAGCATTCTGAAAATAGAGAACAAGAGAGATACCGGAGATAAGGAAGTAGTGGGTGTGGGGCTGACACCAGGCTTGGAGTCCTTCTCAGGCTTTCAAGGTTCATTTTTCAGTCCGAGTTGAGTTTATTCTATTCAAGCTTAGTGCAGAGCTGTTTGAGTCATAGGGAGAAACAAAAAGAACGATGTAGTTGTGCTGCGGAAACCGATTTGATGCTGTAGTGAGGCCTATCGTTTAGTTACAGTCGCGGGGCAAACTCTTTTTTGTGTATATATAGAGACACTGGACGACAGACAAATCAACATGATCAGAGAGCGTTTGAACTTGGGACTCTTGTTACAGCGAGCATCGAGTGGCTTATCGCGCGGTTGTGTGCATGCAGTTCACCGGACACACACACATACATCTCCTTGGTGTGCAAAATATCCTCGCCATTGTACTGTAATTTTAGTGTTCTGGAAAATCAAACCAGAACGAGTTTCTCCATGTTTGCAAGGATCCTACCAGAGCTGCTGATCACTGAGCGCAATTCGCAGCAGAAACTGCAACCGTAGTACGCACCGGCCCGGGCAGCTCCCCGCGCCCCAGCGTGTCCATGTCCTGCAAGGTTAGGGGTTGGACTTTGCTTGACCTCGGCGTTCGAGGCTGTGCATGGCAGCCACCTGCAGACCGCCGGCGCGGAGATGCCGCTGGCGTCGTCACCGCCGCGTGTCAGGGGGCTTTGGCAGCCACGCGGCGCTTGAGAGCAGAGCGGCGCAGTCCTCTGCTGGCAGAGAGAAACTTCCTACAGTCGCTTCAGTCAAACCGGACCCAGAGGTAAATCGGCTTACTTCTCTGATTTTGCTTTCAGGACCATTTGCTGTTTTTGTGCCGTAGGAAATCAAAGTGTGGGAAGGTTCTAGGGAAGGAATAAAAGCTTGGCACAATATCGTCCGGTACTTTTAAGTTCGGTAAAAGTAACGTGAGACAGAAGGGTTTCGCTCACCACCGGCGAAGCGCGGAGATGTCAGGGCAGAGGTTCATGTTTTGGGTAGCCTTTGCGTATATGGTTATTTCCTTGCGGCTCTGTTTGACGGATGGAACAGATCGCACTCGCTGCAATTGTAAAAATGCTCAATCAAAAGAGTATCCTGCTGTTATTCCTGATGTTCAACATTTGCTATTTGCAATTGCGTCTTCCAACAGTACTTGGGAACGACGAGCTCGTTATGTGAGGTGCTCTTTGTAAACTTTACCGGAAGCTATTCAATTGCTGCAGATTTTCCTACTATTTTCTGCGGGAAAATTGCCTTCTTGTATAAGGACGAGATTAACCAGATGCATGCGTCCTTTTTATACATTGAAAGGCGTTAGTTTAATCTGCTGCAGGACTTGGTGGGATCCTGATACCTTCCGTGGACACGTGTGGTTTGATCGAGTGCCTGTAGAACGGCATGCTAGAGATCCTGAATATAAACAGTCAAGCAGTACAGAGCACCTGCACTACGACGGCACGGGAAAGCGGAGATCATTGCGCATGGCCCGGCTTGTTGTGGATGCATTCAGGCTGAACTTACCAAATGTGCACTGGTACGCAGCGCGCCACTCATGTCCAGATTGCATTCCGATCCTGCAGATAAAGTAGGGGTAACTTAGATTGCTGATTGTTGACATCTGTAAGAGTCCTGTAATGAATGACTTAGATTGCTGATTGTTGATATCTGTAGAGTCCTGCAATGAATTTCACCTCCTCAATTTCAATTTCCTCACATACTGGCCATAGAATTGTACTCGATGGTCGGAAGTTCATGCACTGATCGAGTTTGGGATGCAAGCAACCCAGTGCAAGAATAGCCTTTTTGGAATCAGAACTATCACATCGTTTATGTCAGCTTGAGTGATCCATTGCTATTTAACTTAGCAGACATGTCAGATACGAACTGCTTACAAGGTCTGTGGAAACGGGCTTGCAGGTATGTGAAGGGGGATGACGACACCTTCTTCAATCCATACGGTATTGCTGCGCTTTTGTCAAAGTACAACCACAACAAGCTGCTGTATATTGGAAGCCCGTCCGAAAGCCATGGGCAAAACAGCTTGTTTTCGCATGACATGGCATTTGGCGGTGGGGGCTTCGCCATCAGTAAAGCATTAGCAGCGGCACTCAATTTCACCATGGACGAGTGCTTGGAACGCCACTCCGATCTGTGGGGCAGCGACCAGCGTGTTCGTCTTTGTGCTGCTGAGCTTGGGGTGGGATTGATACTCGTCCCAAAACTCCAGTTTTGCATATTTTTCCGAAATAGATTGAAATCTCAGTTCGTGAAAGTGCTGTGAACTGTAAAGAAATCGTTATTTTTCTTCGGAAAACTGAGCAGCGTCATTGCATTGAGGACAAGTCTACCGGGTATTTGAAGATGGCAAAATTCGTAAATTCTTAATTTTGGGGTTGGAAAAAGCTTTTGCTTCTAGTAGCATTTGCAAATGACCAAAAGGCGGAGTACAGCAAGTCTACGTACTTGCTTCCCCATTTTCCCATGACGCGGTCCATATGAAAATCTTTTATCAGTCGCGAGAAAACGAATTAAAGTAGTTGGAGCATAAGAGAGAGCAAAAATCACTCTTAGTTCTTGGATGCTAAAGGTGTTGGGTCATGCAGGTCCAACTCGTTCGTGAACGGGGTTTCCACCAGTGTGATGTGCGCGGATCCGTTGCCGGACTGCTCGAGGCACACGTCCCCGAAGTGTTTGCATCTTTGCACCACGTAGAGCAGCTCAGTCCAGTTCTCCCCAGCACACAAAGTCGGGTGGAGGCTCTTCAGAAGCTGACGAAAGCAGTGCGCCCTGACCCTGTCGGTTTTCTACAGCAGGCAGTTTGCTACGATCAGTAAATACTGCTACCACGCAACCATTGCCAATGGTGCTAGAAAACAACACTTTTACTAATCGTGACGAGAATTGTCGGCAAGACGTCGTATACCTGTTAGAACCTGAAGCAATCGAAGTCCTCTGCTATAGGGTGTAAAACTAAGATGCTCTAAGCCTAGAGCTGATTCTCAAAACCGTGTTTTGCATCGTGGATGGGATGGAAGCAGGAAGTCAAGTAACTGGACAGCCTCCATTTCGTGGGGTTATTCCGTGAAGATTTACCCCAAGGTAGACCAGAAGTGGAGTGGGTCAGTCCTCGCATTTTTAAATTTCTTCAAGAGTATTATGTGATGGCATGTAGAGACACATAAGGAGCTCGAGCTTGTCTGCCATAGGACAAGGTAAAGCAGAAGTGTTTTTAAGGTACGATCCATTTGAAAACCAAATTTCACCGACTGAGTTTGAGGAATATTTTTTCCAGGAGAAAACTTCAATGCTGTTCCAAGTTACGATCTGTGATGGGTGTATTGCGCCTTCCTTCTCGCAGGTTATTAGGCTCTCTGTATTGGAGCGAGTGGAACGGACGTTTACTACATTTGACCCGGGAGACGATCCAGTTGTGTACGACTTCAACACAAGAGATGTATGGGTACGGTCTTCCCACTGCAAGTCTCGTCACTGTAGGGGACAAAGTTAGTTGTAAGCAGAATAGTTATACTTCGCAGGACATTTCTGTGGCCTGACTAGGGCATTTTGCTTCTACTCCATTTCTCCAGAGGGTTCTGACTACAGCGTTTTTGTCTTCTGCAACTTCTGTCATTTGTAGGCGATGGCTCCGCCGAATGATTTCTGCGGGCTTCCTTTTGCGATGTGTGTAAAAAATGTGGACCGGAGGGGTGATGGCGCCGTAGTAAGCACTTACGAACGTTGTAATGACTTAGGAACGGCCGTGGATCGAAGTCATTGCGATGTCGACATTGCACGAATAGGAACATTGCATGTCATACGGATGCGACCTATGCAAGTTCCAAGGTCAGACAACGGGCTTTCACAAGGGCCCACTCTAAGGCGGCATTGTTGTCAACGAGTAGAATTTAATGCAAGCCCTGATCAAATATATTCAGGAACCATTTGGCTTCATGAATGCAGAGACGGGCAAGCAATAAGGCCCTGATTTATTCATCTTTGCAGTGCACGCCTTGCATTGGCTGATTCGGAATGAAGCTTGCGTGTGTAGTGCGAGCTAATGTGAGGTCTATTTCCATATTGAGTACTTAAGCCCCAAGGTAAATGAGGCTGATGAAGTTGTATGTAGTTAACAAGTAGAGTACCTCACTATGTAGCCAAGCTCTGTGCTTTCCATGAAGGTGTGGTCCCTTTTCTAAAATTGAGTGAGAATTTATTCTCTGTTGGCGTTGGATAATCTCTCCTGCTGCTCTCCTGCTGCTTCGTATCGTGTATGGCAACTTCCACGTGACTAGCCGAACTCTGTCTTGCTGAGCTTCCTACAGCCTGCCGAACCTGACTCTTCGTAAAGCATCCCATAGTAAAAAGTCGAGAATGATTTAAGGAAATGAAGCTCCTTGGCGACTCATGGCCCAACGCCTCCCACATGACATGATTGATCGGTTTCAAGCGCATGTCAATCCTATTGCTGAAGCAGCGTAACAACAACTGTCCTGCAGAAAGGCCGACCTGCAACTCTTTTTTGAAAATACGATAGTTCTTCCATCCTGCACGAATGCATTTCCGACACAAGCAAGTCGGCGAAGGAGCAACTCCCACTGCTCTTTCATTTTTGAAGGGCGAGTTCGTGGAAATTCCGCAGCCTGTTTGTACAACGGAGAACATAGGTACGAGAATGGCAACGATAACGGGAGCAGGACTGGGAGCGGGCCCTATCCGGACTCCGGAGGGATTGGAGGCATCGCGGGAACAAGCTGCTGAAGAGCTGAAGAGCTGTCCAAGTGAGAGAGGGAGAGCGACCCCCTGAAGGGTAGGGCTGACTGAAGGGAGGAAGAGAGATCGGAAAGTGGGGCCGTTCATTTTGTGGGCAGTTTGCAGAACAAGAACAGAACCCGCTTTGCTTTTGGTGATTGCCTCTGCCCGCGGCTCGCGTGTTGCATTCGGACTCACCTGACTGCGCTCAACGAGTTGGATTCATCACAGCCCGAAACACGGGGATGAATCACGGCATCACTGTGAGGCCTTTGCGTGTCGCGACCACATTCCTCGAGAGAATCTCGTGGAGGTGGACTAAGCGATAATCCCGTAGTGAGGATTTAGGGCTTTAGGGCAACTTGTTACTTTCAAGTTATGAAAGTTGACACTCGAGGTCAACGCAGTCAGGGCGAGGCTGCCAGGGCTGCTCCTTGGGGAAGCACATATCAACTCTGCTGCCTCACACGCCAATACTTCTCCACTACCTTCTTGTACAAGTTGATACGACCAAGACTTAAGATCCACCCGACTTTTGATTCCCAGTAAGATCATTGGCAAGGAGCCCCTCCCTTTGCTTTGACGCACTGCAGTGCGAGGAAACAATGCACAAAAGTATTTTTCCTGCAACGTCGACTTTGCTGAGAAATAGATCAAAGCTCAACCTACACCCTGCATGCCTGTTAGCCAGGTCTTGACGTACCCAATGGCAGCGTGCCATACTTTCAGTGTGTTGTGCCCCGTCGAGGAGCGATCAGCTCCCCCTCTTCACAGTCACCCAACAGTATGGTCCCCACGGTTTGATTTTCCACTTCGTGGAATGTGGTCTGCTTGCAGCACTGGCGCCTCATATTGGGCCCGGCAGACAGTCCGTTCTCCGGAATTTCCACCCGCATCGGGTGAGAGCGGATGACTCTTATAGAGTGAAGTCTCGCAACTTGAATGTCGCAAAAACTCCGGTCGATGTCCTTTTGTGAGTGGGGCCGCTCGTACGTACTCTGAACGCCTCCGTCAGGGAGCGACTCCACCTTCGCAATGTACATCACATAGGGAAGGCCGCAGGGTTGGTCCGAAGGTGCCATGGGCTGAACATGACGAAAGGCGAGTGTTAGAAATGGCTATTTTCGTAACAGGACGGAAGAGCAGCCTGAGGAATTGTGGTCGACTCATGTAGACTCGCCTTTACAGAACGTGTGTTCATGTCGTATGCTGGCGGGTCCCGATGACCTGTAAATGTCGGACTTGTCCGCTCCATCCGATCCAATTCTATAATGCGAACAGTCTGCAAGGGATGAACCCAGCTTTGCGTTCGCTTGTCAGCAAAATCACCTCCGTGTTTAGATAAGAGATATAAGGAGCCTCGTTAAATCTCGCTGTCATTTATGGTGGGCTAATCGGACATTTCTCAGCAGCTGGAGACATCGAAGGCGACTGACCTTTGGATAGACCTTCACCGAATAACCCCAGGCGATGGAGGCTGTCCATTCATTGGTCAATCTGAAATCATCCACCTCTAGCCTCGTCTGTTAAAATCGTTTTTCATAGCGAAGCGCAACGGTTATCTCAGCACTCTTTTGTCCTTAACTCCTTTTGAAAGTTGAAACTTCTGATGAGAGTCTCAAATTTGTTCCGATAAGACTCGTCGAACTGGAAGTGGAAGGAGCCTATGAAAAAAGAAAACGGTAGAAATACAGGGGTGTGGGAGAGAACTCACTGGTCATAACATATCGCTTGCTGTAAAAACCCAATTGGATCGGGTCGAATTGCATTTGACAAATGGCGAAGTGCGGATAGGCGGTCGACCATAGAAGGTATGACAGGACGCAGCACATGCAGATGGTGCAGGGAAGCAAACACTTCCGGAGGGTGAGCTTCCATAAGGCCCGCAATAGAGCCCTGCAGGTCGCACTGGTGAAAGCCCCTCTCACGCGTCACGTGGACCTGCAGCCGATTCATATACCACAAGCATCAAGCTTTTCGACCTTTTCTTTGTAAGGACGGACTTGCTGCCACGCCGAGTGGAAACAGCCATTTCCCCCATGGCTGTAGTGTAAGGCTCTAAGTAATTGTGAAGACTCACCCCGAGCTCCGATACGCATGCAGCCACTCGCTGATCGCTGCACCACAGTTCGCTGTACCGCTCCATGCATTCGTCAAGCGTTCTGTTCAGTGCTGCTGCCAACGCTCCGCTGATGGCGTACCCGCCACCTCCGAAGGCGATTTCGTGCGACACGATGCTGTTCTGCCAGTGAGTCTCCGACTGACTCCCAATGTACAGCATTTGGGTGTGGTCGTACTTTGACAGCAGCCCTGCGATTCCGCGAGGGCTGAAGAAGGTGTCGTCATCTCCTACCACGAACCTGAGGAGCGAGGAGACCATTACAAGACACTTGTGACTGCCCGGAAAAACTCGCTTTTGAAGTAGAAGCACTCTATTCGTAGGACCGGAAGAGCTAGCTGACTTTGCTGTTCTTATCCAGGTGGTGGCGAGTTTTGCAAACGTTGTCAGTAAAATCGAATATACATTTATCAGGGGTTAAGCTTATAGATAGCTCAATCGACTCCGAGGACTACTCTCATGCTTATGCTTTTAAGGATGCCTGGTATGACGTATGCCAATCGATCGTAGAAGGGCGTTTG
The DNA here is from genome assembly GCA_037447605.1 of Zygnema circumcarinatum. NCBI lineage: Eukaryota > Viridiplantae > Streptophyta > Zygnematophyceae > Zygnematales > Zygnemataceae > Zygnema > Zygnema circumcarinatum. Next base: position 5,052,827 of record CM074804.1, read on the forward strand.
TCCTTACACCTTTGCAGACCAATATTTGTAGCTGCACATTTTTAATGCTGCTCAAAGAAACTTGCAATTTGTAGAGTTTAATGTCCAGAGTAGGATGAAAGAAGAGCATTAATTCTAATGCGTACCATCGCACATTTGGCAAGTTGAGGTGAAAAGCTTCAACAACAATTCGCGCCATGCGCAAAAACGACGTCATCCCTGCTCCATGGTGACGTATGTGACTCGTGTCTCCGTAAAGCCGCAGCTCGGGATCGGAGGTCTCACGGGAGGCTGGAAGCACGTCTGTCCATACGTAGCCGCGCACCTCGGTTGCGTTCCACCACGTCCTGCACGCAACAGGTTGAATAGCCGCCTCAATCGCAAAAAGAGGAAACGACAGATGGATGGCTCACAAAAGCAAAAACAGTTGCAATTACAAACAAATGTTCTGCTACTTAATGTTTTTCTTTTTCTTGCCGGGCTTTTTTTTCCGGGAGGAAGTGATCAGCGTTAAGCTGACTGCTTCACGATATATCCGGCTGGGCAGACGAAGTTGTCGGGAAGTAGCATCGTCGAGTGGCATTGCAGGGTATGTGATAGAATACTCGCAGCGGTCATTACCTGGTGAAGGCAACGCGTTGCGGCCATGTTCTGCCCGAAGAAGCTAAGTTGAACAAGACGTGCTGCAGCCCCGTCATCTCCTTGTCGGAGCGTTGCCACTTTACTTCCGTTGGTGTTGAACAACTTAGTTCTACTCCAGCAGACAAAGTTTGCAAACCGTCGAACCTCGACGTGTTAAGGCGAGGATCCGACTGCTCATTAAAATGGTACTCCGGGACAGTTCTATTCAAGCCCTTATGTGGGTTCCGAGGCGGCGCAGGCTCGTCCTCTCCCTCTATCCACCGATTGGCCTTCTCATCTGAGATTTTTTCCTCCTCCCCTTCCACAGTCTTCATCGAGGATTCCTCAGCTATTACTTTTTTTGAATCAGCTGTGCCACTTTGATCGGGGAAATGGTGAGCACCCAATGAATTCTGCGGAGTGTCTGGTGCTGCTGCTGCTGCCATGGACTCGGTCTCCTTCTGACTGTTGCTAACACTTTTATTTCCAAATGTATGGAACGGCCTCCATAAATGGCCACTAGAGGAATACTGAGGCGATACAGGGCCTAAGGTCCCAGCTCGCTGTAGCCATATCCCCGGCAAAAATGCCAAAATTCCGGTGCTGACCACGAGCATTAGCAGCATCAGCGTCAGTACTGAAAGAGGACTCTTACGCGGCCGCCTCCAGGTATGCGCAACAAAACCAGCCATGAAATTTGGAAATTTAATTCCCACTCTGAAGGTCTCTCGTGAGACTTCACACTGCTTTGCTTTTCTAATGCTATTTGGGCAAAGTTCTGCTCCAGTGCAGACAATCTTTCAAAATGATCTAGGGCTTACTTGCAACTTACTATCAATCTTTTTTTACGAATCTCCGCTCCCCATAACCCGCAGGAGTTGCCATGGCTGCCTTTCACCTGGTCAGAAACGGTCCACAGGAGTGGCCACGGCTGAGCGGCTCCGGCGGCCATGCACAGCCATGCATGCATGCAGGCCATCGCCGGGAAAACCGCTCTCCGGAACTCCCTCGAGGGCGCGCCACGTGCTCGTATCGTATCGCCCGACATCGGAGAGGCTCCTTGTGGAGGCTCAGCTGTCGCAGTTAAACTAGAATTTCTATGTTCATTTAAAAGACGTTCATCCGCACAGAACGTTGGGAACAAAACTGAAACGGGACGGAGGGTCTTTCTTCTGCCACGTGCCACCCTGAGGAGAGCCCTCCAGCGGAGATGATGGCTTGGGTCGCACGGGAGAGGCGCCACGTGTCGGTTTCCCACCCCTTCTCCCGCCGAGCTCGGGTGCCATGACTCGCTCCGCTGCAGGTCAAGCGGGCGGATACTTCTTCATTCTACTTCTCTGCGGGAGAGGTTTAGGGTTCGCTATGGCGGGCATGCCCGGAGGTCTCTCTGACGTGAAGAAGACGGGAGAGAACAGCGTGCAGCTTGAGGAGTTAGGTCGGTTCGCAGTCAGCGAACATAACAGCAAGCAGGTGAATTACTCAAGACATAACAGGCATAAAGAAATAGAAGGTGACTTCTGATTTTGGTAGGAGTTCGGTATGGTTTGCAATTTGTAAGTTTTGTCGGAACCAGATCAAGTTGGGGATAGATTCTGGAATTTTGCAGCATGGTAGTGGTAAGGCGTATGTCGCCCGTATTTGGTTCCGTCAATTCTGCACTCGTTTTTTTCTCGTCGTCAGTTTCAATTCCACTCGTGGTTCTTGTGCAAGAGTCTTTAAGTGTTACCGAGGGAAGGGCGCATACAGACAGAAGCGTTGGAAAGGGTCAGGACGGAGTAAATGTGGCATTCTATCTTCGTTTATTTGGGGCCTATTTCACTGTGTTTATTCCTTGCAGAATGGAAACTTGGAATTCGTGAAGGTGGTAGACGCCAAGCAGCAGGTAGTAGCTGGCATAATGTACTATCTGACTATCGAAGTTGTCTCCGGCGGTCAACGGGGCCAGTGGATGGCGAAAGTGTGGTCAAAGCCATGGCAGCAGCACAGGTCCCTTGAGGAATTTAAGTTTATTGGCTCGAAGGTAACTGCAGCTGATATTGGTGTTTTGACGACAGGTCAGTGTGGACTCCTTTAGAATTTAGGATCCTGGGTGAACCTCGATAAAATATTAGTGAGGTTGCATCCTGGTTCTGCGTGCAAGGTGAATTACCGATGCTGTCGGGATAGTTTTGCAGAACAATTGTGAATTGTTAAGAAGCACGAACGTGTAAAAGAAGCACCAGATTTATAGCGAAATGATTTTTGTAAAGAATGGAAGATTGATTTTTTTGTTGCTCGCTGATCTATCATGGGCAATGGAGTGGTCGTGTCCTAGTTGTGTTGCATAATCTTCATCATGTTACATGTGCGTGCTATTGCTACCCTTTACCTGCTTTGCATCCATTGCCTATCCAATTCTGTACGCCCTGTGTGCGATTGCTGTGGTCATTCCCCAGCTGCAGGTATTTACTGCATGTTTAGGTCAGGGTCGGCCACATGTCACTTGGTTGTCGAAAGCAGCTTGATTATTTTAATATATCTGTTGTTTTCTTATTGTAGAGCCATCGCACTTGAACGTGGTAGCAGTGGACGATCCATCAGTAACCGAAGCAGCTGACTATGCCGTGAAGGCAATACAACGAAGGTCCAATTCGCTCTTTCCATACGAATTGCAGGAGATAGTGAGTGCGCATGCAGAGGTATGCATCGACTGCTGCTTCTTGTATTGTGAATGGTACCTTTCTGGTTGGCTAGTAGTTCACAGAAGATCCATGTTCTCAATAAGTTTAATACTTCTGCAAACTGCATAGCTCTTTGGTCATTCTTTTTTGCTTTTGTTGGAATACCAGAGCTTGACTATCTTTGCTTTATTTGTTTCCTGTATAACTATTGATTCCAGAGAGTGAAGTGTCCTTTCGAAAGTGAGCTTGTGTGGAGTTCACTGATCACTTCCTGCCTTTCATTTGTAAGCAGAGAGGAGATGGAGCACTCTTCAAAGTGGTCATGAAATTGCGGAGAGGTACCAAAGAGGAGACGTGCAATGCGGAAGTGCACTGCAGCGGCGAGGGCCAGTGGATGCTGAAGAAGTTTGATATGGAGTGAAACACTCGTGTATGATAGGCAACGATAATGCTTGAACTTGGTTTGAGAGTAACCCCCTCGAAGACTTCATGCTTTCTAAAGAGCGCAGAGAAAATGTTTCTTGCTGCTATGTACAGAATCTATTCGCTCGTGGGTTGACCGTGCAAGGTCTGTCGTTTTGTTGGCACCAGTGATGCTGATGGGGGAACTTCTCGGCTTCCGTCACTGAATGCCTGAAATCGTTTCATGCTGTGGTGAACGTGTTGTGATTCTCTGAATTGTTCAACTTGTTTGAATGAAATTGAACAACTTGGGTAGTGTTATTTCCAGCCCTTCTCTGGATCAAAACAGATTTTAGAAAGGCTTCTAAACGGAGAATGCTTTTTTCACACCTTTTTAGAATCGGCACAAGGCATATTTTATTCTTGCAAAAGAATGAAAATGATACCCCGTTAATTTGATTTGAATACCTCGTCCCCCTAATTACTTTTTTTGAGATAAAAAAATATCGGCCTGGCCGGATCCGCTCGGAGTGCAGTGAGTTCTCAGCCGTCGATTTCCTCGCAGAGCGCCCCACGGAAACCGTTAGATCTGCAGGGGCCGGGCTGGGTCCCAGCGAATGGCACGAGTCCACGTGCCCCGTCAAAGCCGACTCACACTTGCGAGTGCGCGCCCCTTCAGCCCGAGATCTCCGCAAAATTATGAGCTGGACCGGGCATTCTGTGGAAAACTGGCAGCCAATCACCATCTGCCACGTGTTCTGTTTGACATAGCCAATTATGATTGGTCCAGGCTCTCAATGTTAACAAAATTTTGCGTTTCCTCAAAGTTGCGACCATATGACTTTTGTAAGGACTCACTTTTGAGTCGGCTTTGACGGGACACGTGGACTCGTGCCATTCGCTGGGACCCAGCCCGGCCCCTGCAGATCTAACGGTTGCCGTGGGGCGATCTGCGAGGATATCGACGGTTGAGATTCACTGCACGTGCTAAGGACGCACACCCGCGAACGATCTCGTGGAGGACGGATCTTCCGCTCCGAGCGGATCCGGCCAGGCCGATATTTTTTTATCTCAAAAAAAATAATTAGGGGGAAGAGGTATTCAAATCAAATTAACGGAGTATCATTTTCATTCTTTTGCAAGAATAAAATATGCCTTGTGCCGATTCTAAAAAGGTGTGAAAAAAGCATTCTCCGTTTTGAAGCCTTTCTAAAATCTGCCCGGCCAGGACGGGCTGTTTTGATCCAGAAAAGGGGTGGAAATAACACTACTCTTTAACTTTGCGAAGTTTTTTTTTTTTAACATTCGGTAGAGATGACCCTAAAAATAATAAACGTGGAACTGTTTTACAATGTAAAGCAATTTAACTATTTGAAGGCAACTGTTCTCGCATGTCATTACAGAGAATGTCTGGAGTTTAAAACTGTGTATTTCCTTAATGCCTAAAGAATGCAGTGATAGGCGAACTCATGTAGTTCCAGTAGCGGTTCCATGACAAGCCACATGCGTCGTACGATGTCATGTGAGTTGAAGGATGTACTTATTGCACAAACAGTGTACAGATTTCTTGACAACCGGGCTTCTATTACAGCCTCAATGTCAAAGACATTTGTGGAAGGTCTGGACTAAGGCGGGGCAGAACAGTCTCTTTGCACATCAACCATTCTGCTTTTCACTATACACAACAGAGTAAAACTTGCCAAAACAATGTGTCACATTATGATTGAATAGTTTCACAAAGTGACCAATAAAGAATGCCACAGGTGTTTTGCAGTGGCAAAAGAATGACGTCAGACGACATAAGCGTAATTTCACAAAGATAAACATAACTACATCATTCCTATCCAATGATAACTTAAAAACAACCAAGGGATAAAAAAAAGATAGCATTATGCCCTAACCTCTGCAAAAAAGCCCATCCAGCAACACGGAGCTTGACAGAAGTGAAGCCGGACGGGGAATGGTTCGAGCCTCCATGGCTGCCTCGCGGAGCGCGGCAATTAGCCGCTTATTTGATTCCTGCAAACCATGGACCAAGAGATTGTCATTCAGGGACCAGTCTCAATCATTCGTTTCAGCTATGGGTCTATATAAAAACAAAGAAAACTCCTGAAGCGCTGACTCGAACGATCACCAGACTGGTAAATTTCCTCATCAAGGATAAGGATGCCGGTGCACTTGATGAGATTAACCGACCCCAGTGTGCCCAGGGAGAGGCAAGAGATGCATACCAGAAAGGAGACCGAAATATAAGGGATATCGTGGCGCTTGCATAAGGCCTTCACCATTGGCATAACGAGTCGAAGGTTATGTCGCGGCATCCTAGGAAAGAGATGGTGCTCGATTTGGAACTGTAGACCACCATGGAACCAATCTACCTGCAGACAATGCAGCGGTGACAGACTATCAGAAAGGGGTGACAAATCGACAGGTTCAGTTCCAGTCACACGTATGCAGTTAATCAACAGTTGAGCAAGGTGCTGATTACAAGGCAAAGGCAAAGGGGAATGGCAATCAACACATTACTGTTAGTGTCTCTATTCTTATTTAAGAAATGACAATCATAACAACAAGAAGGCTGGTTTGTAGCACATGGACAGCTGGAGAGATTTTCGTCATCAAAGACACAAGGTTCCATGTAAAGAGCAGCAATTCGACGAACGAACGAACGTCATTCTGGAAACAACGGAGCACAATTAAAGTCATATGTGCAGGCATGATAATTCCAAAAATTCCATGTCTGCTTTACGACAGATAGAAGAAACCCACTAGCAACTTACCCAGGGATGGCAGGAAACGTCTTGAGTTGTAAGCAGCTGTGTCCTGGCGAATTCATCATTTTCAGGTCGGCCCCTGAATGTAGCCATCGAAAAGTGACTGATGCAAATCTGCTCCCCCAAAGCACGAATGGGCCGAAGAACAAGTGGGTAAGAAGGTCCAGCATGGGTGAATGTAATCCTCCCATAACTGCCACACCGACCAAAGAAGGTTGGACACAACTTCTCAGCTGCTTCTGCCGCATCATTCTCTTGAGCATCCCAGCGGTGATAACCTCATATATAAATAACTAAAGCAGCCAGAACAGAAGGAGATTACCTGCACGTGGAGCATCCCAGACATAGCAAGACACAGGAAAAGAAATCCCGCTCGCTCACCAATGCTGTTCACAAGAGGAGTTGCATCAAAATTTTCATCAGAAATCAAATTACCATAACAAATGCACGCGGTAGTCTCCTGCAAACAATCTCAAAGGTAGCCGGCATCCATCCGAGGACCAACGAGTGCCATTTCAGGAATGAGCTCATCAACTTCCAGCATGTCCACTGCACGTGAGACCCTCTATACATGCACAAACATATTGAGCCAAGGATCCTGATGCAGAAAGTTTGGAAGCAAAGACTTTACCAAAAAATGCATTTGATACGCGGGAACGCTGGTTTACAAGTCATATCAGATCAGCGAGAAAAAAAAACTTATTGAGTGGCTGAGTTCATGGTGAAACCTGCGTACCTTGGTAATGCCGAGAGTAGAGAACCAAACCAGAGCCAGAAAAGGCCAAAGCAAAAGAACTCCTTCCCCCGACTGGGAAGGTCCTTATCGGAGAACAGCAGAAGAAGTGATTGCAAATGTAGGTTTATCCTCGCAACTGCCATGATGGGGTAAAATGTCCAATGCTGGTAGGATACCAAGAAGCGAGCTGCCACATCGAATGTCATGTCCCGGAAATGGTAAAGCGAATAAGGAGAAGTAAAGAATTCTTTGGAAATAGCAAAAACAGGAACGTGTTGGATGTCTGGATCATATTCGACGCTGTTGCACACAATATGGTGAACATTGTGGGTCCTCTGCCATAAAGAAAATACGCACATCAACACACAGAAAGCCCATATAATTTTAACCCCTCACAGTAACCTCCCTCATAAAAGGCAGTGGTTTGATAGATAAGTGTGAACTTCCAGCTATTCTAGCTTTATCACATCAGCAGGCTTCCACAATAGTCGAGAATTCTCTGCAACAACTAGCTTGAAAACTGCGGGGATGACAAACCACAAAGTCTAGGAAATACCTTCCACCAACCAATGCCGATTCCTGTGATTGTGTTGCCGAAAAGGAGCCCAATGTAAGTGTCAATTTTACGATTCTTTGTAATGCCGTTGTGACCAGTGTCATGGCCGATGAAGCTACAAATGTTCCACAAAAAGCCTAAGAGCAGAGCGCATCCCATATGTACAATCGTACTCTTGCTCAGAACCACACCGGCGACAACTAAGCAGAAAAAGAAACCAAGAACACAGACTTGCTTATAGTAGAACCAAAGGTTTGTCTCAAAGAGGCTAGATTCTCGGATATCTTTCGCGAGCTTCCTGTAGTCTGCAGTCAAGGGCGAAACTTGCAGCGGCTCCAGGTCGCCAACATAGAATTTCGGCAGCATTTTTTCTACCTGCAGGCCAAAAAACACATTAGTGCAAAGGTTAGGCTCTGCTAAGGACGCCAAGCTCAACCACCATGAACTTGTACATCTCCGGCAACCTCGACGTCAGGCAATTGACCCTCCGGAGTAGTATTTCAGACTGCTATTTCAATTATTCACGGGTTGGAAGATATAAGTGAAAAGTAAAAAGATTCACTCAACAAAACAACTGCTGCAAGGTATTTCGAAGCACTTTGCAATCAGTGGACATATAGGGGTTGTCAATTCAGGTCCACTCAGCAACCGACAGTGGCAGACGAAACGTGAATTTGCATCCGCATGCGGCCAGCCCACACTCTCTGCTTGCCACAACTGAGGTCTTAAGAACACATAGTGGGTTGCTGCGTTTAATCCGCCAAGGATCTGACCTTAGCTGCATGAAAGGCAAGGAAAGCATCTGTAGCGTCCTGACCCGCCAAATCTAAAATTGGAAGTTTCCCTCCCGGATGCTTCTCAAGCCATAATGTGACATCATACACCTGAGTAAAGAAAGCAGCATAAACAGATGAAGGAGAGTTAGTATAATGGGTTTCAATTTTTCAAAATCTATGCACAATGGACAACTCGTGGCCAGAATTATGTGTAACAAGGTCAACGACTTGGTCCAGTCACTTAAGTCGGAGTTTCCTCTGCTGCTACTTTAATCGACACAACCGGTCATCCATATCGAAACAATCGCTTGAGACATTGCAAGCAAATTTCCATCCTTCGAGCCTCTGATCAAACAGTGTCCCATAATGAGACAGTTCTGAACCTACTGCGAGCAATCAGGCAGCGAGCAACAACAACCACCACTTCACAACTGAAGGTACAGACATGCCGACCAACGACAAGAACCTTCAACCTACAAAACCCTTGCTCCTTGCTCCTGCCTCAGTACCAGTCGTAGACACAACAAACCTTTCCGCAAATGGCGATCCAGCAGTCCTTCTGAGTATTGTGAGCCTCAAGTTCCTTAAGGGAGATTCGTCGAGCAGGTTCTACCGCCTCCTTGACAGCAACGTCCTCCTTGTGAGCATCTACCGGAGCAGGCAGCGCTTCCCCTCCCCTGCCCATGGCTGCGAAAGCTGCAGCAACTCGCCCCTCTCCTGCACGCACGCAGGCAGGCAGGCGCCTTCTACTAGGCACCAGCGGCCGCAGACTGCTGCCAGGACTGCGCCGGAACGTACGGCCCGGCCTGGCCCGCGCGGGAGACCCCAATAATCCCGCCCCGCCCCGCCCCGCGACCGGAGGGACGGACGCACGGACGCACGGACGGACGGACGGACGGACGGACGGGAATGTCAAATTTGAAAAATTTCCACTGCCGTTCCAGCCTTCAGGAGGCGGAATTTTCGGGCGGCAGCCAACGGGCAGCCCGTGACAGGAGCCCGGGCAGGGCCTGGGCGGGCATGGCATGGACATGGCCAGGCCATGACGCCATTGACATGTGAGATGGCATCACCCAAGCGCCGCACGAGCATGCCGTACAGTACATCATTCGTACATAACCGTACGGCGCGGAGCGAGCTGGGAGTGTCGACAGGGCGCGCGCGGTCTGACAGGGCGCCGGCGACGTGGAGCCCTGCGGGCCGTGCGGCGGGGCCCCGCGCCCCCGCCCCGGCCCGCCCAGCCCCGGCCGACGCGCGAGTCCGGTACCGTACCGTGCGGGGCCTTCCTTTTTGGAGCGGGAGGAAGGAGGCGACGACTGGGCGGGTGGCGAGCGCGGCGGGAACATGGACAGGACCGTAACATGAACGGACAACTGCGAAGAGACTTTGCTGGCCGTCTGCTGACGCACGCACGCCCGCCCGCCCGCTGTAAAATGGGCCATCGCGCAAGTGGGATTGGCCGTACGATCCACGATCCCGTGTCGTGGCGGCTTTGCCTGCGCGCCGCCCGCCTGCCCTGCAGCAGCCTCGCGCCGTACGGGGAGCGCCGTCGCCATCAGGTGACCGCTGCCCGCTCACGTACGGACGGGGAACAGACGAACTGCCCTGTCTAAAAGTTTTCCCCATGAAAAATTTTCCTCGACCGACCCGCGGCGATTGCCGCATGGTCAGCTCTCGCCTTTCCCGGAAAAAAATCTGGACGCCTCGCTGCATGCGGTCCGCATCATGTCGGCGGATCTCACGAGGGCGGCAGCGCGTTGTCGCACTCGCTGCAGCACCGCCCACTGCCGCCGTACGGTACCGCCCAGAAATCCTGATCTCGGGGGCTGAATCCTGGACGTAGCAAGACCGGGATGGACCAGAACCTGTATCGCACAACAGTGCCGTACATGCCACGAGGTCGGTTTCTGGGTTTGTGGATCCACAAGGTCCTTCCTCCTTCGTCCGAAGTTACGACAAAGCCCTCGCACTAATGAATTACAACTGATAAACTGCCACGTGGCCTCCCGTGATATTAGTTTGTTGATCGGGTGGGTGTACGGTGCGGTGTAAACCTGTGTAAGTACTGTAGAGGGTTACGGTACGGAATCAGACTCGACCAGCTTTTGCGCCTGACCGTGAGGCGACGCGTCCCGAGAAAAAAATCTGGGCGCGTGCCGGCCACGGTGGGCCTGCGGTCGGAGCGCGCTGCCCGCGTGGCGGCGGGGCTTATCCGCGCGGCGAGGGGGGGAGGGCGGCCGGGATATTTTCCTGACAAGAATCCTACCGGCCACCGCCGAACGCGGCACCGACCACTCGTGACTTTTTGCTCGCTGCAGTCGACCGGCTGCCCGTCCTCCAGTGCGCAACGGCCACGTGCACACATGTTGGCTTCGACGAAGGCTCGCAGTCTAATGCACGGCGCTGGACCGACAAGATCTGGGTCCTCGGAGATTTTTTCCACACACGTGGACAGGTCCATAGGGCACCGTACCGTAGCGTAAGGGAAAAAAAGGTTTAGGTCCCACAATGGCGGCCCTCCCCTGCCCCAAGCGGAAGCATCCTCGATCCAACGGTAGCCTGGCGCTTCTGGGAAATTGGAAAGAAATTGAGCGGAACCCGGAAAGCAACGAGGAAGAAAATTCCCGGAAGAAAAGAAGTTGAGAAGAAAATCAACAAGTGTTTCACTTTTGCCGCTGTCGCATGCCGGTACGGAGCGTAGCGAACGTCATCGTCGCAGCGGACGTGTCGCATTAATAATGACGTTGGTCGCTGGACCCCGCGCGAAAACAGGGACGTTGATTGCCGTACGGTGACACTACGGTTCGCCGGACCGTAACTTTGCACCATACGCTGTTCGTATGTCGTTCACATCCCAGTAAGAACCAACTGCCCAACTAGTGAGCCGCTACATGGACTAGCTTTACTATTTCGCGTAGAAAAGTACCGTACCTCGTGAGATCAATGCCACATCCCTTTTTCGCTTTAGTTCGCCAATGAAACTGGCAGCGCAAGTTGGGAAATGTTGTCATTGATGTGGCATTAATCTCACGATAACGATGCCATCATTTGTACATGGTCACAATGAAAACGGAGAACCACGAGGAACCGGTCACGAAGGACCTAAGGACAAAAGAAAAAAGCTGTGAGCGAAAATTTACTTCTAAGCTCAACAACTCGGCCCTAGCAACCGCCGCGCGTAATGTTTTTCAATCTATTCTTGCTTTGAGCGCCGTGACCGAAGGGAACAAGCGACCGTAGGGCGCGAAGGTCGCCGATGTGTGGCACATCGCGCGGAGGGACGGAGAGGCGGACGACCACGAGGACGGTCAGTCGGCACGCAAAAGGAGCGTAAAAGCGAGAAGGGCAACGCTGGAGGGCGACGGATATGCGCTGTCGATAAAAAGTTGCGAGCATCGCTAGAGGGCTTCAAGGGCCGTGCGCACATCTGAAAGGAGCGATGGGCGCACTGGCGAAGGAAGGCATCACAGGGGCGTTGAGGCAACAACCATAGGAAGAATCTCGTCGGCAGAGGGCAAACGGGCGCTCCTCGCGGAAGGCCGCATCGCGAGCGGCAACGCCTTCATGGTGCGTGGTGCGTGACAACACTGTTGCGCGTCGGACGGATCGGCCAACACATCATCCCCACGAATGCGTCGAGCGCCGTCCAGGAGCGCCAAATCAGGTCAAACCCCGCCCTCGCCGTGATTGGTCAGCCGAGGGCGGCGCAATCTGGTTCGGCTCGCGTCGCACAACAAAGCGCCACCGCAGCAATCGCGTCGCGAGCAACGACACTGCAAGAGCCAGAGACCGCGCGCACGTGTACTCACCGCGCTAAAGGTCCGGGGCATTCCGGCGCCTGCTTTGCCACGTCGCGATAGCTCAAGGTGGAACTTCATTTGGTTCCCATAGAGAGATTGGGACGTGTCAGACTTCAAAAACGTTCGTATGCGTGTTCGTAAGTTTGACACCAGAACGAGTACTCCAGTAACATAGCGATCCTCCTTTGGCTGAGTACTTTCGTAACCCTCCTTTTCGAAACGCTTGTCGTATGATTTTGTTAAGTCTGACACGCCCTATTACCGCTGAATTACCCGAATTTCCGTGTTTTGGGCAATCATCCAAAGCGGTTAGCGAGTAGCGGCGCATGGCGCCCACATCGGCCCACGACCTACGCCACGTTCAGAACATGAACCGGGCGCCACCGCTCGAGCCAGAAGTGGACGCCTCGCTAAGATGTGGTCCACGCGGCCACGCGGCCTTCCTCGTGTTCACTCCACGTTTCTGACACCGTCACTCAAAGGACGCGGCTCGGCCAATGCAGTTAACACGAGCATCTTAACAGCCGTCTCGCCATGGAGGTTCGCGTCTCGTGGCCATGCGCGTGCGCCACTTTGACAACGCCGAGACCCTCGTTCGTTCCAATCCCCGACCCGTGTTCGCTAGGAGCCAATTCATTCATGAGGTTGCAACATCCTGCAGGTTGCTCAATGTTTTCCTTTCGTTTGTAGGACAGCTGGGACCCTTGGTTCTCCATGCGGCTTTTGTCCATGTACACTGGACGGCGCGTGAGACCAATGCCAAATCCATTTCCACGCTGCCCGGACCGTACGGCGACCGCCATGCGCGGAACTGTTTCATATTGCAACAGCGCACAAATAATGGCCTCCCGAGTCCCGCCTCCTCCCTTGGGCCGCAAACCTAAACCTAAACCTTTCCATTAATTACCGCGAGGCAAATCTGCACAGGTCGGACCATTGCATCAGCAACCATTGGACAACCATTGCATGGCAATGGTCGGGCGATCAAATGGTTCGCAACCATTGCCATCCAATGGTTCGGAACCATTACAATGGTTGGCAACCATTGCCATCAAATGGTTTGGAACCATTGCAATGGTTGGCAACCATTGGACGCAACCAATGATGCATCCAATGGTTCGGAACCATTCCAATGGTTGGAACCATTAGATAGAAAACGCAACATTCTCTCCGCCGATAGTCGGATTCGGACTCAAGACTCGAACGTATGGAAAGACGTGCTCCAACCATTATATCGCAAAGTCGCAAAAAGTTTTGATAGAAAAATCGATCATAAATTACAAAAATCTCGAATCCAATGGTTCGAACCATTGGCAATGGTTGTTTCGGTCTGACGGCAATGGTTGGCTACCATTGCAATGGTTGGCAACCGTTGCCATCCAATGGTTCGGAACCGTTACAATGGTTGGCTGGCTCTCGATTCATTGGTTCACAAACATTGGCAATGGTTGGCTGGCTCGCGATCCAATGGTTCACAACCATTGCAATGGTTGACGCAATGGTCCGACCTGTGCAAATTGAATCTGTAGCGCTCTGTCCGCTGACCTCTGCAGCGGAGCGCGATCACATTCAGTAGGGCAGTGCGCCGTGGGCAGACCTCGCCCAGGTCGGCGCTGGCGAGCCGCCACCGCTGCTTCAAGCCGCGCACAAATGCGGAGCAGGCAGGCGGGCATTGCGCGCCACCGGCCGCGCGGAGGCAGCCATGGCTCCGTGGAGTCACAGCGCCTTAGTGCGCCTTCCAAGGCGGGGGCTGTTGCGGAATACATCCCCTGGCGTTCCGCATTTTTGGCGCTGATGATGTCAAGGTCTGCTAGTCTAAACTGTGCTTACGTGCTGCCGGAGCGTTCAGATTCTGCTTAAGGCTTTGGATAATTGTCAATGTAGCTTCGCATCGAAACAACAGCAACACACAGTTTGTTTAAAATATTCGAATCCGGAAACAGTAAGCATTTATTTTTCGGAAATGAACAACAAAAGTATGGCAAACTTGACACAAGTGTGGAGCGCTCCAACCTTGTCCAATCAGATTTCCCTCATCGACAAACTCATGCCTGTTCATTGTCCTTAGGCACTTAGTCACAATTGTAACTTGAAAAAAAAATAGGTTCGGCGACTGTTTTGATCTACAAAAATGTACGGTTAGCGAGATAAGCAGCACGGTGTTTTTGGAAGTATGAACTTGCGTGATTGATCCAAGCATTTGCTTCGGTTACTGCTTGCAAGTGTAAGAATGTTGTGCAATGTCCTTTAGGTCATAGGGGATTCTTTTGATATTATCCGTATCGTTTTCGTTTGCAAAAAGCATTTAGCATTGAACGGAGTCATTCAGTTTTTTTTTTTGACGATTTAATGGCGTAGCATTCGACTGGAGCCAATATTCAAATGTTGCGATTTTGAGTGACAAAGTGATTTCTTGGTTCTAGAAGCGCTACGGTTTTGCTTATCTTTAGAGAATGGCCATTGTTAAAGAATCTAATCACGAACAGTCATCAAAGGAATTCTGTATTGAAGATAAAGAACGAAAGGTGTTGCACATGGAAAACCCGCGAATGTCCAGATTATGGTTTTAAAAGCATTCGCTTATCTTAACCTGTACAAGCCTCTTCAAAAGCCATCACCAGCAAATGTTGGCCAGGTTCGTGTGTATTGAGAATTCAGCTATTGCTATCTATTCATCCGAGATGCAAACATGGTGATGTATCTGGGTAGGTGGCTAAGCGCCCAAAAGAATATAATTCATGACTGTGATGAGACTTTCAACTACTGGGAGCCTCTCCATTACCTCGTTTACGGCTCAGGCCTTCAAACATGGGAATACAGGTAAGAAGGACTTCCCTGGCTAATGGGAATGTCCTTAACTCAAGTGATCCGTAAGATACACATCCGGAGCAGACCTATTAGGGGAACAGCGTGCGTTGGAGCAGAAGGAATTTAACGTTTTGCTTTTCAAAAGCTACAATTCTGCTACTAGGCATCTTTTTTCGATCTGGCAGTAAAAAATGCATTTCTGTCTGCAATTCAGAAGGTTCATTGCTGGAGGCTTGGATGACGCAGCCTTGTAGCGATCTGTCGTGGAGCTTGTGGGCTTGGTCTCGTGCGTAGCGCATGCATCCATCGTTAGTGTCAAGAGGTCAAGAGGTGTGCCTGCCGCATTAACACGACACTGTCGGGGCTGTACCTGCAGCGCGGACTTTGGCCTGCGCTCATACCTCTACGTATTATGTCACGCACTGATGGTCGGACCAGCAAGACTTTTGTTCGGTGATGGGCCTTTCAAGGTACAGATATTCCAATTTAGATCCTTAAAAGGTCCATAGAGGGAAAAACTTGTTTTCGAGTTTCGAATCCCAGGGTGCGAATGGCGTTACCAGTTTGGCAGCAGCATATTCAAGTTAAGCCATGAGTTAGCAAAAACGCCTGCTGGAACTTGTTTAGACCAGCTGGCGAGAAGTATTCAAGGGATTGTAAGTGTGGTAACGAGCAGAGATAGCCATGCATGTAGGCAGAGTATAGCTCTTGCTTCAAACACTCAAATTGTGAGAGCATTGGCCTTCTCCTTCACAGGTATATGCTTTCTTTTCCCTCCGAGTGATCCTTGGTGCGATTTCTGCAGCGACTGAGGCAACACTCGTATCTGCTGTGAGCCGACACATGGGGCGTCGCCTCGGGGCTTATACGTTGTTGCTGCTTTGCTTCTGCAGTGGCTGCTTCATTGCCAGCACGGGTACGTCTCGAACTTTTTCTACTTCAATGCCTTTTGGCCTTTGCCCTCGATGTAAAGGATTCCATGCTCAATTCCGAAGTTGTGTGGAAGCACTGCCATCGCTGAGCATCCGTGAGAACGTCCTGGTACTTACCTACGTAAATACTCATATTTCTTTTTTCCTTGTTCTGTTCTTGTTTCCTTGTTCCACAGCATTTCTCCCTAGCACGTTTTCCATGTACACGCTCACTCTCGCTACTGCCTTTCTCCTGCAAGGCCGACTGCTAGTTGCTGTCTCTGTAGCAGCTGTGGGAGTCCTATTGGGATGGCCCTTCTCCGTGCTTGCAACCGTCCCCCTTGTCCTGTACGCGCTCACTGTTGGAGGCTTTTGGCGAGTCGTGCTCGCAGGAGCGGGTGCTTCCCTAGGCATTCTGGTATGCTTTCCGTTCGAAATCTGGTCATTGTAGCAGATGTTGAAGCAGATGTTGTACCTAGTGTTGCCCTTGAATCTCATGCCCCATGCTCGCTGAAGTAGGATTATTTGGCCTTTCTGCAGTACCAAGGGGCACTTCATTTCCTGCCTGGAAGCATGCCTGATTGTCTCCTCTTGGTTCAGTGTTGTGCAGGTTCCCTCTCTTCTCGTGGATCGTTATTTTTACGGGCGCTGGACTTGCTCCATTTTCAACCTCATAGTATATAATGTAGGGGGGGGTGGAGATAGTGCATTGTATGGAGTGGAGGGCCCTCTCTTTTATCTTCGCAATGCTTTCAACAACTTCAACTTAATGCTCCCAGCCGTGCTCGCCCTGCCTTTGGTCATGTTGTGGGTGCGGAAGCGCGGCTATGGTCGTTTGTTTCTGGCAGTATCATCCGTTTATTTGTGGACGGGTTTTATGTCACTGCAGCCTCACAAGGAGGAGAGGTGTGACTCGTTTCTTTCAGTTTTTACACTTTTTTCTTTGTCTGACATTGAGTCGACTTTTTGCTGGCCGGCAGCCAAATTCCGATCACGGTAATCATTTGTATGTCCAGGTTTCCATATTATTTTTTGTGAACGGCAAGCTAATTTCAAAGTTTTGCTTTATGGCGTGTTCAGGTTTCTCTTCCTTGTTTACCCGCTCGTCTGTCTCGCTGCAGCAACCACCATAGAAGCGCTTCCTGATATGCTTCCCCTATCACTCCATGGATCCTCCGAGCGTCCATCATTCCTCTTGCAGGTTTTAGTCTCAATCCCCGCTTTTGTCTCTATTCCTTTAGGAATGAGGTGTCTCCGACTACTCCAGTTCAAATGTGGCGGGGAACGGCTCGGCGTTTGGAATTGAAGATTGTATTTTCCAAAGTACCAATGCTGCTATCCTGCTCTGTTCATTCCGCGGCCAATGTCCAATAAAGTCATCATGCAATGCTCACGTGCTGAATGTGTGAAACTTTTGTTTCTGTCCGGTGCCTGGTTGCAGTCTGTGAAATGGAGCCGCCCCCTTGTGATTGCAATCATTCTGTTGTTGTCATATGGTCGCAGCAAAGCCGTTCTATCAAACTATGCTGCGCCCATGCATGTCTACCGTCACCTTCCTCAACTCTCCGTTTCGCATTCCTTGGCTGCAGAAAAGACATGTAAGATCGCTGTAGTCATGTAGTCGGTTTTGCTGCTTGTTATCACATGATCCCCGCTGCTTGGGATGGAGAAACTGATCATTTTCTTCCATTCAAAATTGCAGCGATAGCGGTTTGCGTGGGGAGCGAGTGGCACCGTTTCCCGTCGTCCTTCTTTCTGCCCTCCTCTCATTATCACTTGGCTTTTGTGGACGACGGGTTTCGAGGTCTACTCCCTTTCCCCTTTGATGCAACCGCAGGAGGAACAGCATCTGCCCCTCGCTATTTCAACAATCAAAATAAGGCCTCGCCGCATCAGTTTGTAAGCCAGCATTCAACCTGAGCGCCAACGCCCCCCCTCCCCCCCCACCCCTCACTTCCCCGTTCATGCATCACAGTGCTGCTTCTGAAGATACGAGCAAGGCCGAACCCTCGGAGCAGTTGCCGCCTTTGACCTTTGCAATTTCTGTAATGAACTGTTTTTTTGAAATTGGGCCAACTATCTCAGAAAAAGACAAATGGGTGTTCATGCTTCATGGAGGGCTTCCCTTGAATCTGGCTCCTTATGAGATGGCTGATGCTTTTTTCTGGCAGGTGGACGAGGCAATATGTGACTATCTGGTTGAACTAGACCTGCAGCGCGATGCGTTCAAATCTCGTGGGAGCAATTCCTCCATTTGGCAGGTGGGCAGTGGAAACATGAATGCTAGACCCAGGAACAGTCTTTGACCCTGACTGGGGAGTCAGAAAGCCGCCTTTCTACTGCCCTGACCATGCAAAGATGCCTTCAGCATTTACGCCCAAGAACATGTCCTCATGTGAGTAGCCATCCTGCCATGCCTAGCCTCGTAACGTTCTGTTGGAAAGCTGAGAATCCAGGTTGTGTATGAGGAGCCGTATTTGGATACAGCACAATCGCCGGCATTGTTCCGCGCCTTCGACATTCCGGGCGTTAGCGAGAAGTACAATGTGTTCGGGTCGTACCGGCTGCTGCGGAGGCGGCGGAGCAGCTGACCCTTCCTGCTATGAGCCAGCTGCTCTGTTCTGATGTGTGCGGCTCGGGGCCGGCCTCGCTGAGGGCCGGGCCATGCGAGGAGGGGGGAGCTTTGTGGACAATTGGTGATGTTACCTTCTTGTTATCGATTCGGGCTGTTGTTGTTGTTGAGATGGATTGTGCAACGCAAATTCACATCATAATACAAGCTACGATTTTGTAGCTGGAGGCTTTCTGGGTTCGGGATTTTCAACTATGGAAATTTTCAAACCCCACATACGTTGAATGGCTGAAATCTTCGAGAACCCTAATCCATTGAATAGTCTAATTCTTCCAAAATCCTTCAAAACTTAGAAATTCCAAACCATCCATGACCCGACGCCATTGACATGTATAACCCAACCCGCCCCCGTCCCCTTCCCCCTCCCCAAAACCTTAAACCCTTGTAAAGTGTAAACTATACACAAATCTGAACACCTTGAAGTGCGTAAACTTTCCAAAACCCTTGAAAAGAGAGATTAAGGTTAGCGTTGAAAAGCCAAATGTTTCCAACATCCTACCTTTGGAATGTCAAAACCTTTGGAAAGACGAGCCCGCTTGTCAGAACAAGTTTATTTTGTACGGTTCATCTGTGTGACTGCATGAAACCACGCACAGTTCCGTATGGCGTGTCAATCTTTGACATTTCATGAAAATAAAAATTAGTCGAAGTCAGGACAAGGTTTCCTGTGACATAGTTGTAAAAGTGAAATCCGAAAGTTCTCTTCACGAAAGACCGCAAGCCCCGAGAGATTGTCAGAGATTGACCGCCGTAGCAGAACTGTAACTATGACTGCGTACGCAACTGCGACAAAGAACAGCGACGGCCTCAAGAAATGCACATGATTGCGAAAACCTCATAAAGGAAGTGATGTGGCATTGATCTCACGATGGCGATGATGCCATCAAATGTACATGGCCAAAACCTTCATGGGGAACCACGAGGAACTGGTCGCGAAAGGACCTAAAGGAGGAAAGAAAAAAGCTAGGACCGGAAAGCTACGCCTAGGCTTATAGAGCAAACGCATGTGAGATGTCCACGTGAGGTCAGCTCAACTTCTCCCCCCCTAAACGCATCCCTATGTTTAAAAAAAAAGAAAAAAGAAAAAAGAAAAAAGAAGAAAAATTGTGGCGAAAAAGCGTTGCCATGCGCTAGCTCTCTGATGCTCCAGCCTACGCTAGAGTATTACATTATCATTTCTCCTGCTTTTAAGGTGTGCGCCTTGCAGGGGGCTCTACCGCCGACTATCTGATTGTCCCACTACCTAGCTTGTCCCTCCTCAACCTTCTAACTTTCTGACGCATTGTTACCTAGAAACATCAGCAGCACCTCCGTGCATATGCAAACTCCTATAAAGTATCGTCGCTAAAGGATAAGTGACTGCAAGGAAAGCCATGGCGTCGGTTCCAACGGACATTCCTGAGGAGGAACGAGGAGGTATCCCCATTCCAAGGGGAATGACAACCATGGGGAGTTCAGCTGGAGACATGCCTGACCCCTCCCCTGCCGGCAGCCTCGGGCGCTCTCCGGCCGACAAGCATCTCTGGCGAATGAAGAGCCTGCGGAGGCTGTTCTCAATAGCAGACCGGTGAGTCTTACAGACTCTTCTCCAGCTTGTTAGGGGACCAGCTGCAGAGATGCGGTGGAAAAAACAATTGAATATAAAGAGAACGGTGCAGTTTTCTTGTTTCTTATTGAAATGTAGCTCACGTCCTAGCAGTAATTGGAACTAGTTCACATGAAAGTGGTTTGAAACCTATGTTATTGGCGTTTTTCATATAAGCCAGCGTTAACACGAGAGTGACTGCAATACATTGTGACATATTGTGTCGCACTTATTATAGTTGTCTGATTCCAAGAGCATAAATCTCAAAAGGTCTCGTTGGCTTAGGTGAATTTGAACTGGCAGCGACCCCGCTTATCAGCTTGAAGATACGGTGAGGGAGTCAATTGTGGAGCAATCAATGGAAGTGTTGCGTGCTAACGATTTAGGTGGCTATACCGTCCCAGCGAAAGGCCTCTACCCTTTCCAGGTAACTACTGCTTGTCCATTCTCCAAAGAGTTGACTCCCTTGCGAGCTGTTAGCAGCAGGACCACCATCAGTCCATGAACTTGGTAAAGTTTTCTTCAGTTTCACAGGTAAGTTAGCAAAGGGTGAATTTTGAACTCTCCTGCTTGTGCTGCTTGAGCCCCTCGGGTGACTGGTTAAAGACCTTAGTCTACATTCCTAACCCTCCTCTTCATTCATTAGGAGGACTATGTTTGATATTTTTTTGGAAGCTCCATTGCCTGGCGATAGGCACAGTGTTCTTTGACGGAAAAAGCTTTGAGTTCACTTTCAGAAAGGGGATCGACAACCTTCTCCTCATTATGAACATAACGAAAAAGTTTGAAATTTGAAGTTTAAAGCTGTTTGCAGTTGTAATGAGAAAAGTTGAGCTGGGTTTGTTGAGCTATGAATGGGGAGGAGTTCTCCGCAGTGGAATTGGGACTCCGCCATCGTTGCAGCCGGATGGGCGGTGTTTGATGAACCCAGGGCTTGGGCCGAGGTGGAAACTCTGATGTCTGGCCAATGGGAGGACGGAATGGTTCCCTCCATCATATTTCACAAGGACTCTGATACCTACTTTCCAGGACCTGAGATTTGGGGTACGCCAGAAAATCCAAGTAGGACCACCGGTATTTCTCAGCCACCTGTAGCAGCTCTGTCTGTAAGATTTTTGTACGAGCATGCAGAGCAACTGGAATTGGCGCGAGAGAAGATTGAGCTTCTGTTTCCTAAGCTGCTGGAAAGCCACCGCTGGTGGTACAAGGTGCGGCATCCCCATCTGCACTCTGCTGATTGACTTTCCAACTGTAACTGTGCTTTGAATTGTTGAGTTGTTGACATTCTTTTCTGCAAGCACAACACATCTCTTTCTCTGAAGTTTGGTAATTTTGAATTTTTAGAGTATGCTGTATATGTACGTATTCTGTCCTTTTGAGTGCAGGCAAGAGATCCAAAGGGCACTGGCGTTGTGGCGATATTGCATCCATGGGAGTCAGGCATGGACAACAGTCCTGCCTGGGATGATGCTATGCAGTTTCCTATAGGAAAGTTTCCCCCCTACGTTAGGCGTGACCTCACGCATGTGAATGCCGCAATGCGCCCCACCAAAGAGACATATGACCGTTACCTCACGCTACTATACCTGTAAGTGAAGGCTTTCCAAAGAGCTAGACTGAAGGTTTTTTGGATGCGGATAGTGATGCTTATTCTTGATTTTTTGGATAATGCCTGAATCTTTGTTACATGCGCAAGGCACTCCTTAACTAGCCTGTGGTGGAAATTGCTACTATTGTGTTGCATTGCCTGTCGACATAGGCGAATGCCGTTGCCGAAAAGTGATGTTTAATGGTGAGAAAATCCATGCAAATACTTACTGGGATCGTTCACGAGCTCTGCAGATTCAAAGAAGCAAACTCCTATGACATGAATCAGTTGTATGATATATCTCCGTTTAAGGTTGCGGACCTCTGCGTCAACTGCATTTTCTTCCGAGCCAACAGGGATCTGCGCTGGTTGGCG
This sequence comes from Zygnema circumcarinatum, assembly GCA_037447605.1. Lineage (NCBI taxonomy): Eukaryota > Viridiplantae > Streptophyta > Zygnematophyceae > Zygnematales > Zygnemataceae > Zygnema > Zygnema circumcarinatum. Next base: position 5,075,030 of record CM074804.1, read on the forward strand.
TCAAAACTTGGCAAGGAGGATGTAGTCAAAGAGATTGACGGGTGGTTGGAGAAAGGATTTAAGGGCTTCATGCAGCTTTGGGATGAGGAATCCGGCATGTTTCTCTGCAAGGACCTCATCACAGGAAAGCTTCTCGATGCTCGTATTTCAGCGGGATTTTTGCCTCTCTTTGCAGGTGGGTCTCTGGTCATTGTTTGGAATTGCAGGAGCAGCAGTCATGCAGAGCTTGATTTTTCACCAGTCCTCGATCTTAATGACCTCGTATCTGCATCAGAAGCAAGAGCTTACTGCTTTCGAAAGTCATTCCTCTTGCTCATTAAACTGAGGCAGAGCATATGTTCGTCTACATCTGTACTTAGCAGATTTTCCATTTTCTCACTTTGCCAATTTCCAAAGTTCTTTCTTGGTCTCTGGAAATTAATTTTACGGTGATCTCTGCAGGTGTTGCTACAAAGGAGCAAGCAGCGAGGATGGTGAAGGTGTTGGAGCGGTGGCTGAGCAAAGTCAAGTATGGGGTGCCTTCCATGGATCCCGACGACCCACGGTTTGAGCCTCTCCGCTACTGGCGGGGTCCCGTGTGGATTATCATCAATTGGATGATCTCCAACGGCCTCAAATTCTACGGGTGCACGAACTTTCTTGTTCTTCCTATTTTTTAAAAAATTGGCGAAAAAGGAATGACTCCGAGAGGAGTGCCGGGAGAGAGAGTGTGTGTGTTAGAGAGATAGAACGATGGAGAATGGGAGGAACAGATTTATGTGAATTGGACTAGCTTTTGCTCGTTTCTGAACTTACGTGCCTACCATCTCCTCGCCCAGGTACAACAAACTCGCGGAGCGTGTCCGTGAAGACTCGGATGAGCTTACAAGCAAGTTTGGCCTCTTGGAGTACTTCAACCCTCTTACTGGGGAGGGAGCGGGTGGGCACGACTTCTCGTGGACGGCGTCCATGTGTCTTGCTTGGCTGGACCGCCCGGAGGCAGTCGCTATTGGCCACAAGATGACTGGAGACAAGAGGCATCTTCCAAAGTATGAACACGAGGTGTCACTGTGAGGAGCGCAGGGGCGAGGCATCGGTACAACTAGCGGGTTCAAGATAGGAAGTGATTGATCTCGGCAGCATTGACATGGTCGGCTCATTGTTTTCAAGCAAGGATGAAATTGAAGTGTTCAATTCGTCTATTTGTTCTATAGGTTCTATATGTAAGCTATGCCCGGTTATTTATTCGAAGGAAACTATTGTGTTCGCTGTTGCGGGGATGCAATTAGGCAAATCCCAAAGGAGAGAATCTACAGTTGTCACAGTTGTCTAGGTGTTGATATTAAATCAGGAAGTTGCTGCAGGATGATTCTCATTTTGCACACTTAAACATTGTTTGGTAAAGACCAATTGAATTCGAGTCGTATCTTTGTCAAGCTGTTGTTGTGAACAGCGCAAAAGAAGACAATCGCGGCGGCGAGACGCATGGGCTATGTCATGTGAATGGTTGTAGTGGCTTGCAAAAGTGAACTGTCAAACTGCAACTTGTACTGACCTGACCAGTTTTCACCCAGCATCCCTCCAGAAATTTGTACTGTGTACGGAAGTCCTTGGTATGAGCTTGTAAGGATAGTCTTGGAAGAAACTAATTGCGGATGAAAACTGAAGTCCACAACAATAAAACATCGTATTGCATGCTACGAGTATAATGCAAAGCCTCGCTGCCTCGTCTCCAGGACAAAATGTCTGCCAACTCTTTCCCACAAGCTCGAAACCAGAAACTGATAAAGATTGTTACTTAGAGCACGGAACTTAAAAGACAAGTAATGTACACTATGTAAACAGTAACCCCCTTCCCCTTCCCCTTCCCCCTCTCCCACCCGCCCCCACCCCCTCCCTCTCCCTCCCCCCCTCATCAAAACCTCTGGCCATGCTCCCTCAGGCAGCAGGCACACTCCCCTTCACTGGCAGCAACGGTGCAAGGCCGTGGTATGCCGTCTCGGGTGGCAGCCGGTGCGCACGGAGCGCGTTGTTGCTGCGTTGCCGGCGGGAGCAGAAGCACACGGCCGCCACCCCCGCGATCAGAAGGAGCGATATCCCCGTAACGTATGCAGTGTTCGCACAGTCCGATTCGCATGTCCAATCGTCAGGACCAACGCTCTCTGCTCCGCCTATTTCGCTCAGAAAAAGGCACAAAAATAAATGATTTCTCAGCTCCGCAGCTTTCAAGTCGATTAGGTCATTGACTCTGCGTTGAGTGCGTGCGTGCGTGCGTGCGGCGTATTGGTGATTTCGGCAGGACTTGCACACTGGGTTAGGTTTTCTGCCTAAGATTGAGAATCACAAAATGTACTCAATTGCGAAAAACAATGAAAGAGCCAAAGGATTAACGAAGCTTGTCTGGGCCGACATTGGCAGAAATAACTTTCAATGCTTGCTACCCTGAGGCATCCTCCTGCAGGAGAGGGCTGAAACGCACCCATAAACTCCGAAGCCAGTCTGAAGTGAGGACATAAAACAAGCCCATTACGGCCGAATCCCAAGATCCTGCTCCCGCAAGCCTGTGCACAATTGAAAGGAGCAAAGTGCCCTTGTGAGATGCGACCCTTTTCATGGAGAAGCATAAAAAATTAACATATTAGAGTTTCCGGGACCACAAAGAACTGACCATACAGCTCCTAACACATCTCTGGTTGTCGTCCAGCGAGAGGCTCTCGCAAGCCGAGCAGTCACAGAGGGCTCCCATGACGCCTGCTACGAGAACGAACAGGAGAAGGATCGTACGGCCGCTCACAGCCATGGAGACGCTAGAAGAAACGGGGGAGGGAGAGGAGCGAGCCGCCGCGAAATAAGCTCGGGCGTAGCCCTTCTTCTGAGTGCCGGTGGCGGCTCCCGTCACATATGACGTCATTGCCCGATCGTACAGGACGGCGCCTGCCGGAATCGGTTGCCGTACGACCGGCGGCTTCAAGGAAATTAAAGGGTAGTGCTAAATTCACACCTTTTTTGTCTAGACACAGACCTTTCTTCGCCGGGCAGATTCTATTTTAGAAAAAAATACTTCTTTTTCTCTTTAATACTTTTTTTCACACCTCTCTGGAATCGATACACACCTTGTTCCGTCGTGCAGATTTTATTTACTATCCGCTCGAAGCGGAGGATCCGTCCGCCACGAGATCGCTCGCAGGGCGTACGTCCTTCACACGTGCGTGTAATCTCAGCTGTCGATTCCATCGCAGATCGCACCAAGGCAGATCACCGTTCGATCTGCAGCTGGGCTCGGTCCCAGGCTCCCAGCGAATGTCACGTGCCCACGTGTGCAGCCAAAGCCGGATCGCGCGTGCAGTGCGTTCGTCCCTCGGCCCAATATCTCCGCAAAATTGAGCGTGACCGGCCAGCCTGCGGCGGCTCGTAAATTGACAATTGGCAGCCAATCACCACCTGCCACGTGTTCTTCGTATGACGTGGTTGTGATTGGTTCATGCTCTCAATAGAGGGAGTCAGACATTGACCATGGCCAAATCAATTTAGTAAGCCTGTCGGGCGAATTAAGCATTGGCTAGGTAATTTCGGTACGGTTTTGTACGGCAGAGCCACGGATCCTGACCCGGAATTCGTACACGAAAGTTTGACTTTTAGTACAGTAGACCCCCCCAATATTTTCGCCATGGTTTCGGCAAATATTGGGCGAAAATATTGGGTAGCGAAAATATAAGGGTGTCCGTGTTAACAATAGGCGGGCGGTATTAGGTTGGAGTTAGTGTTTGTTCGTACGTATCGTATCGTATCGTATCGTATCGAAGCCACAAAGAAGAGAGGAACGAGCGCCTCTTACGGCGGCCCGTGCGGGAAGAGTCTTGAGCCCGTAACGGCTAGTACAGCTAGTACGGCTCGTAAGGTTAGTACAGTACGGCTAATACGGATAGTACGGATCTTAAGGCTAGCACAGTACGGTCAGTACGGTCAGTACGGTTCGTAAGGCTAGTACAGTACGGCTAGTACGGTCAATACGGCGAGTACGGCTAACACAGCCTTACCGTACAAAAAAGTGGTTTTGGCAAAATCAGGGCGAAAATATTGGGTAGCGAAAATAAGAGGGGCGAAAATATTGGGGGGGTCTACTGTATAGGAGAATGATGGATGCTCCCCCTTTTTTTGATATCCTCTCCCCTGATTTCTTTTTGAGAGGCAAAAATATGTTAGTGTCTGCCCGAATCCGCTCGGAGCGGAAGATCCGTCCAGCTCGCACGAGCGAGTGCGAGCGTCCCTCGGCCCGAGATCTCCGGAAAACTATGAGCTGGACCGGCCAGCCTGATTTTTTTGGGAAAATTTACAGCCAATCATCATTCGCCACGTGTTTTTTTGTATGACGTAGCAAATTGTGATTGGTCTAGGCCCTCAATATTAACGGTATGTCGACTTTCCTCGAAGCTGTGACCGTACGACTTTGTACGAAACCGATTCGGTTACTTACATCCGTACGGACGCGTCCAGGCGCCACCGCGTGCAGTTCGCGAACTTACCGTCTTACCGTCATACCGAGACACGTGGGCGCGTGCCATTCGCTGGGACCGAGACCGACTGCAGATCGAACGGTTGCCGTGGTGCGATCTGGGAGAGCGACAGCTGAGATTCACCGCAAGTGTGAAGGACGCGCGCACTCGCACGAGCAAGCTAGACGGATCTTCCGCTCCGAGCGGATTCGGGCAGGCACTAACATATTTTTGCCTCTCAAAAAGAAATCAGGGGAGAGGATATCCAAAAAAGGGGGAGCGTCCATCATTTTCCTTAGAATACTAAATTCGGGAATTTAGTACGGCGATGGTCAGTGTCTGACTCCCATAATGTACGGTATTTCGCTTCTCCTCGAAGCTTTGGCCGTACGACGTTGTATGGACCCACTTTGAGCCGGCTTTGGTGGGACACGTGGGCACGTGCCATTCGTTGGGACCGAGCCCTGCGCCAGACCTAACGGTGCCGTGGTGAAAATCGACGGCGAAGATTCTCCCGCATGTGTGAAGGACGCATACCCGCGAACGATCTCGTGGCGGACGGATCTTCCGCTCCGAGCGGATTCGGGCATGCCGATATTTTCCTTCTCTCAAAAAAAAGGAATTCAAGGGGGCGAGATAAAGAAAATGGGGCGACGGGGTACAATTTTCCTTGTTTTGCAAAAATAAAATCTGCCCGGCTGAACAAGGTGTGTATCGATTCAAAAAAGGTGTGAAAAAAGCATTTTCCGCTTTTAAACCTTTTTTGTCTATTTTAAAATCTGCCCGCTGAAAAAAAGGTGTGTGCCTAGACAAAAAGATGTGAATTTAGCACTACCCTGATTAAATCGCGTCCACACAGAGACTTTCCGACCTGGTCGAGTCGTTGAGCTGACGTGGCGCCACTGAAAACGATGTGGCATGCAGTTGGGCCACGTGGCACCGCCTAATAGGCCCAAGCACGCCGACAAGCTTGCCGGCGTTCGAGAGGTCGTACCTGATCCGTATGCCGGCCGGCAGAAAACCAGCAGGAAACCGGCGGGAAACCGGCAGGAAGTTTGTTGCTCGTCCTGCGGGGCAGGGCTGGGGTCGCGGGGCGGGGCAGGGACGGGCAGGCACGGGCCGGAGGGAGGGAGGGAGGGAGGGAGGGAGGGAGGGAGGGAGGGAGGGGGAGAAAGCGCACGCACTCAGGGGGAGGGCCGGGGGGGGGGAAGGGGGGGGGCCGAGGGGAAGGGCGAGACTGCTTCTGGAGGGAGCCCCATGGCGGCGGGAAGGGAGGACTTCTCGCAGGAGGGGCTCCTGGGGGGAAAAAGCATCCCGCCGGGCACGTGGAGCACTGGGCTGTGCGGCTGCTTCGAGGATATAGAAGTTTGTGAGTATGCAGGAGAGGTTCAAATGTGCGGTGGCCATGATTCTATCGCGCACCTCTGTTTTTGTCTCTTTCTTTCCCAGTATGCAGCCTTCTCCTTCTTCGCCTCCTGCTTTTTTCCCTCCTCCCTTTATATTGCTCTCTCCACGTACCTGGATTTTCCTCCTATGCTCTCCATGAGTCTCTCCCCTTGCTCCCGTTTCTGTTTCCATCTCCCGCGCCTCCACTCGTTGTCCAATTCCGCTCTGCGGTATTATTGCAGGTTTTTGTACGTGTTGCTGCTGGTCCGTGACTGTCGGACAGGTCGCCGAGATCGCCTCAGACGGCCAAATAGGTCTGGTCCATCCCTCCCTCCCTCCCTCTCGTCCCCACTCTTTCTTTCCCTCCCCCCCCCTCTCCATGCCTATCGCTCTTCCTCTCTCTCACTTCCTCTCTCTCTCACTCCTTTCGCCCTCCCCTCCCCTGTCCCCTCTCTCCTTCTCCACTCCCCTCACTCTGTCTGCCCCCCTTTCCCCTTTTCCTCCTCCCCCCCCCTCAACCTGACACGACCATCTGCACGCTTTCGACAGCCTCTAACCACCCTCCACATTCCGCCCTCCTTCAGGCTGCCTCACTGCCGGCCTTGCCACTAACTTAATCGAGCTCGTTGCGCCGCTGAGCTGCCTCTACGCCGCCATGTTCCGCCAGCGCCTGCGCGAGCGGTACAGCCTCCCTGCGGAGCCCTGCGGCGACTGCTGCCTGCACTTCTTCTGCAACCAGTGCGCGCTCTGCCAAGAGATGCGCGAGCTCAAATACCGCGGCTGGGACCCAACAATAAGTGAGTTTTTTGCGGTCTCTTTTGTAACATATATCTTCAATGTACTTTTACGTCACTGCCGAATCAACTTTTTTTTTTTCAATTTCTTATTTAAATGTTTGGATGCAGGTCATAGCGCCAATGTGCAAATTAGGCATGTTCGACAGCTTCAGTCGCCGCCAGCGCAGCAGATGAAGTTCTGAAGCTTCTGACTCCTTGGTGTCTTAGACAAACTCCCCAATCGTGAGATGAATTTCCTGCCCAACCATGTGCTTCTGTTTTTAGGGTCTTGAGGGAGAAGCGATGATTTTATTTGTCCGTTTGCCAAACGCAACATCTGGACATGCTCGCTGTGGAAGCCAGGAGCCTGTCACGCTCTGTACCATACAGATTAGTTGGAGATAAGCCATCCTTCATGTCATTTTCTAACCTGTGTACGTTTGCCCTGCGTGTGTCCAATACATAACTATGCTTTAGTGATGTGTCGTGGGCTCATTTCAATGGCACGTGTATGACTTGTTGCCTTGTGCTGCTTGACAATGCTGCTGCATTAGTATGCCCGACTTGCTGAAGAAAGTGCCAACGTATTTTCTTACTTGCAGAAACTGCAACATTCTGTCGGTGTAGTAAATGATTGTCTGAAGCACCTTTCATCGATGAAAATGTGACAGTTGTCAGGTTGAAGATGTGGAGCCATGTCGTAGCATCGCTTCATTGTGCATTTGTATGGTTGGAATTTTGTATGACATTTTTTTTATGTGCGTGGCCTGTGTCTTTCCCAGTTGGGTGCTGTAGGATTACCAGGGTTTACAGAAACAAGAGGGCAGCACAAGTAATGTGTCTTCCACACATCAATGGACCATTGACATCCCATGGACCTAGTTGACAAACTAGTTACTACTAAACAGAAGCACATAGACGCAACAAGAAGCATACCTTCCTGACGTCGTGTAAAACCTCTTTAAACAACGTCTTCTCTACAGCTGCAGCCCTCGTGAAGTTATTTAGTTATGGGCACAACCTAGGCCAACGAGAAAAGGTTCAAGCTGAAAGTCCCTGAAGCTTGCAACTTCCAGCACAGTGGTCGATTATCTCATCACTGTACTATAATACTACTACAGCCCAATAACAATGAGTGTTGATTTTGGGTTGAAGTCGAATAAAGCAACGTTTAAAACAGCGAGCAGTATCCTTAGCTAACATGAGAAGTATGTCTCAATAGCAGGATGGGGCCCCACTCATCCGTCGCTAGGGTGATATTGAGTGTGGGGGAATGAGTTCTGACATTTTCTGAACAATCAGTTTTTTTTGTTTATTTGCTTCTGTTATAATTTTATTTTTTGTTTTAAGGTATGGTTTTTAATGGGAAAGTCAGGTTTTGACAGCGATTTTGTCTGTATCTTCTTCCTGAGCTCAATCCTTCGGACCCTATACCAAATCTTTCCATACCCATACCTTCAAATTAATTTTCTTAAACAATGTTTAACCCGACTGTGCGCAGAACCTGCGCTTTGACCGCCCTGCAGAGTGCCTCACATTAGGGCCAGTCTCGTTGAGCCAAACAAGTCTCACAACATGACACCACAGCGAACTGCTTACAGAGTCCTAACGGTTACAACTTCACGTAAGCATGTTATACACACTCTAACTCAATTATATAAAGACGTCGGACCAGCATTGCTTTCTTTTGCATGTAACATATGGTTCGATGAAAGCAGCTCACCAACTACAGACAATGAAGTACCAATAATCATAATAGCGGATAAGTAAACCTTCTTTCTATGGACAAACATTTCCTCAGAAATATTGAGAATGCGAATGCGCGAAAGCCTCCCAGCTTTTGGGCATAATGCGGCAGGTCCCTTACCGCTGCCAGACAGCGAAACATTTCCTTTGTGTCACGGTCCACGTTTGCAACAACTCCAATGTCAGGTCTGACAAGGTCTGAAGGTCAAACCCCGGGGGATCCGATGCGCAAGAAAACGGGCCATCTAATAGTTCGAGTTTCGGCATCTCCCCAACTACGCCGAAACTTTTCAACGGTGACTTCATCCAAGAGCAAAACTCCGCGTTCTTTTGCCGTCTGTACAGCGGACCATGACTCCAAATAGCCCAAGAATCCGTCAACGGTACCTTCAAGTGTTGTTTCAAACATGAACGGGCCCGTACCAAGGTCCTCCCTCCCTGGAAGCATTGACACGATAGATTAATCACGAAGTTAGTGATGAACTCCAAAGAAGAGAAACACGGCTCTAAATTTTACCCTTCAAGATGCACCACTCAGAGGCACCCGACCAGCAGGATGAAGATGCCTTTGTGCCGCCAAGTTGATCAGAACCACGAGTTAGCGATGGGCATAAGCCCCACCACGACGCATCTCACCAGGAAGCGGTACAAAGTCGAAGGGAATCGTTTTGTAGGCATCGTCGACGTACTGTCGCTGCGGCTCCCAAAACGGTTGTGAACCAGCGTAAAAATCTCGCATTACAGCATCGACTTCCGGCGATATACTGAAGAGAAAAAAAAAAAAATGGGGGGGGGGAACTGAGCAAAGGGGACCACCAAACCCCAGTAAAAGTAGACGACAGGTCTTGTGACTTCTGTTTGAAGATTGCCACTGCAGATTCAATCAATTCATTTCAGAACGCTTAATTGAGCAGACTGCAAAACTGACAAACGCAGTGAAACTCTAAAAGCGTTCTACTTTGCAGACTGACCGTCCATGCAAAGTCAGAAAAAGCGAGAGTGGAGGCAGCCAAACCTGCAGAGGCCATATCCCCATGCTGCAAATACTCCGCCAGGTTTCTTAAGCACTCGCTTCACATTGGCATAAAAGGTTTCAAAATCGAACCAATGCAGCGCTTGCGCCACTGTAACAAGATCGACCGACCCTGAGAACACACAACAGAAACTCTCAGAACCATATGAGTTTGGGGAAATGAAAAGGATCAGCTATTTGCTTCGTTTCAACAAGAAGAAATCGAGTGGAATTAAACACATAGAATCGGTTCTGGTCAGCAGTTGCCGAAAACACTACATCACGCTCGTCCAAATTCGCGTTCGATGGACCGGCAATATGTTTGAGGAGCTGAAACGACAGAGCCATTTGAAGGACCTCACTGATTCAGGGATACCATTGCGCGACCCAAACGACTCTCACACGTCTTTGTACGATAGAAAAAATAATAATTTATATAAAAAATTGATAATTTTGGGTGATAATTTTGATAATAAATTTTAATTAAAAAAATATAAAATGTGATAACTTTGGGTCAGGTTCCAAACGGACTAGGAAAGAGACAGAGGATGGAAAAGCTTGTACCTGGTGGGCCCACAATCCTATCGACCTCCTCTGCTGTCATGATGGAAGCAGTCGCTTCAAAGTGCACGTTTGGGAGATTTTTGGCGTAAGATATTTGCGCTGCACTCATGTCGGTCGCCACCACCTTCTCGAAGAATGTCGCCAGCTGTTTCATAAAATTGAAAGATCAGCACTTCTGAATCATCGCCCCTAAGGATGTAAATGGTTTAAAAAAAGAATACTCCACCATACTATAACCAACACCACTCCTTCCCATTCCCGTCATTCTCGAACCTATTGTTTGGAAATAAAATAATAAAAACCACATATATCATAAAATCCAGGAGCAGAATGACGCGACGTGCGCACCTGCGCAGCCGCCTGGCCGTTCCCAGTCGCCACATCCCACGCCAACGCCCGCTGCGGAGCGAGCTCCTTCAAAAGTGCGAAGAGCGCCGGCGGGTACGCCGGGCGGAAGCGCGCATACAGCGCCGCCTGCGCGGAGAACAGGTCCTTCCCTGCGGCCATGGCGACGCCTCTCACTCTCTCTTCCTCCTTCCTCTCCCTATCCCTCTCCCTCTCCCTCCCCCCTCCCCCCCGGCGCCTCCCGCGGATTGTCGTGACCGACCGTGGGGCCGTACGGTTTGTTGGTTCCCCCCGCCCGTCGGCGGCCAATCACCGCCCGCCACGTGCACGAACGGTTTCGGAAGAACGCGGCTGCCAGCCGACGCTCGCAACCGCCACCGGCGGTCACCGCGGTGAGACAACGTGGCACCAGCGACCCTCCGCAGCGACCACGTGGCGCCGCCTGACAGGGGATGACCAGGGTTCTTCAAATAGGGGAGATCCCCTAAATATCGTAAATAGCTTATTTATGTAAGATTTTGAGATTAGTTTACGTGATTTCAACTTAAATACCACACAATCCCCAAAAAAGCATTTTTTTGGTTAAAAACAAAAAGGAAATGAATTGCATTTGCAACCACGATAGCAATGATGTATATGAACTTTACTTGTTGGTATAACAACACGGCTTTTAAAACTGGTGCAACCTCTTCGACTCTTATAGATTGGTAAATTTTACCAATCAATTAAAACAACTATGCATTTGGCAATCACAACATATAGTTGCCTATTCAAAAACCCAATTGCACGGAACCTTTGTAGATCCAATCCTAAGCTCTCTATTTCCTTTTCCATCCATCATTAATTACTCCAAGTATCACTTTAGAATCCATCATAGTCTTGAAATTTCCTCACAAAAAACTCTATTCCAAATCATAACCTCTGAAATTCTAGGTGTAGTCACAAAAGAAAAACTGAAATAGGAACTAAAATTAGAAATGAAATGAAAAATGGTCTCACTCCCTTAGCAGTTTTAGGCTGAACAAGACAGCTATAGAAGTGATGCAAACTACTCAAAGAGACCCTCGAAGAGCAGTCAAACTATCAAACTGTTTGCAGTGAAGAATGCCTTCCAATGAAAAGTCTGTCAACCTCTTTCGAAACTCGTCTTTCTCCCATCCAATTACTGAAAAATCAGACTCGACGGTAGCAGTGTTGGGAAATGATGAACGTCCGTACGTGCACGGTTTCGTCCGTACAGTCCATATTTACGTGTTTTTACAAAACCAAGTTAGGGGACAGTCCCCTATCTTAAGCCGAAATCCCTTATTTGAAGAACCCTGGGGATGACTGTTCCACATAAATAAAACGCAAACGGTGACGTGGCTGACACGTGGCAGCCCCGCTGTTGCGAGCAGCCGCGACGGCCCAAGGAACACGGCAGCGCGTCGCACACGGCTCGCAAACGGCGACAGCAAGCAGGCCAGACCAGGCCGGGGCGGGTGGGAGGGAGGGCGGGCCGCGCGGACTGACTGACTGGCGGACGGGCGCGCCTCCCTGCTGGCGCCTCCCCTCGCGCGAGGCGCCCGACCCGAGTCCGTACGGTGCGCGACGGACGGTCGCTGCGCGGTCGCGCGCGGGAGAGGGAGGGGGGAGG
>CM074804.1:5086976-5139791 GCA_037447605.1 Zygnema circumcarinatum
GGGGAGGTATCCGGTTTTGTGCGGCCCACTCTCACACGTGTTCATATCATTGGCACAGGAACAAAGCCACAAATGTCTTTCTGCCATGGCTCCCCTGGTCAAGTGTGGAATCACTTTAATAGGATACAATGCCAATGACGCAATATGGTTAAGGACTACGGTTCCAGGTGGAGTGGCATAGGAGTGCAAGTGATACCCCTCGACATCCCCCGAACGCGCCCTTCCGTCAATTTCGAGGAGAGAAGCCTCCTCTTGTTACAACCATATTCCTTGAAAGTTTAAGGGATGCCCAAGCAGCCACTTGACTTAATAAGTAGGTACACAGTTGTTAACACGCTCGACAATCCATCGTAAAGCAGGGTCTCCCGCTGCTTTCTACTTTGCAGATACGTACAAGCTAGATGCTCTACAGCCGTATTTTTACAAAAAGCGGCCCCTTACAAAATACGTGCGAGGCTTCTGTCCCTCTAAAAATCCCCTGCGAAATGTACATGCTTCAGTTGTTCCCTGCCAACGAATCATTTTTAAATTCATTAGTAGTGAGAATTTTTACCCAAAACATCCGCACGCACAGCCTTGCGGCCATACATCTGCACAAAGCTTAGGACGGGCGCTCTTCAAACAGGCAAATGAACAGGCAAACAGTTCAAAAGGACTTTGGTAAAAATGCAGCATTCCCATCATAAACCTAACGGGCTCGCCTGTCAACCATTACACACCCCCACAACTGACTGCCAATTCGAAGCTACGGGAAAAAAAACATCGCAAGTAACGCAGAAACTCACTAAGTTAAACTCACTCAAAAAGGAATACTCAGCAGGCAATCCAGATCACGTCAATGCTGGCCAGAGCGTGGTAGCCTAATTGTCGATATCAAACCCTCCCTACAGGTATCGCAAGTGTGCCTCCCTTCAATTGCCCCCACTGAACTCACTCTGCATGTAGCCCAAGATCTCAAGGAGTCGAAGGAAGAGGTTGAGCACGTCTAGGTAAAGCTCCACACTGGCCCACACATACTCGTCATATGAATGGCCTGCAATGAAGCCACCAGAAGCAAGTACTCCATTAGACAATACTGACCCCATGCACTTCACTCTGCTTCACCACTGTAAGATGACAGTGCATCGTCCTGCATTCAGGATTTGAGATCTTACGTTTGATCAGATTGTCGGTGTCGTACACAATATACATGCTGAAGATCAAAGCACCAACAAGCGCAAAAACGAATCTGCAGGAGAACAAAACAGCAATAAACTTCAGTGACAGAATACTAGTGAAAACACTACTTCGCTAGTGAATAACCAGAAAGGTAATTGTCATGATGGCCATATTCTCATGTCTTAGCCTGGTTTTCATTTCTTTGTGTGATGTTCGCTCATTCTAGCCATGTGATGACTCGCAGTACTTTTCCGATTCTAGCAGCAAAATGAACTAACATACAAAGATGAATGGCATGCATCATTGGATTGGGGTGCACAAGTACTCACTGGCCGACGGGACCCGGATTAAAGAACAACTGAATGAAGCTCCAAGTGATTAGCACCATCAAGCCTGCAAACAGCATGGGACCCAGAAAGCTGCACCACAGGCAACAACCTCCAGGTAAATATGGCTATAGGGAAAGGTCACATCAGTTCTGCAGCTTTAAAAAGCTTATTCCAGATGCACAGAAGAGACTATGACATATTAATGGTCACAAGAAGGATGCACAACATCAGAACACCTTCAAAAGATCAAAACAACCTACTGCACAACCTAACAAATACTAAGACTAGAACACTACCAAATTATGCAAGAGAATTGCAAAATCAATACAAACATAAATTCACTGCGGCAGCAGGCAGATCTGCAAGGCGCCTCCTACAGCAAGTTCATGATAAAAACACACAGGAAAATCCGAATCAGAAGCAGAGATCAGACATACTTGAAATCTTCTCCTTTACGTGATGCATAAAAGGTATAAGCTGTCAGCGCAACCACTACTGTAGCAGTCAGGGCAAGCGCTTCCAAAACAATTGCGCCTGCATTCACAAACACCCAAAAGGTGACAGCATTATCATACAGATGAAGAAACCCGACATAGCGCTGTTGCTTAAGCAGCTGAAGCATGGGCATGCGGTGAAGCCATTATGGTTCCACTCATGATGCATTCGACCACTTCATCAAATTACTGCAAATCAAAAGCACATTATGCACTTGCAGCCAGGAAAAACCAAATCCGAACTCTCGCTGGAGACGAAGGATAAAACTAGAGTCAAAGGAATGCTTCTCTGGTAATGCCAACGAAAATTGAAAGGTACCTGAGAACATGCTGCAGGCAACGCCGACTACGAGACTCATTGAAGCAGTCTGTAACACACAAGATTCATGGTAAGGATCCAAATGGGCTTATAAATAGTCGAGAGTTCATCTAACAACCAAACAAGATCCAGAAGATATGACACTGCAATACCCTAATACCAAATAAACCACGCTTCCAGCAGATAAAGGATTTCTTGCTGACAGATATCCACTGACCAGAAGCCCAAAACGAGCTAAAGCTCCCTTTGCTTACCCAGAGTGCCAGAAGTCCAAGATTCAATGGATGGCTGTAGCGATAGCAATAAAGAGGAACCATTGCTGCACTACCAAAACAGTAGTCAATACAGGGTCAATATGATTGGACATACAAATAGCTGTCTCTTGGCTCGCTGTGCGATAATAATAACGAGCTGAAAGAAGCCCTCGAAAATAACATGCATTCACTGGAAAAGTGCTTGCTGAACAGTTGGTTTCGATACATCTCATAATCACACCTTCATCCCTCAAAAGTTTCAGTTTCATTTTTTTTTTGTTTTTTGATTCACAGCTGTTCCTGCCCAGTGTTCAGAAATACAATACCAAAATAAGAAAAAACAAGCCGGAAAAGATAACAATGGACATGGGGCATGTTAAACATGCCTGGAGTCGCAGCACATAACATATACAGCGACAAGCAAATTACACCAGCTTTGACAAGCAACAGCATGATAGCAGCGTCAAAGTAACTCTGTTTGCATCCTAGTCACAGCCTTGATTACAACATCAATATAATGGGAGACGAATGACGCAAGAGCAGTATTATTGGAAAACAGATAGGAGGACATACTTGCGAATGGCAAAATCATGGCAACGATGATGAACCACTCGTTCCCTGAAACTTGCGCAAAACCCCGCACGGAGGGGACGAGCACGAAGCAAGCAGCCACCATCGCTGTGAGCGCCAGCTGAGCACTGATAATGCCATACACCTTGCGAATGAATCCCCATCGGAGATGATTCTCTCCTTCACCAATGCCGGGATACAGCATGCCATCCTCAACGCCAGCTTCCAAGTCCAAAATCTTCCGATTCCCACCCTTCACGCCACTGTAGTAAGCCATGGCGACCTGAGACTTGTCTCTCAAACAGAGCGCCGGATGTCGACTTTCAGTAGCCGCTGCAAAACGCTCCTGTGCACAGATTAGCCCTAAACTTTGCTCATTTGCGACCTCGAGACCTGCCTGCCTGTCTGTCTGTCTGTCGGTCCGACTGTCTGCGCTCGCTCACGACCGCGGGAAACGAACGAACCGTGTGTACGGCATTGTACGGGCAGCTGGAACGGGCGAGCTCGTCCGTACAATACCGTATCATACGGTTGTTCTGTGCGGACTAGGGATGGAACAGGCCGCCTCAAATAAGAGATATCCTCTAAATAGAAAGTTGGAGGAGTTGCCTTAATTAGGATTGGGATTAGGATTGTAGGATGTTGATTGTAGGATTAGGATTGTACAATCCTAATCCTAATCCTAATCCTAATCCAGGGGTCTACAATCCTAACCTGAAAACAAAGAATAACGGTTGCCCCACACCGGTGACCTTTGCGGCTACTTGTAGGGCTGCGTTTTTGCGCTTAGGCTTAGTTTAGTCTAGGTTTCTATTAGTTTTTTACTCCTAATTTTTTTATTTCGTGCTTAGGTCCTTTGCAACCAGTTACTTGTGGTTCCCCATGTTGACTTCGCCCATGTTCATTTGATGGTCTCACCATCTTGAGATCAATGCAAATCTCCTTTTCTTTTGTTGCACAATGTTGGAAGTCAGTAGTGACAAGGAAAAAACAGGGGGTGGGATATCCAAAACAGGAGCTGAAATATCCAAAACAGGGGGTGGGATAACCAAAATGGGCAGGCAATTTTTTCAAAAAAGGGGGGGGGTAATAACCAAGATAGGGGGTGCAGTATCATTCTCCAACCATTTAAGGGGAAAGCCCTTATCTTAAGCCAAATTCCCTTATTTTAGGATGGCTGCTTATGACCAACTCGAGTTGCATGCCGGCATGCGCTGCCACGCGGACCATGTGGTGCGGGAAATATCGAGAGGCCGATATCTGACCGATGCGCGCTGAAGTATCGAGATGCGAGGAGCCGCCGACAGATACAGGGACTCAGTGACACGTGGCACACCGCGGTCCGCCTGCAGAGGTGGACCGTACGGTCCTCCGCACATCAAATCTTCATTACTCGTACGGTACCGTATAAGAAATCTTCAGTACTACGCTACAACGTACAGTACTGAAGAAAAAAGCTTCCGTAGGATTTTTGGAGGTCCAGGGGCGGCCATTCCCTCCCCTGATTTAGGGTTTGCTTGAAAGCCACACCGCCCTGGAAGTGGAAACTGGTTAAGGCCCGAGGTCGAAGGAGCTCACGGTACTAAAATGTAGTAAAATGCGGTGGAGAAGTGAAGATCCCTCCCGCCTGCCTCTGCTACCCTAGTCCTCAGTATTCACTGAAGAGGAGCCGGGCTCTAACCCAACGAAAATACGGTAGAGAATTGAAGGATTAGTTTTGTTTTTCCTCCCTTCTTCTGCCTCTTCTCTGGTATTTTCCTAAAGTTCTACGCCGAAAATTTCGTAAGGTCCTGATTTTAGTGGAGGAGCCATGGCGGCATATCTGGAGGAGTACATAGATAGTGAGTGTTTAGACTTCTGCCCTTTCCCTTAACCCTAATTTGTTCAGAACATGTTCATTCAATAAAGAAAGGAATTGTCAGCTGGGTGTTCTCCTTTAAGGGACCTGCCCTCAAACCCCTGCACTTTTGCCACCTAAGCCGTCCTTTTCACAGTGACGAGACGAAGCTTGAAGCCGCCCCCATTTTCTTGGCTACTCGTTCTCCCGGCGCTCCCTGTGGCCCCCAGAGCATGGCTCCCAGAGCATGGCTCGTTTCTTGTGGTTGCGCAGTGTAGCACAGCTCGTTGATTCTTCCATTTTTAGCAGCATCTTACCCGCTGTGACGGAATGTGGAGCAGTGCAGGTGTATCATCGCTGCCTGCAGAATTGCAGCAGAACTTTCGGAAACTTCGTGAGCTGGATATGCAATCTCATGGTGAGGCAGCTTTGTCAGAACAGCAATGGAACTCTGTAAAGTACTCTACAAGTCGACACCAAAATCGTATATCGCAACCATCATACCCAAAAGGAGCAAGTTGTTTATGGTCGATTGGCTTTCTGTTGTGGGACCATCCTGTTTGGGACAGAGCTACGACTGCGCGTTGAGGCTCAGTCTGCAGAGCGTCTGGAGGCCCTTACAGCTGCAGAACAAGCAGGCCAGGCCACAGTGTCAGAAGTACAGGCAGGGCAAATTGAGGCTGACGAGAAAGTTTGGCTCGGCCTTGCGGATGAGAAAGTGGCATTGGCAGTGCGCACGTATGAACTGGTGAGCTCGTTCGTTCTATGTATGCCAAAAAGACAGGGCCTCCCTCGAGATTTCGGAGTTTTAACAGGGCTACGTGCACCCTAGCAAGGAGAAGGTTGGCCTGTGGGTTGAAGTGAGGCAAAATAGCGCCCGTCTTTCCCTGTTTTTTCCCTTTGGCAGCGGATGGTTTTGTCGGCCCTGAGTACCTTTATGTCTTAAAGAACCATGGACTCGATAGCACAGGATGCTTTAAACCAAGCAGTTAGGCTTCCAGGCTTATGCGACTGGGCCTGCATACTTTCGCTAACCTTAGTCATGTCTATGGGATGCTGGTAGGTGGACAGCCATATTCGACGTCTCGACAAAGATTTGCGCAAGTTTGAGGAGGAGCTGAAGCAAGGAAAGTGGTGTTAGTGGCCAGGCGCTATTTGCTGACAGGGCGTCGTAAGGCACCCTGAGACGCAGTTGCTAACGAAAAGTTGTTTTCTCTTCTGGAGCACAAACCTGCTCCTCGCGTACAGCAAAGCTCACTTTAAGCACTATGTCGTCCTTCGCCTAAATATTGGCTCCAAGGAGCGCACGTTAGATGCTGAGATATGCCCGTGGGAGTTCTGTGGATTGCAGAGAGGGAGCTTCTGGGTGGCGCTGTAGCAGAACAAAAAATGGAAAGTGCAGCCGGGAGGACTGGGCGGGATGAGAATGTCAAAGCACTAAGGAAAAGGTATTGGGTCTCTTCCTGGTTCTTTGGCGAAAGGTGATAGGTACTTTGCGCCTATCTGGATTCGACCTTATCCATGAATTCACTAAATATCTTCATGGAACTATCGACTCGAGTGATTGTCGCAGATCAATCAGAAAGCCTGCAGAAGTATCCGCTTCTCCAATGAATGCCGGAAAAGTATCAGGCTTTGTTGAAGCGCGTGACTCGTCCATTCGGTCGCTTACTTTCGGCTCTGACCGTGCTGCATTTAGGTTACCACAGGGAGAGTTTGCATCCTCGTGCTGCAAGCAGCTGGAAGTGCATGACTTGTTGCTGACTCGGGGTTAACGAATATAACCGAATAACTCAACACGAATCGGTGGCATCGTGCAGGGGTGTGGCAACACAAAATGGAGCTGCAGCAGTGCATGGAGTGGACTTGGACCTCCCAATCGATCCGAACGAGCCGACTTACTGCTATTGCAATCAAGTATCCTATGGAGAGATGATTGCATGCGATAACCCCGAGGTGCGTCCTCTTTCATTAGTATTCTTCCGGCTGCCAGAAAGTGTACCGATGCCTCCACGGAGGCTCCACTTTGTCTACCGCTCGTCCTTTTGATGCATTAATGTCATGTGTGCTTTTTTGACTGCTTTCGTGTTCATATAGGGACCTGGGCAGATGTATGCTAGGCTTCCACTCTGCAGCTTGAAGACGGTCAACATGCTTGTTAGAGGGTGAGGGGAAGAGCCGGGCGCAATGCCAAGCCTTAGAGCGCTCTGTGAGCGGGTCTTGTTCGCCGTGCAGTGCAAAATTGAGTGGTTCCATTTCGACTGCGTGCGCATCGGAGATCGGCCGAAGGGAAGGTGGTTCTGCCCCGATTGCAGGGCACAAGCTCCGCCACGGCGGAGAATAAAGTGAAAATGTGTGGGTCAACAGTCGAGCTCAGGCTGGGGAGATTTTTGTTTAGGTTTTACATCAGGAAGTAGTGTACAGGACGCGGATATTGGATTAGAAGTCTGTTGGAAAGTGCTGAGGAAGTTCTTAGCTATGGAGCCACAGGATCCCATAGTGCGACGTTTTTTTCATAGTGTGACAGTTATCTTATAGTGCGACAAGTGCGCATGTGGTGTCGCACGTGCGACGGGCGAATAAATATCGTTCACATGGAACGAATTTCGTTCGCTCTCTGCACGTGCGACGCTCAGCGATCTTGCGACGCTGACCGTTTCTCAATTTCACATGGAACCGTGTGCAAGCGGCAACACAGTTTTGTGAGGCCCTCCTAACTAGGGGACGTCAGGCTCAAAAAATCGCCAGTGCGGTAACACTTGAGAGAAAGGGTCCTTTGCGACCAGTCCCTCGTGGTTCTTTCCCCGTGCTGTCTTTGTCCATGTACATTTGATGGCCTCGCCATCGTGAGATCATTGACATTTTCCCCTTCAGAGAAATGTTTCGTCAATCTGATACCAAAACGAGCACTCTGGAGAGAATGGGATCATCTTGCAATAGTGTACCGTACTCCCTGCAGACAGACGTCAGTACGACTCAAGAGGAACCTTTTGCTCGATTTGTTAAGTCTCTCCATCTTTCGCAAATGCGGGGGGGGCTTCTGAGAAGCTGCCCTCCTGTACGGTCAACCAGTCAAAGGCGAGACAGCAGTGGAGTCCACGGCGGAACGGGACATTCCGGCGAACTGTTACAGTCCAGCCGCAGGTCGGACCGTTGGAATGGTTGCGAACCATCGATTCACGACCCGGCCAACCATTGCCAATGGTTGCAACCATTCGATTCAGTGGTTGTAAACCATTGGCAATGGTTCGAACCATTGCTTAAGGTGTTTGGTAACTTTCTTCGGAATTTTAAGGAGAAGGCCAATGTGAATTAGCTCCAGCATGGTTAAGCACGTTGCTTCCACACACTGCAAGACGTGAGTTCATATCCGCTAGGCGGCAAATTAAACTTGACGTCTTTTTATATAATGATTCCAACCATTGAATTCATCATTGGTTTCGTCGAATGGTTACCGACCATTCCAATGGTTGCGAACTCGCGAACGACGTCCAACCATTGCGATCCAATGATTGTTTACCATTCCAATGGTTGCCAAACATTGGACGTCCAACCATTGCCTTCGGTTGTCCAACGGTTGTCAATCCGATGGTCCGACCTGTCCAGCCCAACAGCTCCTTCCCCATACGTCAAGCGACACCGCCCGGTTGAAGGCAACCGCCCAGTTGTACGGCTACTGTACGATCTGTCGGTCACCGTCATCCGAGTGAGCTGGCGCTACCGGATTGGTTGCCTCGAGCGGGGCACCGACTGACCTCGCCACAAATATCCAAAATATCTGCCTTTCCGCCCACCGGCCCGCCCGACGGCTGTCGGTGGGCCCCGTCCGTACGGCCCCGGGGCGGCCTTTCCGGCGGCTCCGCGAATGACCGGCGAGAAACAGATTCATTCTGCTGCTCGCGCCGGATCCGGGTTGACCGCGGCCAGCCCACGTGGTGGTCTCGCCCGGGCCTCACGTGCCGGAGCGTCCCCCCATTGGCCACGGCCCTGCCCGTCCGCCAGCGGCTGGTTCCGCCGGCCCCCCTGGTCTCGTTCCCAGGCGCGTCCACCTATGTACGAAATCCGTACAGGAGGCAGCCCCCCCTCGCCCCGCGGCGCGGCGCGTCGTACGGCACGTACCCGCCCCAAGTTCGCGGGGGAGGGCGGGCGGGCGGGCGCACTTGGAGGGGCGCTGACAGCTGCTGCCGATTAAGGGCGCAAGCGGCAACGGACAGATCGGCGAGGAAGGCCGAGATCAAGAGCAGGTGCGAGAGCGGCTGGAGGAAGCATAAGAGCAGGAGGAGCAGGAGCTGAAGGAGGAGGAGCAGGAGCTGAAGGAGGAGGAGCAGGAGCAGAAGCAGGAGGAGGAGGAGGAGAAGCTTAGGCTCAAAGAGAGGACAGACGTGGAACATTATTGAAGGGGCGTGGCTTAATCGCTGGAAGTGCGTGAGGTGCTTGTTGGAGGAGAAGAAGTCGAGGGGGGGCTTGGCAAAAGGTTTGAAGTAAGGGAAGCGGAGAGATAGTGGGAGACACGCCATGGCTCCGGAGCAGAATCGTCAGATATTTGAGGACGACGATGACTGGCTGTGCGGGTATTTGGCGACTACGAAGTATAGCAACGACTCCAGAATCATGTCCAATCCGGTGAAGCAGGTGAAGGCGAAAGCCGCCAGGGAGCCGCGTGCGAAGAAGTACTCGCTGCAAGCCCGCCCGAGACGAGCGTCGGGCGCTGCAGAAAGAACACGGTCGGGTCCGATGGTGGGAGAGCTGCCTGGGCGCGTGAACCGCATTCGGGAAGAGGAGGGCGATGCAGCGATGAGAGAAAAACAGGCCGGCCATTTTGTGAGGGAGCACAAAGTGGGGAAGAGCTTTCGATCCGGTATCCGGCGATCAGTGGATTGCAGGCGGCAATCAATTGACTTTGACGAGTTGGACGCTGTGAAAGAAAGGTGAGGCTTCTTCTTGCTTGTTGCGCTACAGTGTAATCTACCAGCGTTTTGGAAGCCAGCTTTTTGCTACATATAGAGTTTACGTTTTTCATGTGGAACGGGGGAAACTAGTGTGAAATGTTCGCAGGGGATTTGCGGTGAGGTCTTACTGGTTCGGTGCTTATTGTGTCTTTGCAGGCTTCAACAACTGACAGCAGCTTACTACCGTGGACAAGTGGCTTCGAAAGTTCCCCCACACCCTTGTAAAGCGTAGGAGAATTCATACCAAATCCTGTCTCCTGCTAGGAAACAGGTTTGGAGTGTACGATATGGAGGTAGCGTAGAAGGAGAGAAAGTGCTTAGGACACAATGCCCCTGCTCTTATCCATTAGAAGGTCCGGCGCCACCTCTCAAAGGCGTTCTCGTCGATTAGCTGTAAATGTGGAGTAGCTCCCAGTTGTAGCTCTTAAAGCTCGGAACTGGATTCTTTACCAGATCTGTAGTCGCGCAGGTGGGCACTAGCAATGGAGACTTCGCCCTTCTCTAGCTGCGGCAACTACGGCAAGCAGCCATTTGTAGCTACAGGCTGTCAGCGAGATGCACGATCTCTAATTTGTCGAATAATCTCAGCACGGCGATCATCGCAGACTTGTCCTGTTGTCTGTTCTGTACTTAGGAACATGTTTACTAGAATCTTCTTTGAAATTGTCCAAGTTTGAGTCTTGCTAAGAATTGAAAGATACGCAGTGTCTCTGCTGGGAATTCTTAATGCATGTATCCGGCCTCAGTCGTCGTTGTTCTCTTATGCCCTCGGATGTGCGTTGGTCTTCTTCCGGATAATAGCCGAGGGGGGTTTGTCTCATAACTCGCAGTGTCGTAGTCTGTTCTACTTCATCCTACTTCTTGTCAATCCCCTTGTTATATCGTCGGAATATTATTACTTAAACTCATAAGTGAGACGAATATGCTTCCATCACATAAAAGCCGTATACAAAGGCGGCGACCAGAACACATTTGATCAGTAAACAAAAATGAAAATGTCAACTCTGCTTTCATGAAGGAGAAGTATTTTACAGAGCTGCTAAAATTTGTTCGTTGCAACAACCGTCGCAGCTTCAAAAAAAATGACTACTATACATACGAAGACGTATGAGCAAGACGTACGAACCTGTCGGCTTGACAAGAACGGCATGTAGAGACAGGTACAGCTGACAAGTTCAGCATCGTGCTGCCCGGCACAGCAACAAACAGAGTCGTCAACTCCCGTCAAGCACTCCCTTCCATGAATTACTCACGTTCCTTCATTTGTCGCTCCAAGGCAGACTGCAAAAAGGCTTCCACAGTATTCATGCCGCATAGGCTCTTCACTCGCTCCATAGTTGCTGGTGCATCGAGGCGAAAAAATTGATCTGCAGGGCTGTCATTGCTCGTCTGAATGCGCGAATCTGCTCGAGCTGCAGCGATTGCATGTCTCACTGCAGTATGAACAGATGCGGCAAGCAGGAGGGGCGGCTCTCCGGAAGCTGCACAAGAAAAGAAACAACACACTTGGTGCAGTTCAATAAAAGAAGGGCCGCTCCCGCATTTCATCTCGTCCAACTTCCCGTCTGCAGCTTTTAGAGCTTTAGGGCCTTTATGAAGGCTCGGCAGACTCGCTCATGCTGACCTTTGGAGGAGAGAACACCGCGAGCGTTGGGAGCGTCCTGCAGAAGGTGCACATTCAGCTGAAGGGGAATAGTGTCATGGCTCGGTATCTTGTAGTTCCATGTTCCGTCAGTGACAAGCTGACCTTTTTCGTCAACAACAACTTCTTCTGTGAGGAAGAATCCAACCCCCATCACGAATGCGCCTTCCACCTGTTGAAGCCCGATTTTTAAACCAAAGGATGAATCAGTTTTCATGTGTTTAAGCATTCCGTGTGTCCAAAGATTCGATATGTAAAACCAACCTGACACTCAATAGGTCGTGCAATAGCCATGAAAAAAGGTCTACCAACCTGCCCAATATCCACAGCAGGATTCAGACTCTTCCCACAGTCGTACAAAATATCGCTCCGAAGAATTGTCGTTGCACCCGTTAATACATCGATTTCAACCTGTCATTCACGGCATAAGTTCTTGAAAGCGATTAGCATTTCTGTTCGGTTAAAAGGCAACAAAGACTCTTGGTATGACCTGCACTGCATTATGTTAATCGATTTCCATTCTTCAAGCAATGGGAATAGGTAACTGCTGGTCGACCAATGAACATTGGCCCTCCCCCTTTCTTCCAAGAAGGCATTGAAGCACATGCAGCCATAGAGCTCCTTTCACAGCGTGCGAACCACGAGTGCGCCTACCTCGGAGGCCGCAGCACCAAAGTTGAAGTACGTAGTCATCTTCCCTTCAGCGGAGAGAGCTGGAGACAGAGCCTGAGCAGTGAGCTCCACATTTGTTTTCCTTGCCTGCCAACTTTCGATGTTATCAGCCACAAAGCAATCAGCACCAGAATGCCTACTTTCCTATGAAGTAGAAAACCAGAAACTCTAAGAAAACCTTGAAATTCCTGGGAGTCCTAATAGGCCAGGTGAAAGAAAACAGCCAGGCCCTTCTTTATTATCCCCGAAGATGAGAAAACTCACAAGGGAAATCACCTCCCTCCACGTCGTCTGTTTCTTCTCAGAGCCCTGATTTGCATTCGCTTCCAATTTGTCCTTAATCGGACGCAGTCTCTCTACAAGCACATTGCAAGCTAGTTCTGCAGCTTTACAGCAGGATTCGGAGGTGCTGCTTGCAGCTGTGATTCCGCCATTCGGAAGGCTGATGCTGTCCTGGTCAACAATCTTTATCATCGATAAAGAAACCAAGTTCGAACTCTCTGTTTCACATTCCTTCTTTTGCACAACCTCTGCAGATGGCCTATCCCAGAGCCTGTTTAATGCATAAGCTACTGCCTGCTGGACCTTCACCCACAAGCCCTGCCCCATCTCAACTCCCGCCTGCTCCACCACAACCGACCCGTCAGCAAATATGCTCACTCGTGACAGTTTTGGAGGTACAAACACTTTGTATAGGACAGGTGAGGCAGCTATTCCCCTCTTTTTCCATAAGTGTTGATTGTTGAATTCAGCAATTTCCTCCTTCCTCAACTGCAGGCCAGAGGAGTCCTTCAACTCATTCCACACTCTCGGCAATGTGAAGCCTTCTCCATTGCTACCTAATGTTCCGGGGAAGTATGCATTCAAGCTTTCCACAGAATGGAGGTTAGCCTCCCGCACGGCGCTGCTTGGGAGGCCAACTTCAGAGGCCACATGCTCTATGATGGCTTCTGCTAAGAAGGTCCCCTGCACTTCGCCCGGACCTCGCATTGTTGTTTTGCTTGAAACATTCGTCCTAAAAAGACACAATAACGCAAACAAATAAACCGCAATTTGAATCGGCGTATGCTATGGAGATAAGCGGCATTTCATTGCAAGCTACATGCTTGTCCTCGTGCCAGTCAACCCTTTAAACTTATTTCAGGCCTCAGAGCATGCAAGAATAGGCGAATGCGGGGACGCATCCCGGTTTCAGGTTTTCGTCTTAAAAACTAGTTTTTAGTTTTCTGCAAAAACCTAATTGACGAAGTACGGTTAAGAGGGCGCTCCCAGCAGAGGCAGACGAGCAGGAGGGGCCTACTTGCAGGTCTTGAGGTGCAGCTCGAATGCGCCGAAGTCGTACTGCGGCAGCGAGTTCGCGAATCCGTACACGCTGACGAGGCTGGACTCGGGCGTGCAGCCCCCGTCCAGCGCGGCTCGCACGCGCAGCGCCGACACGCGGCCCTCCTTCGAGAACGCCACGTCGTACACGGACCGTACGGGGTGCCGCCCGCCGACAAAGGCCAGGTCAGCGCCGCGCTCGAGCGTCATGCGTACGGGCCGCCCCAAACGGTACGCGGCAACTGCACATAGAGCGGCGACCTGCACAGGTTCCATGCAGGCACTTATCTTATCGTAACCCTAAAACCCTAAAACCCTAAAAGCCCTGCGGCACCCATGTCAGCGTCTGTGGACGAGTCATGATGGACTGACGGAGTGTTCGTTTAGTTATCTCTTTTCTGCTTTCATTTTTGATGGGTCCCTCAAACGTTGCCATGAACAGAGATGATGTTGAACAACAAGTGGTCGCACCTGGTGGGCCTTGTGCAGTTTGGCTCCAAAGGAACCTCCGAGCCGGCGAGTTATGACCCGCACTGCATTCTGCGGAAGACCTAAAAGTTGGGCCATCATCTTCTGCAGCTCCTCGGGGGCCTGGGTGGGGCAGTGCAGGGTAAAGCAGCCGTCCTCCTCAGGCACGACGAGCGCAGTCAGCGGCTCCATGTAGAAATGCTGCTGAGAATTCGAGAATAACTGCACTCTCCACGAAAAGCAAGCAAGCAAGCACATCTATCAGTAGCGCTGGTGGTCAAGCTACGACCACTTTTCCGGTTAAAACGTTTGACAGGAGGGTTAAACAGCGAGAAGTGTCAGAGAAGCGAGTGCACGGGTTGATACTGTGCGCGTTGTGTCTGGCAAAGGATCCTCGTCTCACCTCCCCTCCTTCAATGCGTCTCTCTGCAGCAGCAAATGCTTCTTCAAAGTTTCCCCTTTTGGGAAGGAAAGGCAGAAAGTAGGGCGGAATGGGGTGGAACTGCTGCTGTGCTTCCGCCGCATCCATTCCCAGCACGGGCGGTCCCACACTTTCCGTGTCGTATCGCACGACCACCTTCTTCGCAGCCTGCTTGGCGTGGCGGTGAGAGTCTGCAACCTGGCAGCAGATGGAGACACAGAATCGCAATGAGTTGTTTTATGTGGGAGGGAGCAGAAAAGGCCTTACAATATTTGTCGTTGAGAACTCATGTTGCTTTGCGCAAACTGTGACACATTGGTTGGAGTCTCAACGGATTGCTGGCAACTTCGAACGCATGGTCTCTGTCGCAGTCCTTCACTTGATGTCTGACTTTCCTTCTCACAGACATTGCGGTTTTTTTGTTTGGACTTAACTCGCTCGTAACGTAACTAACTCGTCTTTGAATGAAAGTCCTAGCCCTGCTTTATTTTGCTGAATGCCTCGCCTAGAGTTACGCTGTCGAAATAATGAAAATTCAGTTGCCCATACACTTTGTACTTCAATCGACTAGCTTTAGACAGTCTTACTTTCAGTAAAAACGCCAACAAATCTCCGTTTTACTCAAGCATTGTCAATGCTAGAAACTCACTTCATTCAGATTCGCATGCTATTCCACTATTATAATACATGAGACGAAGCTAACTTCTGACCAGTGAGGTATGGTACATACCACAATGCCCAACACATCACCCACAAACTTCACCTCCCCCTGCGCGAAAAGGGGAATTGACGAGCCCGCAGGGTCGCAGACGAGCACATTGCTGCCGCCCGCGGGAACATCCCTGCCGTCCAGAAACGCGACCACTCCTTCGCTCGCCAAAGCCGGCTCAGCCTCCACCGCCGCCATGGCTGCCCGGGCAAACGCACTGCCGACCATTGCAGCAAAGAGGCAGCCCGGAGGCGAGGGAATGTCATCCACATACACAGCCTCGCCTGCAGAGGGTCCCCCCCTGCCTCACGGTGAAGCAGACCCAAAATTTGATGGAGCGTCCTTATGATAGGACACGCGGGATAATGAATCCGATTTTTTTAAATTCCTGCAGAGCAAGTGAACAAGTACCTGACGCCTGCAGTAGTGCAGTCCGTCGTGGAAGCGCTTCTGACACAGGGAAGTGTTCGGGGGAGAATTTGAACTTCTGGGAGCCTCCTGTTTTAGCCTTTAGGGCAGAAGCAAGGACAGGGCCTCCGGCCGCAGCATGCCTGCCTCCCTCTTCCAGCAATGCAGCGGGCTTCGGCCCATTGGACAATGGGAGATCAGAGCCAATAAGCTCGTTGAGGAAGGTAAAAAGGAAACCGACCGCTACGCTGGAGAGGTAAGCTGCCTTTGCAGTGGCAGGTGGCGGAACTATCTCAACCTTCAGGAGCTGCACCGCCGCAAGAATTGTGTCAAGGGTGAGTTTTTTGGATACGAGTAAGTGCTCCACTTGGCGCGCTCTAATTGCGTATTTTCCGCCAAATGCGCCAAAGGCTAGACGAGCAAGTTTGATATAGCATCCTCCCTGTGTGCCATCGGCATCCGAGTCGCCATTCGCTACGCCCTTCGAATAAAGTTCCTCTCCTGCTGGATTCTTGTGACTTAATTCCACTAGAAAAGCTGCATTCACAAAGGCGTGAGCATTTCCCGTCGGACGAATTGCAGCCCTGTATGTTCGAAATACAATCTGAGCTTCCGGGCTAGCAGACTGTGGAGGGTCGTTGTTGGCGCCTGATCCTGCAAAAGGTATGAACACATTTAACAGGACTTCTTCCTTCCGCAGCCCTTCTTCGGAAAGAAACTCTTCCATGGAACGAATTTCAGACCCCGTCGTCGCTGACCCCACAGTTACATGAGCTCCTGCCCCTAACAGCAAAGTCGCCACATCCGACTCAAAGCCGCGTCTCTGAGCCATGATAAGGTTGCCTCCGATAGTCCCAGCATTCCTCACGTGCGGTGTTGCCACTTTCTGCAACTGCACCGCCATGGCTGAATGGACGGGTCCTTTCCCCTCCTCCAAAAGAGTAATTAGCTTTGTCAGCGTGGTTGCGGCTCCTACTCGCAGCCCCTTTTGGCTCACCTCCACTTCAGTGAGCTCAGAGATGTTCAGTACGCTGACTATCAACGCCGGCTTTTCGTGCTTGTACACTCCAGCCATCGTGTTTCCTGCCACCAGTTGGATGTCCTCAGCGTTTTCCCGAACAAGAGAGAGAAGTTCATGCAGATCGACGGGAGATCGCCACGTCCGCCTTACTCTTTCACCCTTTTTCTTCTCACCCAAGTCAATTCCAAAAGACGAATTAACCCCGCCATAGCTGTACGGACTTAGCCGTTGACTTGAACTTTTGTCCTCGACCGCTTTCTTGTTGGAAACACTCTCATTTTGGCCATCCCTGGCTTCAAGCGCTGCAATGAGAAAAGTAGGAAATGGAGGGTCCATGGCAGGATTGTACGGGGGAAGCAAGCTGCAGTCAGCCTTCTCTCCAAGTCCCCAAAAGGAGTTCACACCGAGCTTCCCTATGTCTTCCATATCCAACTCTGCAAAGCTCTTGCAGGCATCAAGAATCGGACGGTACCCCGTGCAGCGACAGAGGTTTCCCGAAATAGCAGCTTCGGCCTTGGAAGCTGACAGACCCGGCACGTGCGCCATTGCTTTCTGCACATTCACCTCTCCCTTTGCAGAAATTTTGTCAACCGCCTCCCGCAGGGTGGAATAAAGAGAGACAGCCATGCCAGGCGTGCAGAATCCACATTGCGAAGCATGGAACCCTGCCAAGCGCTGGTGGACGGCATGCAGTCCTGCAGGGGAGCGCGTGCTGCCAAGCCCTTCTGTCGTAGTGATGGCGCAGCCGTCAAGAGAGAAGAGGAGGGCAAGGCACGAGTTGATGCTGAACTCTTCAACCCTTTTGGCCCGCACGTCGTAGCGAGACACCAGCACAACGCACGCGCCACAGCCACCTGTACAGCAGCGACAGCCAAATGAGATATGAAGGTAACAACGCATAGAAATACTTCAAAAAACGCTTTTTTTAGGCACACACCTTCTCCACAGGCGAGCTTGGTCCCTTGGTAGGACGTGTGCAGGCGGAGAAACTCGTTCAGCGTAATGCCGGGATCCAGCTCATCGCTGAGAGTCACCCGACGGCCGTTGACAGCCAGCAAGAACTCGTCCTTGGCCCTGTGTCCGCCACGGCCGCCAGCGTCCATGGCTGCCACCGCTTCCAAGCGCGCGCCCGCACGAGCTCGCCGACCGTCGCTCGTCGCTGCCTCTCGGGCGAGTGCTGCGCGGGCTGGACCCATTGTTGGACCAACCGAAGGAATGGCTGCCACCCATTGGTTCGAGGCCTAGCTAAAACCATTGCCATCCTCCAATGGTTGCCGACATAACTGGTCCGACCTGTCTAATCCTTTCCCGCCACGTGGCCGGCCAAAAAGGCGCCTCCGGGACTGTCGTGGCACAATGCGACAAAATGGCAGTCTCAAAAAGTTGTCGACGTGCCGATTCCGCATCCGACGTGGCAGCCGCCGTCGCTGCTGCCACCATATGCAGTGTACGAAATGGCGTACGGGCGGCAGGCCTGCGGGCGGCCGTACTCTTTTGGCGGGACAGTTCCCCACCGATGAACTGGGGATTGGCTGACTGGCTGACTGACTGGCTGACTGACTGGATGACTGACGGACTGACTGACTAGGGAGAGGGAGGGAGGGGAGGGGGGCCCTCTGCGGCCGCGCTGGGGTGGACACGTGGACGAATGGGGCGTCTCCGCGGCGTGGCGCGCGGACGAACGGCGGGCGGCGGCGAGCTGGAGGGGATGAGGCCCAGCCGGCAACCGCGCTGACGCCGTGACGTGACTCCCGCGTCGGGCCGCGCCGGGACTCGGGAGCGGGGCGGGCGGGCGGATTTGTCGTGACCCTCGGGGTGCGGGGACAGCTGGTGGGGCGGACAAATACTGTACAGTACAGTACTGTAGTACTGTGCCGTACGGTACGGTGCGGTGCAGGCGGCTTTTAGCACGGCAGTGTGGCCGGCGGCGGGCGGGCGGGCGGGCGGATGCCGTGACGCCGCTCCATGGTCGGGCAGTTTCAGCGCTGGCGGGTGGGTGCACAGCGGCAATGTGCGGGACGAGCATGCGAACCTCAAGTTGTTGTTGCTGCTTTGCACGCCACCTGCTTGAGTTGTTATGTTTTTGTTCCTGTTGGTCTTATCGATTAGTCTCCGCTGTTTGAAACATATTGTCTAACATTGTATGTATAGATGTTGCGTATGTGCACAATATTGTCGTTGTGTATGTTGTCGTAATTGTATGTAGTTAGTATGTAGTTGTAGTTGTATTGTAAAATGTTATTGTATATAAATATAAACGATGTTTTATATAGCAAGCCTGAAAACCTTATCCTCGAACCCAAACCTCAATTCGTGGACATAAAACCGAAACACCAAAATCCCCAACCCTAAAATTTGATCCTTCAACCCTGGATCTCAATGCTTGGGCCCTGAACCCGAAGCCCTGCAGCATGAACCTCTACCCTCGACTTCAAACTTTTGCTTCCATGAAAACTGACCCTTAGTCTCTAAGGTACCATATCGGTTTTGACTTGGTTGACATGGAATGACAGTTTGGACCCCTGAAACTCACACTCAACTTTCTAGTGGTAGGGCTTGTTATTAATGATGTTTTTCATGTGCACTATTTTATAGCTAGCCTTTATGAACACGCATTCTTGTCATTGCCAATGGTCGCAACCATTGGCGTCGGGCCGAACCAACCATTGCTAATGGTGGCCAACCATTCCAATGATGCCCACCAGTGAAAATTTTCCATGCCTCGGAATCTTGTAATTTTCGGTCAGTTCCAAAACCTTTTCCCTCCCCGTGCGACCCGCTTGTTTTTTCCGGCGGGCAGGACAGGACAGACCGCCTTTCGTACAGTACGGCAACCGCCGCGCATTCATGACCTCTACAGTCCGCACTGACGTCACGCCGCCGCGTCGCCACCTTCGGGCCCTCCCGCGCCGCCTCATGACTGTACAAGATCGTACATGGCCGTACCGCCCTCCCGCCGCCATCCCCTAACACCGCCCTCCTCGCCGTCGACCGGGAGCCAGATCGGCGGCCGTGCGGGCCTCCACGTCGCCCACAGAAAGCTGCAAACCCGCCAACGTGCGGGCGGGCGGGCGGGGCCCTTCAAGGGAGGAGGGGGCGCCGCCCCTCTCCCTCCGCCTCGAGGCCCGGAGACGCGCTTGCGGGCTGGACTGCCGCCGCTGCTGCTGCTGCTGCTGCCCCGCCCACGCACGCTCCTCAGGGAGCTGCGGCATCTTGGAGGGAGCTCCAAGCGCAGGCCTCGCCCGTGCCGGGTTGCAGGAGGGGTGCGGGAAAACTGGGAGGATCGGGAGGAGAGGGATGGGCAGCGGAGGAGAGGGAGGAGAGAGGGAGGGGGAGGAGAGAGGGGAGGCGGGAGCTGGAAGGGTGCAGCTGGATGGAAGGATGAGTGGGGAGAAGCCTTTGCAGCTGAGCAGGTTGGCGGTGCAGGCGGGAGGGGTTGTGTCGAGGGAAGAGTTTGGGGGAAGTGGGCATGGTGAAGAGGACGGCATGAGCGAGACTGAGGAGTGTCTGCTATGGGGCTGCTCTCTTGACAGCGAGCTCACTTGCACCTTTAAAATGGAGAACTCTCCTCAGAATTCGGGTCCAGGAACTTCGTCAATCACGAATGCAGCTTATCCGGGGTCTGTTGGGTTGGCCGAAGAAAGCAGCAAGCGCACATCCCAGGTAGTTCTAGGCTGTGCTGAGCTCCATGACCATTCTTATTTTGCAGTTCCTGGGAGTCGGCAGGCAGGGCATGGGCCGAGCGTAGCCTCCGATGCCGCCTTCGAAACTGCCAGTTGTGGAGGTCTTGAAGATAGCGAGGTAGCAGCTGAAGGAGCGGCTGCGTTGGAACAAGCTGCAGAGTGTCGTGAGGATGTCACAGGGAAGTCGACGTTGAGGAAAGAAGCTACTGATATTGCTCGTAGTACTGAAGTGGAGGAGACAGCTACTGAGTCGAGAGATGCGAGAGGAAGTAAAGCAGGCTTTGCCTTGCCAGCGTTCACAACCAAGGGAGGGGAAAATGACTCAGGTAACCTCTATAACTCTTCCAATTTTTTTCGTGCTATCTGTCGAAATACTCTCTTGTTCCCTTTTCCTTTTTCTTGTTTTTTCCTTTTTTTTTCTGCGGACTTGCGTTCTCCCCCGGTGACATCGCTATGGGTTAGGGAGTGGGGGCCGAGAGTATGTCATGTCCTGTCTATATTGAGCAACAGCTAGCTACTTATGCGCCCCTCTCCTTCGACTAGACGTCCAGCTAGCGGAGTCACGTCGCCGAAGTTTTCTCCCTTTGCTCTCTATTTCTACTCATTTAGCCATGGCGAACCCTGAGCTGACTTGTTGATTGCTACGTGGCTGTTTTCCAGCCGCGCCGTGCACGGCGGCTGAACTCAAAGTCCCTCGGTTGAAGTGGACAAAGCAGCTCCGTGAAAGCTTCAAAGCGGCGGTTGCTGAGCTTGGCGGCATCGGGAAGGCCACGCCGAAGCGAATCCTGGATGTGATGGCCACCCCGGGGCTCTCTCTGTGGCAGGTGGGACCCCTCCCTCCTCTGACCACACTCATGCATCGCAAGCACTCTCCTCTCCATCCTGTTGGGTCCCATGGACTCAGGACCGCAGCCAGGGCTTGCAAGTGGTCAAAGTATTGGGTTGTATATATTTTGAGCCATCAAAGTTCGTTTGCTTTCAAAAGTGAAGGTATTGGTTTGAACTTCTGGAGGATTTTTCTCTGACGAGCGACTGGACGTGTGTTCTTTTCTGTTTGCAGGTAAAAAGTTTTCTACAGAAGTATCGCAAATATCAACAGAGGAATGACAGTCTTCCCTCTGACGTTGAGTCAAATTTGGACGAGCCGGCGGGAGGAAGCCCTGCAGGAGGCAGCGGTGGGAAGAGGCCTGCGCGAGAGGCAGTGGGGGACGGGGGGGGGGATGGGAAGCGGGGGCGCTCAGACGAGGAAATGCCCCTTACCTGGGAAGAAACACTGAAGATGCAGATGGATGTGATGAAGGACGTGCAGCTGTTGCTCCAAGAGCAGTGCATCATGCAGGTATGTGTTGGAGGATGTATGCCCTTGCTGTGATGATTGGTGTAGCTGCTGTGGATGAAGGACTTACTGGAGTGAACAGGGATGCAGCCTTAGAGGGTGCTGTTGTTTATGAAGGCGTGTTCCTTTGCTTTCTGCAGGCACAGATAGAGAAGCAGCATGCCAATCTCATCCTCATGCTGACCGGGGCTAAGACGAAAGTGGACGATTCAATGGCACCTAACGTCACTGATGGGCAGTATGGTGAGTAAAGAACTTCACCCGGTGTAGGAGCTGAATTACCTTCATGGTTTCCTTGACCTTCAGAATTTGGCGATATGTCTTGAGAACTTTTCTTTCTGTCACTTTGTAACTGCCCGTGTTCCAATGTACCAGCGAATGGTCTTTGGTTGCAGTTGCAGTTACAGAGTTATTGACATGCTGATCGCCTAATCCCACTCCCTCCACCTTCTTTTCCGCAGGGATGATTTCCCCTCGATCTGCGGACTTGGAGGCGGCAGGCAGTCGCAGAGGCCCCTCTCAGAAGAGAGCCATGGAAGTTTTCCAAGCACCACCTGCAGCTTTGAACGCTGATTATTCAGGATATGGCTCCACTCCCCCCTTCCACTCCTCTCCGGAAACTCCTTCCAGCGGAGCTTGGGGAGCTCAAGCACTTTCTTGTCATGTACCTTCCGTCTCTTCTTCTACGCCTGCATGTGAAAACGCAGCACAGCAGCGTCCAATCCTTTGTGTTCCTCCTTTGGTAGTTCCCCCTCCTCCCCTTCCCCAGGCAGCCACGGCTCGCGACCTCTCCCCTTCCCAGTCCATTTCAGAGTCTCCTCGAACTTCAGAGTGGCACCTTCCTCATCAATATCAGCAGCAAGCCCTCGCCCCCTCACCGCAAGTAGCACCGCAATTCCAACCCCACAGCCGGCTAATCCCATCTGACCAGCACTCTCAGCAAGGCTCCCTTTCCCGACTTCTTTCTCCCGCCGACATGGTATCCGAGAGGCAGCACATGGACATGCTTCCGCAGAGACAGACGCAACTACCCGCCCCACACTATGCCTCTGCAGACCGGCTCTATGCTCCCCCTCGCCAAGCTGATAACCCGCAGTGTATGGGCGTATCTCTGTTTGGCTCCAATGGAATTCCCTATCCAGCACAGCAGTACGGAGCAGTTCCTGCCATAGCAAGGCCCTTTGTTGCTCAAGAGGGGGGCTATCACCAGACCTGTACCCTCATGGCCTCCTGTCCCCCTCCTCCTGCAGGGCAGTGGGTCAACTGGTCGATGCCCCCTGGGGATTCCCCTGCGCCGCTGCTACAGCAAGCGTACCAACATGGCCCCTTTGTGACGCGCTGCTCTCCTCTGCAAACGTTTCAGCACCTTCCTTCCTCTGGGCAGGAGATGCCTTCAGTTGTTAAGGCAGAGGAAAGTGGAGGGAGCCTGCCTGCTGCATGCAGCAGTGGAGGGTTGCAGATGGGTCAAAACTTTGATGGCTTGCTGTTTCATACCGGGTCGGGAAGCAGTGCTCAGCTTCAGCAGATTCAGCAGCAACAACAACAGCAACAGCAGCAGAGTCAGGTCTGCGCTGATATGGAGCTAGACGATATGATGGGAGTTTCGCACGATGAAGCGGTGAGGGCGAAGGAGAAGGAGCTTCAAGAGTGTCTCACAGATGGAAAAGGATGTGAGGGCCCCTGTGTGGGAAGGGGACCAACAGCTGCCACGCGGGGCTCCTTGCTGCAGCCGCCCCCTCCCATGCTTCCTCTCCAACAGCTGCTGCCTGGAGGGCTTCCGCCTCTCCCTCTCCCACAAGGAGATGTCGCTCGACCGAATGACATCTTTACTTTCCTGTCTTCCAAACAGAGCCTTGCAGTGCAAGTTGGAAGCACGGGAGAGGGAGGTCTGGGAGATTTAAGCAAGTGTTCCAGCAGGGACTATCCGACGGAGTCTGCACCTCAGCAGCAGCTCCTTGTGCAGCCGATGTATATCGAACCCCCTCTCAGTTTGAATGGGGCTCTGACAGGTGCTGTTTTGCAGCAGCCTCCTCCTCCTCTGAATGCAGGCCTCCAGCAGGCACATCTGGGGGCCCCTTTGCAGGGGCTGAGCAGCCAACCTGGATATTTGGGGCCCGCGCTGAATCCAAAGTCAGCGGAGTCGGACCTTCTGGCAATGCCCGGAGGCCCTCCTGTTTCTATGCAGGAGTCAGTTTTGAAAAACCAGGCGATGCTCATGTTCCGTAAGCTCACGGAGCAGGCCTACCTGCAGCTGCTGCAGAGGCAGCTTCAGCTACAAAATGTTGATACTAGGAATATTGTACAAATGAGAGAGCTATGCAATTTGATTCAGGTCATGGGGACTCCGCCCCACGCGGTTAATGTGAATAGTTATCATCCGCCCTCTCCGCAAGTAGATACTCAACTGACGGCACAGATTTTCAGCGGGGCAGCCGGTATTCAAGCCATGGCCGCTCCACTGGCAGGGCAGCTCAGCATGGAACCGGCATTCGAGGTAGGCCCGCAGAAGGGAGGCGGCGGGCTGCCTGCAAGCGTGATGAGTTCAAGCAGCAGCAGCGGGAGTGCTGCGGAGGCGCAGGAGGCCGACAGCGGAGCCGTGAGCGCGAAGGGGAGGTCCCCTTCAGGGTCCTCCTGCGCGCCGCCTCCTCCTGCTCCTCCTCCTCCAGCAGCGGCGGCCTGCGGTGGGAACTCTCGGCCCTCTGCAGAGGGCGGCGCCGGTCTTTCGACGGTGCCGAAAGTTTTGGAGGGCATTGCCTCGGCCATTCAAGCGCTGACGCAGACATGTGATGAGATATTGATTCCGCAGTGCATAGCGAGCGCGAGATGGGGAGGCAAAAGCTCCACCTGATGGGGAGGGAGGGAGGGAGGGAGGGAGGGAGGGTGGGTCGGAATATTGTATACAGTGTGCATGCCCGTCTAGCCAGCAGTCGCGCTGTAGGCTAGCGGCGAGGTGGGGGGTTGATAGGGGCGTGATAGTAGTAGGCTTATCTGTGTCCTTGCTATTTGGTAATTCGGAAGCGCGTGGCCTGAAGGCGTGCTGTCCACCTTGCATTATTTATTCCTTGTTTGCCCCTTTAACTGGCCTTAGAACATAATCTGAAAGCTGTGCCTCCAAGCTGCTCGCGTCGCCCTGTCCGCCCATTTTGCGCGCGGGCGCTGACTCATGCGACCTAATCGCAGTCCTAATGTCAGTCAGTCAGCCAGTCAGTCAGTCAGTCCTTATTTCTCCTTTTTTCCCGCCACAAAGGCCGTCTGTCTATCTGCCTCTGCCCGCCTCGCGGGGAGGGCCACTCCCCGAACGGTTCTCTCGGCAGGGGGATGACGTGGGCCGCTCGCATGACGTCATGGGCGGATCCGCGGCTCCAAGCCTTCACCTCCGCCACGTGGCAGTCCTTTCCCGCTGTACGGCCCGCCACGCGGCGTCCCCACGCGGCGCAGCCCCGGACGGGCGGGGCGGGTGCTAACCGCCAGATCGCTTGTCGCGACACGGCGCGCTTGCCGCAGCGGCTTGCCGACCCAGCGCCCGTCCCGACAAAATGTCCTATGCGGGCCCCACCACGATCCGCGCCGCTCTGCACGTGCGGGGCTTGCGGCCAAAATCTCATTGCTGGTCGGTGGATGCGAAGTGAACTGAAATTAAACACGACGGGGAATAATTGTTTGATGTTCAATTGCATTTGTGTTGGATTCGCATTTGAACAAGGACCTTGTTCAAGAGAAAAACAGAAACCTAAAGAAGAAACAGTTGAGGTTGAGAAATCGAACAATTTTTTACATTTTCTTTCTTACAATATTTTTTCTTTTTGTCCATGTACATTTGATGGCCTCGCCATCGTGAGATCAATGCCACTTCCTCCTCTCTTTTTTACTTAATTGTTCAATGTTCATTTGAATAAACAGAAAAGTTGCAGTTGAACAGGCGGATCGGATGTTTTGCAACGTGAGAATTTGAGCATTAGGGCCGGTCAGACTTACAAAACGTCAGCATGCGTGTTCGTGGGTTTAATACCTGAATGAGTACTCTTGTAACATCGCGATCCTCGTGCGGCGGAATACTGTCGTAACCATTTTTTTCGTAACGCTTTTCGTAAGATTTTGTTATTCAATGTTTTACTGGATTCGCATTGAACATGGCCACATGGGCTGCTTTCTCAAAAAAAAAAAAAATTGAAACATGAAGCAAAAACTTTTATTTTTTTGAACTGCAGTTTTGAAAGTTTACTTTTTTGAGAATCCAAAATCTGTTAATATCTTTTGTGTTCAGCCAAATCGGCAGTAGGCGCTGCGCTGGTCGCTAACGACGAGCGGCGCCGATCGTGCGAGCCAGCCCGGCCCCTCGAAGGCTCCTCCGCCTGCCGCCCGGGCGGGCCCATGCTGCGGTCTGGTCAGCCAGGCAGTCAGCCAGCTAGTCAGCAAGGAGTGCCGTACAGGCGATTTTCCCGTCCGAAACATGCTTGCACGCTGCATGTTCCAAATCGTACGGTTTTCGTACGGCGCTGTACGGCAAGGCGCCACTCAATACAGTACTGTAGTGCGCGACACGGCCGCCGCGGGTTTGGGCCCTTCCGCGGCTCGCCGGGGGCTCGTCCGAGCAGCGCTCTGCCGCGCGCGGGGCCGTCGGATCCATTTCCGCATCGGACGGTCCGCGGCGTCCGGGGAATCTATCTCGGCCCCATCCGGGATCTCCAAGAAGCCGGGGTCGGCCTGGAATCTCCCTCCCTCTCCCTCGCCCGCCCGCGCGCCCCGCAGAGGCTGTCAGGCCCGCGGGTGGGCGGGAGGCCGGACAGTGACGTCAGCGCTCTGGACAGCCATAGCGGCATTCGCGAGGCCTGGAGGGCGGTGTCGGTTTGTTCGTACGCGTTCGTACGCGTACGCGCGGGCGGGCGGGCAGGTGGCAAGTGGCGCCAGTGGGCTCGCGGCCAATCGCAGCGCGGGACACGCTTGCACCGCACGCGCGGGCCGACGTGGCGCCAGCTGGCGGCCGCCGGCCGTGCTCGCAGCCCGCGCGCCAAAGCTTCGCTTTCGGGCGGGCCCGCGAGAGGGAGATAGGGACAGCGAGCAAGCTGCCCGCCGAGGGGCAGAAAAAACAAAAAAAAAAACACAAAAAAAAAAAAACTAAAAAACAAAAAATTACGGGAAAAAAAAAACCGAAAAAAAAAACTGGCCGCTCATGCGCACGGTGAGACATGGAAACGCGCAGTTGCTGAGTGCGTGAAGCGAAACCGAACTGAGACTGCGTAACGGAGTGTCAGCGTGTGTACGGATACCGTACAGGACCATCGGACGGGGCGTGGCGGCCTTGCAGGGAGGGAGGGAGGGAGCAATGCCGGACGCCGCGGGATCCCTTAAGACTGTTGCTGCAGGACACAGCATTCAGAGAGGGGGTTAGGGAGGGGGTACCTTACTCCCCGACGGAGAGAGAAGAGGAGCTGGACCCCGGTCTTTCTGATTCCTTCGTTTTGGATATTGTGTTGTCCGGTGATTTAAGAGAGAGAGAGAGAGAGAGAGAGAGAGAGAGAGAGTATTGTAGGCGCAAGGGACGCGCTGTTAGCAGGTGTATGGTCTCACAGGGGTGAGTGCAGATCTAGGGTCCTCCGGGCGGATTTGGGTAAACTGTAAATATAATAATCTTTGCTTGATTAATTGAAGACCTAATCCTCTCTGAATATCCTGTTACACGAACCTCGCAGGCAGGCAGGCAGCTAAGCAGCCTAGCAACGAGGCAGGTAGGCAGGCGCCTGTATGAGTAGTAACTAAATTTTCAGACACTTTTGTTTGTAGGCATCCGTGATTTTTGTCATTTTTTCACCATTGGCGGATTCAGGAGTTTTGCTCAGAAAGCCGGGAAGCCCACTTTCAATAAAAAAAAGTTTCATTTTCGAAATCTCAAGGAGAGCTAAGCCCCTCAACTCGTATAAGTAGGTTCGCCCTGTTTTTCACATTGCTTCATGCAAATTGTGCCGACGCCATGCCGCGACATAGTGCCAATTCACGCATTCTTTTTGAGCCCATATTAATTCGGTAAACTATGGTAATCCGTGACGTAGTTTAGGCCACACTATTTTTTCGGGGTTTGGCCTGCACTAGGTTTGAGCGCACACTAAATGCCCACCCAACGTAAATGCAATGGCCGATGTACTGCACCGCGACTCCAAACCTCCCTTTAATTCGTCATCGACTTTATCATTGTTTTTGACTCCTACACCCTTTCACAATTCAGTAAAAGTTGGCTACTTTTGTTCGTTTTCTAAGTAAGACTCGAGATTCCGCTGCAAGCGTTTGGTTCCAAGATTTCATCATGTTGCGAGTCCTCGTTGCCCATCACTGCTCAAACTAAACTTTGTCAGCACGGCTCACGAAGGTCCGTAATAGAAAGTCATAAAAATCGTGTAATTCTACTATTTCTTTGGACAATGTTGAAACACTGGTATCAAAACGTGTCCACCAAAAATACAAATCGATATGATCTTGCAATTGATTAGCAAAGCCCCTCTCCGTTTCCGTTATATAACAAGGCCGACGGGAACGCTCAACTTCCAAGCCTTTAGATGCCGATTGCTTATTGGCGGAGTAAATAAACTCCAAAAAATGTGTTGCTGGGTCCATTGTGACCTCTTCAGCATTGGAACCCTAAAAGTCCTCTCGAGGGCCAACCCTAAAATTCTTGAGTGTTACGACTCAGCATTGCACTACAGCGCCATGCAACAATCCTAAATATCCTAACTTAACTAAAAGATTACCACTAGCACGTGCCAGAACGAGCAGGCCGATCATCGCTGCTTGGACACACCACGGAAACAAAACGAGCGGACATTTTCTGGAGATCCGGCTACAAGTGCTCAACAAAGAGGAAAACAAAGCCCCCCTCATAGTGTTCGGGCCCATGCGTGGTGGAACTCTGACTCCTTCTTGAAGGCCACTCTGCTGTCCAGCTGTCAGCCCCTCCTTCACTCTCGGTCGCAGCATCCCTGTGCTCGCCGGGGAGCCCCTCCGCCATGGCCGGCACCACCTTCACCGCCATCTGCGCTGCCCCGAACGCCTCCAGCCAGCTCTGCAGAACCGCCATAGATCGCACGGTGTGCGCGATCACACACGTGCCGTTCGGCCGCCTCAGCCGCCGTCGGATCACGCCCACCAGCGGCCCCACATCCGCCGCCTGATAGATCACATCGCTCGCCACAATCACCTCAAAAGTGGATCCTGGATCCACTCGCGGAAGCGCCTCCACCCTCCCTCTCTCCGCGTCCCCCTCTCCCTCCGTTAAAGGCATTCCAGCATGGTCTCCGACTCTGCCGTCTTCGTCCCACTCCAAGTAGCGCACCCGCACAAGAGAAGATTCCCCGTTGCTTCCTCCCCGATACTTGAAGTCCCAATCTCCCTTCCCCTCCTCCCCAGCCTCCGAACAGGGCTGCGCTGGGAGGTGCATGGCATTCGCCTTCAGATTCTCCAACAGAGCAGGAACGCAGTCGGTAACCGTCACCTCCGCCGCTCCGAGCTTCGCTGTAAGGAGCCCGCAAAGGCCGCAACCGCTCCCAAGCTCCAGAACACTCTTCCCGCGAACAAGCTCCTCCCGCCCTGCCACGTGGCGCGAAAGGAGGACAGCTGTCCCCCACACCTTCCACCCTAACCCAGCCTCCCCAAAGCCAATCTCTCGCAGCTTCACTTCCCGCGATCCAAACCTAAAAACCTTAACAGAGGGTCCGGCAGCCATGGGGCCGCTGCAGTTCGCCAGGGCGGCAGCGGCGGAATCCACGATGGAATCGTGCGGGGAGGAGAGGAGGCGGAGCAGCACGTCCAAGCCGCCATTCTCGATTACCTCTGTGACGTAAAGGTTGCTAGCTGCAGTTGCACGCGCGAGAAGGTGGGCGGCTTCCTCCACGCGATCTGCGGGATGAGCGCCTGCGGGTGGTTTCAGGATAGAGAGCCACGTGGCAACATTCTCGGTCGCCACGTCAGGCGAGTCGCAGGAATACTGCCAGAAGTCCCACTCCGCGCCGCCCCTCGCCTCGCTCGCCGCCATGGCGCCGCTCGCCTCCCTCCCTCCGAAGAACCGCCGCCGCCAGAACATAGGCGACCCGCCGCACTTGTACGAACCGTACAAACGGACAAAAGGGGAGCTCCGCACCGTGGGCAGCGCACTTCCTGCCACGTGGCTCAGTTGACCAATCCTGGAGGTGGTATGCCGTACCGTACGAACATTTTTTCACGAATGAGTCGTTCCAATGTTTCTGTAACACTAGCCGTCTAACTACATAGAACCGGCAGTTGCACGGCGCCTCGTTGAACGGCTGCTCCATGAGGAGTCGGAGAAGTTAGGGTTGCCCCCCCCCAGGCCGGCCTGCGCAGAAGAAGGGACGAGCGGCAAGGCAAACCCTAAAGCTGTGGGGGCGCGCTCGCTGTCGGACGCCATTGCCTGCGGTTCTGCGAAGCTCACAGGCGTTTGGGCGTCGCGCGTTTCTGAGGGAGCGCTACTGGGGAGTGAAGGTCTGCAGCCATGGCTACTGCTTCAGGTAATAAGTCGTCTTTGGTTTCTAGAGACGAGGAGGGAGCTCTGCGGCAATTCGTAATGGACGTGATGTGGAAGCGCGGTGCTGTAATGTGTCAGTTAGGAAA
Organism: Zygnema circumcarinatum; assembly: GCA_037447605.1. NCBI lineage: Eukaryota > Viridiplantae > Streptophyta > Zygnematophyceae > Zygnematales > Zygnemataceae > Zygnema > Zygnema circumcarinatum. The sequence goes on from CM074804.1 coordinate 5,117,180, forward strand.
GACTCGTCGGAAGAAAGACTGACGTAAAATGCTTTACAATTGTGCAGCTCAATTCAAGTCGCGAGAGGACCATAGGAAGCAGATAGAGTTGGAGGAAGCGCGTAAGGCTGGGCTCGCTCCGGCTGAGTTGGATGAAGATGGAAAGGAAATTAATCCTCATATTCCGCAGTATATGTCCTCTGCGCCGTGGTATCTTAATGCAGAGCGTCCTGTAAGTGCTTCCTTTTGCAGTTTGGCCGGTTAGCCATTGAAGTATTTGGCAAGCAAATTCTTCGAGATGATTATATGGAAGTTTTGAAGCTTCTAAAGCGTCAAACTGTATGATGTCCTCGGTGCTCTATGCTGAATACTAAGGAAAATAGCTGATCCTTTGCAGCCACTGAGCGTTGTTATGGTTCCTATTTGACAGGAAGATGTAACTCTTAGTCCTCTGCTGCTGCTTCTGCTTGCTGGGTATACAGAGTTTAAAGCATCAGCGGAATTGGAAAGGTGAGGGGAATTACACCAAGGATTGGTACGATCGTGGTGCGAAGGTTTACCAAGCTGAAAAGTATCGGAAAGGCGCCTGCACAAAGTGAGTGGATTCTTACTGTTGTATAGAGTTGGACGACAAATCCAGCTGAGAGGTCTAAAAATTGATCTGGGATTTCTTATAGCGCTTTGATGCATGACATGTTCGTTCCTGTGTGCTTTGGTATGCTGGCTTCGTGCTCGAGCAACTCTATATTTGATGTACACTTTCATTAGGTGCGTGTTTGCTTTGTGACGTAATTCTTTGGCTTTGACAAACGTTGAGGTAGCAGTTCTGAGGGGTTCAGTGGTCTTTTGAAAACGAGACTTACATGCGACTTTGTTTGTACTGTGAAGTACGTAGCTGTTGAACAATTTATGTTTGCACACTCCATATATCACGAATCACGTCGATCACGTCGTCCTTTGGTGTGGTAGATTTCCCTCACCTCTCATCCAGACACCTTCGTTTGTGCTGTTCAGCTGTGGAGCAATGACTCACACCGCAAGCCTGTGCGTTGAGCGGCCTCGGAAGATTGGTGCGAAATATACCAGTAAATACATAGCACCCGATGAGAAAATAGAGCACTTTGAACTGAACTTTGAAGGCAAACGTGATCGGTGGAATGGATATGATGCATCAGCTTACTCAAGAGTTATAGACCAGTATGAAGTCAGAGATGATGCAAGGCGAAAGTTTCAGAAGGATCAGCAGCTGAAGAAGTTGGCGGAAGGGAAGGACGGGGAGGAAGGGAAAGACAAAGATGAGGATGGAGCTGATGATTTTGCGGAGGAGGATGAAGCAAAGGTGGATGAAAGCAAACAGATGGATTTCGCCAAAGTCGAGAAGCGTGTTCGTACGACGGGTGGAGGGAGCACAGGTTCTGTAAGGTAAACGTCCTATTTTCAGGAGTGGTGCCGTTTTATCTATTCTTATTTCTTAAAAAAGAGTATTGGGGCCTTTTTTCCCATGCCATAGAAGAACCGCACTGGTGAAGCTTTGCTCAATAAGGATTTTCGAAATCTTTGTATTGCACTGTGTACTTGAGCTGAAATAAGACTTTACGTAATACATGGTTTACCACTGCTTTTGTGCAGAAACCTGCGTATTCGAGAAGATACTGCAAAGTACCTTCTGAACCTGGATGTGAACTCAGCGTACTACGATCCTAAAACGCGTTCCATGCGTGAGAACCCTGATCCTGAGGGCAAGAACTTTTACTTGGTAAGCATGGACAACCTGCTTGGCAGGCTTTTGCATTATTAGCATCAAATCGACTGTTTGATCAACTAATTGGCTCGTTAAGCGTGGTTGGAAAATACTTAGCAGCCGAGATCATTTCTTGAGCTTGCCCTTGCGCATCGGTGCAGGGGGACAATCACAATCGCCTAAGTGGGCAAGCTTTGGAGTTCAAGCAGCTGAATATCCACGCGTGGGAGGCGTATGAGAAAGGGCAAGACGTGCACCTGCAGGCTGCTCCCAGTCAGGCAGAACTGCTGCATCGTGCCTTCAAGATAAAGAAGGATTCCTTGCAGAAACAGACGAAGGAAGAGTTACTAGGGAAGTACGGCAATGCAGCAGAGCAGGAGAAGCTGCCTGAGGAGCTGCTGCTAGGGCAGACAGAGCGGCAGGTGGAGTATGATCGTGCAGGCCGTGTCATAAAGGGACAGGTGAGCGCAGTACGAAGATGGAATTGGTTGCATGGGAACTTGCTTGTGCTCTATAAATGCCTGCCAACAAGCACACGGTCTGAGAGGCAGATAAAACCAGCTTCATGCTGCATTTTGGCAGATTTGTCACTACTGTAAGATTGCTCTTGTCCATCCTTTCAATAACTGCGTCATGCCCCGGTCATTTAGCGACGATCAGATTCCCACTTTCTAATAACTTTCTTTGAAATTTTTTGCATTCGCTGTGCAGGAGAAGGCCGTGGCCCGCAGTAAGTATGAGGAGGACGTGTATGTGAACAACCACACCTCTGTGTGGGGGTCGTGGTGGAGGGAGGGTCAGTGGGGCTACCGCTGCTGCCACCAGACGACCCGCATGAGCTACTGCACGGGGCAGGCGGGCATCGAGGCGGCGGACGCGGCGGCGGACCTCATGCAGGCCAACCTTGAGCGCAAGGAGCAGGCAACAGGTGCTGCACGCACTATCAGGGTTTGGCTGGGAAGAGGTTTTGAATGGATTTTTTCATCTTGTTTTGTTGTTTCTATTCGATAAATAAAGTTCATTATCTAAATGTGGAGGGCTTGCTCTGGCAAGGAGGGTAGGTTTGGTCTGCGTCTGACTTTGCAACTGAGAGGGATTTGCAGAGAAACCTGCGGAAAAGGTGGAGAAGAATCTCGCTACATGGGGCACGGAGGTGGCGGAGGACATTCAGCTGGACAAGAAGAAGCTGAAGGCAGCCCTGAAGAAGGTATGTTGCGAAGCCTTGTCCGCAGGGCGCAGGCAGAGGGGCGGAAGGGAAGGAAAGAGGGAGGGAGGCGTTGTTTGGGTCTAGGATCTGCTTTTAGAGGGAGTCAGGAGCTCATATGCATCCTGCAGTGGTTGTCGTGCAAGGCCCCCCTGGGTGCAAGGGTTGATTTCACCATTGACCAGGCTGGTCGTCTGTGTTTTGTTGTAGTGTTCGTTGTTTTCCGGAACGCCTTCAAATGGTTTCACAGGGCAGACTGAGTGCTCTTTCTTACGTATTCGGTGGATGCAGGAAGGGGAGCGACTGAAAGAGGAGAAAGATGAGCGGAAAAGAAAGTATAACGTAACGTATAATGATGAGGTAAGCAGGATGTGATTCTGCATATTTGCCGCATTGTCTCTATTCTTCGGTTGCCTTGGCATGCCCGGGTGAGTACGGACGGCGGACTAAAAGTATAGACACCAGCATCTAAGTATATCCAGTTGTGTCTGGCACTAGAGGATGAGAAATGATGCCATCGTAGGAGGAGCGCAGCAGGGCGAGTGCTTGTGCTTCCTGAAGTCTGCTGATAATCCTTGGTCTTTTTGGCTGGATGGTCCTTCTTCTGTCCCTCAGGTGACTGTGGAGGATATGGAAGCCTATCGCTTGTCGCGGACGCATCACGACGACCCCATGAGAGACTTTTTGGGAAAGGATGTCGATTTGTAGCAGCCAGGAACGGTGAACTATTGCCGCCGCTGCCCCCCTCGGTGTTTTTTGACCTGGTTCTACTCGAGAGATCCTGACAAGCCACGTGGTAGAGATTCAGATCTCTCGATTGTTTCCCTTCCGAAGGAGTCCAATGGAGTGTCCTTGTCCATAGCTTTCGTGTATATATCCAAACATACTTTTAACGAGCAATGAAAACGGAGGCTTCCCCTTGTCATCACGTTTTCTACCGCCTGTTCCTCGTTCACGATGTCTTTGCTGGTGAGCTCCGGGAGCTCTGGGGGTGGTCATGATGCGATGGAGGAGCTTTGGCCGTTATCTTTTAGGCAATTTTATCTGATATGGCAGCCTTCCTCGAAGGGCTTTTCCCATTCTCTTTTTTCTGTTGCCCTCTACTAAGGGTTGTCAGACTTAAAAAATCTTACGAACAAAAAAGTTTCGGAAAAAAAAAGGTAAAGGAACGGTACTCCGCAGCAGCAATATCACGATGTCACCAGAGTACTCGTTCTGGTCTCAAACTCACGAACAACTTTTTAAGTCTGACACCCCCTACTGGAGTAACCATAGTTCCCACTTCCCATCAAGCTCTGCTGAAGAGGGCATAGAAGAGGGCAGGCCCGATGACACTGCCGCTAGGAACATCTGCAGGATCAAGTCTGCAGATACGTGGGAAACGCGCAACGTGCAATGCCACTCTGCACAGAAGGATCACACTGGGGGATACTGAGGGATCACGCTGGATACTGATGTACATGGGGGAATGTGATAACAATGCCGCACTTTTCAGACCTATGTTGGACTGCCGTTTCCTTCTCTAAACCTAGGAAAAAAAAACACGACCGTCCTGTGACAGCTAGCCATATTCAGACTACCAAAGAGTGCGTGAACTAAATATCTGACTTTCCAAAAATTGGACTGCATTTATAACCGGCTTCTTGAAGGAATTGCAGCCAGAGGACCCAGTTCTTTGACCCGGGCCCTTAGCAGAAATTTTTGTACTTTTCCAGTCGAGGTTTTAGGAAGGTCTGAAAAGATGACAGTTTTGGGAATCATGAATTTGGGAAGATTTTCTTTGCAAAACCGGATAATGTCTTCCGCTTTCACAGATCCGGCAGCGCACTCCTCCCGCAGGGTGAGGAAGGCGCAGGGACTCTCACCCCACGTCTCATCTGGTCGACCAACGACTGCGGCTTCTAAAACAGCCGGATGTTTGTAAAGAGCACTTTCCACCTCAATGGAGCTGATATTTTCCCCTCCAGAAATTATAATGTCCTTCGCCCTATCCTTTACCTCCGCGTATCCGTCAGGATGCATGACCGCCAAATCACCAGAATGAAAGAACCCACCCCTGAAGGCTTCATTCGTCGCCTTCTCATCATGCAAATATCCCTTCATTACCGTGTACCCCTTGATCATTATCTCTCCAATGGTTTTTCCATCTGCAGGCACCGGAGACATGGACTCCGGGTCGCACACCTCCACTTCCACGAGGCCCAAGTGCTTCACTCCTTGCCTTGCCTTCAATCGCGCTCTTTCTGCAGATGGCAGGTCGTCCCACTCCTCCTTCCATGCGCACACAAGAGCCGGACCATACACCTCTGTGAGTCCGTATGCATGTGTCACATCAAAACCGATCTCCTCCATTCGCGATAGAACTGTGGGGGGTGGCGGTGCTCCTCCAGTCAACACCTTCACCTTGTGATTGAACTGTACCCGTTCGCCTTCAGGTGCGGTCACGAGAGCGTTCAACACTATGGGTGCTCCACAAAGCAGCGTCGCCTGGTGTTCAGCTATGGCGTCAAAGACACTTTTGGCAATCACGTTGCGTAAGCAGATGTTAGTACCTGCTAAAGCGGCCATGACCCACGGAAAGCACCAACCGTTGCAGTGAAACATTGGAAGAGTCCATACACAGACAGTCCCAGCAGGAAGTTCCATCATCATAGCAGTGCTGAGAGCATTAAGGAAAGCGCCTCGATGCGAGTATACGACACCCTTCGGTTGCGAGGTCGTTCCTGATGTATAGTTGACAGATATCGAGTTCCATTCATCCGAAGGACGGATCCAATTGAACTCAGGGTTTCCTTCCCTAAGGAAATCTTCATATTCATACAAGTTTGAAACCAAGGGCAAAAGTTCGGACGTATCAAAATGTTGGTAGGCAGTGTCTGCAATCACCACAAGCAGTGGCTTTGGAAATTGTTCCTGCACAGAGGGGAAAGGAGGAGAGGGTCGCGTTTAGCAGCTTAGACCGATAATCTGAATTGAGGCCTAAGAGACTGAATTCTTCAATAATTTTGAAACGAACTGAAAAATCCCCTGCATTCTGCGGGCCTACCAATATTAGGGCCAAACGGTGAGACGTTGCTTTCTGAATGAAGATTAGAACTATCTTGTGGTCAGATAGGAGCTCAAACGTCACAAACAAGAAGCAACAAAAGTTAATGAAGTTAAACATCCACAACCTTAAATTGAGTGAGCCGGTAAAGGACAAATGCGCAACCACCACCGAACCACCATCCTTGACCGACTTCAACTTTCCTCCATCATACTTGTTATCTGCTCAATTGTTCTACACCCCAATTTTAATTCTTACGCTGTTGAATACTGAGCTATTTCATACAACCCTTCAGTTGACATGATTGCGGCTTAATCGTATCGCACCTTCTCACCTGCCAGCTTCGTCAGTGCAGCTGTGGCGACTGGCAGGAGCTGTACATCTACCAGCAGCGCTACTGCCTGGCTGTGCTGAAGAAGTCGAGCTGTCGTATTTGCATCCAGTCGCACATTGATGGCGTTAAGAATTGCAGCAGCCATGGGAACTCCAAAGTGCGCTTCATAAATTGCAGGGACGTTTGGAGCCAAGACTGCCACCTGCGAAAAATTCAAGATTGGATATTTTGGCGCTAGTTACCTCCTCATTTTGCAATTTCTGCTTCACGGCTACTAAAGTCCTCTGATCGTAGGCATTGTGCTGACGATTCCAATTGCACGCAATAAAAATCTAGGTCATCTCAGCAGTTGCCAATTCCTCCAATTTCAGAGACGAGAATTTATTGTACAGGATTTTCGAGTAGCCGAAGAATAAATGAGCTGCTTTCTTGCTGAAACCAAGCGCATTGAACGCTTTGCAGAAGACAATGATTTGCACTCTGATCGTGTAAACGTTCGTGCTGAAACGGCATGTACTCAGAAAACAATAAGTTCACAAAAATCTCTCAGATTTCGGGCTTTGTGATGCTGTGTTTGCGTAACAATGCAAGCTACCAGGCACGCCCGTACGCACTGTGGCGCCTTCCCCGACGCCATGCCGCCGTAGTGCGCTCGCCAGCTGGCGGCATCTGGAAAACGTCTGTGACCAAGTGATGCGCCTGCTGCCATACACTAGCGCGACCCTTTCAGGATACACCTGCGCAGAGCGCTCGATGAAGGAGAGCGGAGTAAGAGCTACATCATTGGCAGCGCAACGCAGCAATCCCTTCTCCCGCTGCGGAGCCTCCCCCATGGCTGCCATTCAGCTACAAGGCTCCCCAACAAGGCCTGCGAGTGGAGGGCCGTCCGACTCTCCTGCAGGCCGGAGGGCGACAGGCGCGGGCCGGTTCCATGCTGCGGCCGTACAGCGCGACGACGCCACAGTTCCAGTTGCCTCTGCCGGTTCCATGCGCGTTTGTCGTAGCTTCTCAATTTCAAAGGTGGCATGGCTGACCAGGCTGGTCAACCATCCGGCCTGTTCTTGAAGGGCTCTAAAAATGTAAAGAGACCCAAAGGGCCAGTGATGCAGCGCCGCGTGCATGGGAGGGAGCGCCATGGAGCGTCCTCCAGTGGGCTGGCCCTTTCTCGGATCCCTCCGGAGCATAGTACAAAGGCTGTGGGCAAAATGTGATTTTAACAGTTGCTTTTCTTCAGAACGCACAACAGAGCCGTGACTAAATTCCTTATTCTTCTCTAGCCTCCTATAATTGCACAAAAAATGAGTACAGCTTGCACTATATACACTCGCTGAGAACAAATTACACGAATTACGACTCAACTTCTACGACAAAAGAATATTACCATTGCTGGATGTCCTCTTGAGTTCTTTCATAACCGTCACCTCTTCTACTTGTCCGCTCGTCATCTTGTGTCTTCTTTGCACTCTCCCCTACAATGTCTGCATCCTCTACCCTTTCAGAAAGTATCCTTCGTCTTGTGTGTGAAGTATGGCGGTGGTGCCTTCCCGGAATTTCCCGCTCTGCTGAAATAACCAGGCGGCGCAGGGCTAATTCTCCGTCTTCTGGGTAAACGACAGGCTTCAAAGGTCGCCGCACCTGCACCTCATGCTCTTGCGCCTGCCCCTGCTGCCTCCCTTCACTGCCTCTGTCGTCTGCCATAGCCTCTCCCCCTCTGCTCCTGTTCCGGCGCGTTGATAACGCCACAAGAGCCTCCCCTGCAACAGCCAGGGACTGTGTAGACTTCAAGTACCGCCGTCGTCGGTGCAACAAGAAGTTCACGCTGGGTACTTTCTTTGCAAGGGCCCTCCACACCATGTACGTGGCATCGAAGGATCTGGACGGAAACCGGTACTCAAAGTGCACCTCCACCTGTTTCAGTCGCTCCCACATGGCGGTCCATTCATCTGACTTCATGCCACGCAGCAGTGACAGGAGGTGCCCAGGAACTAACGAGTCGTTTCCTCGCACAAATATGCAGAACTCACTGTACGCCCAACAGCAGAAGCTCGTGGGTAATATAAGTCCACAAAAGCGGCCAAACGTTTCTAGAAGGCGACAAACTTATACCACATCCCCTTGTGTATCCAGGAACTGGATCTCCCAAGGTCGACTATTATATGACTAATTGACGCGCATTATAGTTAACACCCACTCCATAAAACACAGACTTTACACTTGTTACATGAGACCTTTATGGAAAGCCATATGCTCAAGCTTGCAACATCACCTTGTTCTACTGACCGGAATAGCTCAATTTTAGTCAAATGGCCGACAATGGGCTGATTGTAACTGTTCAACTGCTGAGATTCCCAATCCACTGTATACTGCGTGCAAATATCTAGCCTAATGGGCTATCAGGTGGTTTTGAAAATGCCCCAGAGGGTGATCGAGTTACAAGCTATTTCAGAATAAAGAAGAATATATAGCGAATGGCAGAACATGGGGAAATACCCGGAATTAGCTCACGCGCACTACATACAGCTCGGTACAAACTCCTCAAATTTCTACTTGAAGTGCAGAAATCCCACCAGTGCTTGGAATGCATGAAGGTACGGAAGTCGATCCAACATGGGCAAAGGAAAGCTCACCTGTAGTCAAGAAAATCTTCGAAGGGCAGCTCAATGTCGTCACTGATGATGACCGGCACGCAATGACTCACTATAGCATCAAAAAGGCGGTTGGATGAGGGCGTATCGCCAGCAAGATGAAGGCAGAAACGCGAACTTCGCATTCCTTTAGTTGCTGAACGGATCCCTTCTCTCTGCAAACAAAAAATTGCCCCTTCAAATCCTATCACAAATTCAATGATGACTTTTGGAACGGGGAGGGGGTTGGACAAACAAAACTGACACGTTGTAGAGTCAGTGTGCATGCCATTATATTCAAACTCAGACGGGTCACAAGGACATCAGAAGTCCTGTGCTGCCCATGTCTGTTAGAAAAATATGGACTGGCAAGCGTATCGCTCTGCTAAAGTGAGGTGATACTCCACAATTTGTCCTGTACAATCCAGTTTATATCGTGGCCTCCGCCAAACTGCTGTTGATGATTGGCTTCCAATTCTATGAAGACTTCAAGACAAGCCAGGAAGTGTAGGTAGGCTGAACTAGACTATCGGAGCTACTCAAACATCAGGAAAAAAAAAATGAAAGCACGTCCTTTAGCTTTAGTGTTTCTTTCGGCTTCGTGGAACGAATGTTTCCAGAAAGGGAGGATGGATACAACTCTCTGTTTCAGCTTCACCAGAGTCGTTCCAGCAACATAAGTTCAGTGCAACAGATATTTGGCCAAAATTGAAGGAGCCCCTCGCCTCCTGAGTCAATGATCAACTGTAATCATGTATTCATGTGGCAGCTCTACCTGAGTGTTTCCATTAACAAAATGGACACCCTCCTCGTCCTTGAGAAGCTCATATAGTTGTTGCCTTATAATGCCTCCCTGCCAGAGTGGACCACGCCAGACGTCCAGCCAACGGAAAGCTTAGTCAGAAAATACTATGCACGGCCTGTCAAAACCACTGTCAAAAAGATGAGTCTGTGCTTGATCAACACTACACCATTGGATTTGCAATAAGCACCCTGTCTACCAGTTTTAAGTTGCCGTGCTGCCTGAAGCCAAAAGATCAAGCACATCCCCAATGCACGACCTGTACGTAGCGGCATTAATGCATCATCGCAACATTACAGTTCATGGAAGCAGTTCTCGAGTATTCCTTCATGCACTGTATTTCAAACTTCCTTTTGTACTACTGTTCAGTTAAAAAGGAGCTCCACAAATGTGAACTGGAACCTGTATGGCGTGGAAATCCAGCTGCCTGCCTTTGCTCTCCAAAAGGGATCCACGACGATAACTTCAACTGTAACTGCCTGTTCTTGCTTACATAGAAAATGAAACGCTTCCCTCTAATGCTCAACCGACTTAGTCTACTGGCTGAAGCAGCATCAGTTGCACGCCCTCCAGAGCCACTGGCCTGATGGTGAGGGACGCCAATATAATAAATGTGGGGTTTAACGGTGCATCACAAGCGGAGATGCTTCCAGAAAATCTACAGAATCCAGTGGTGACGCTCCTCCACACTAACCACGATCTAACAAAATGTGCAAGGTCATAAAAAGCTCACCTCTTTGCGCACAATCATTCCTTGGAAAAAGAGCAGTATGTCCCGCTCTTCAAATCCATTCTGGTCATCAGCAAAGGTAGGGATAACATGCTTATACGGTGCTATAACGTCCTTTTCAACATTAGCCATAGAGGACCTGTAACGGCCAAAATCAGCCAGCACAAAAATGGCTGAGCCAAGCTGCCCAGCCATGCCAAAACAACAGCAAAACTCGTCAAGTTCTGCATGTACTTACGCCCAAGCTGTTTCTGGCCCTCGCCATATGGGATAGTCACAGAGAACAGAAGAACGTGAAAACGGAGACAATTAGGGCTGCTTAATGTTACCTCTTCCCGAACAGCATGCAGGCTGTTAGGATGATGAATGACTATGACGTGATCACGGCCATTACTCCTGTTCCAAAGTTCCTGCTGTTGCAAAAAATCCACCAGCTTGTACTGCTTGCAGCAATGCCATGCAACCACAATTCCCAAATACAATTTACGCTGACGTACAAACTGAAGAGAATCAGAAAAACAGCACATGAGAACTACTTTCATTTATTAGGATAAAGATTCAGCAGCATGGCAGACAGCCAAGCCAGCCTAAGAAGAAATAAGGTGACTTGCATTATCTAGCCTTCCTTGATGAGCGTTCACTGACTGACCATTTTCTTGACTGAAACCCATTCAGCTTCAGCTATTCATTCCATTACTCTCATAGCAAACTGAAAACCACTATTTCTTCAAGAAGCTGGCATTCAACTCATCTTAACCAACTTTGAAAAAAAAAAAGTGAATAGAATTCTTGAGAAACGTCCATGGGCCCGAAACCTTTTCTCGTAGGTGAGGAATTTCTCTCGTATACATTATTGCAACAAAAATACCTGTTCTCCTAATTGATAAATCTTTATATTCAAGGACGAGCAGTTTGACAACTGACGTCGCCAAAATCTGCATACTTAATTGCTCGAGGTTTTACAGTGACGCCATTCAACATGTCCACATCTATATCTTATGTCTGCCCATAAACTGCTTCTGTAGTCTCACGTTCAACAAACCTACTGCATCATGAGGACTATCAACTGCGATGGTCAGGTTCAGAATGGAGTAAGGTGTACTTTGGATCAAAAGGTGGCTAATTACCTGTAGTTCTCTGTTGCGGTCGACCATTTCCAATGTGCGATTTGAGATTCTGCTCATCTCATTGGTATAGCGATTATAAGCAATGGATGCAAAAAAAGGCACCCATATTAAATCAGCCTCATACGGGTCAAGTACTCTAACTACGCTACAGGGCCACATCCGATCCTTCATGTTGGAAGTAAGGAGGTCAACTGTCAGCCAGAATTCTGGACTGTGCTGCTGGTACATGCCACCTCTGTATCGTGGAATGTCAGAGATGTTCTTCGGCAAACGATGCATGTAGTCGTAGTGGAGGAGGCCGAAGTTAAACTCTCCTTCAAGTTCATACATGTAAATGCGAAGAATTGCATGTCTAGGGTCACACGAGTCTGTCCCGTTGGACCCAAAACGACCCGTATTGAACTCCTCTTCATCTAACTCCAGAAGCATATTGCCTTTTTTCTTCTTCCGTCGAAGGGAAGGACCTTTTGCCCCATTTTCCGGATTTCCACCGGCAACCGATAGCGTACTAGACCCTCTCCCTAACCAAGAACCAAAGCTTCCTAAAATGCCGCGTCCACCTGCGGCCTTCATTGCCTGCGCTTGAGTTTCGCTTGAGCCCCTTGACACATCGGATTTCTGGGAAACATTTGTAGGAGAGGCATCTGCAAGCAGGTTAACAGCACCACCATCTGCGGAATTAATCGAACCACCCGCTACAAGAGCTCTTGGTCCTGCAAATCGGCGGGAGGTTGAACCGCCATTTGGAAACAAGTCTTCTTTCACCGAAAACTGCGAGTCAGTTTTAAGTGGCCTCGGATGCGCTAAGGTGACAACGGCTACAATTGCCAGAAATGAGAGAAGAGAAACTGTGTAAAGCTGTGTTTTTGAACTCTGTTTCAGGTGAGGATGCTGAAAACCCGGAGAGCCGTGGCGCTTCTCCCCGGCTAACAAACTGCTTTCTTTGCTCAAGCGGACAGGGCCTGCCCGCCTTTGCCCCTTCATCCCTGCTGCCGCCAGCACAAGCGCCCGCAGGGGAGACAACCCTAAGAGTGTCCGCATGGCGAAACGCAGAGCGCACAGCTACACTCAATAACAGGAGAGCGCCGAAGGATGCCGGAAGTAGCCGACGGAACTCTCAAGTGAAAGCAACATCGAGGAGTCATAATCGCTTAAGCCATGCCCCGACTTCTGACTCAACTTCTGCCGCATACTATACGGCTCAGCTATGACTCCTCTCCCTTCCCTCCACGTCTCTTTTCCAAACCCTCAGCTTTGCTGCCCTCTCCCCCTCCCATCATGGGTCGAAGGCGGAGCGTCCAACACCGCTGAAGCCGCTCCTCCCCTGCGCGCTGCAGGCAGGCAGACAGACAGGCAGGGAGACAGGCCGGCCCCTCGCCAAAACCCTAAAGCTATGCGCGCGCGTCCTTCTCTCCCTCCCTCCCGCTCCGCCTACGACTCGAGCTCCGTCTCCGTCTCCGTCTCCGGCGCGGACTACCCGTAAAACCGAACAGGTTGAGGAATTGTTAAACGAGTTTACTCAGTTTCTCAATTCTCGATATTACTGAATAGGGTTGACCTTTGAACACTCGAGATCGAAACTTTGTCGATTTAAGAGAGCGAAAAGGTTTAAGAAAAAAGTTCAAAGACTCAATGTGTTCGGTCGCACTTGTGGATTCCAATTTTCGCCACGTTGGTTCCGCGCGATTCGAGGGATCCGGCTAACCCGAGCGCCGTTTTTGCCGTACGACTCTTCAGGTGAGCAGATCAACAATTTCTGTACAAACCTCCATCCACACACTTTGCGATTCGCTAGAATCTCAGAATCTCATTGTTGATCGGTGGACCCAAGGAAAATTCAAACTGAACACGAACGATAATTAATTGTTCGATGTTCAATTGGTTCTCCATAAAAATTGCGAAAAAGAAATAGGAATTCATTTTTCATTTCTCATAATGAATCGTGTTCACAAATTCAGAGCTTCTTTCTGAGAAACTGGTTTTGAATTTTTTTTTTTTGAGAAGCCAAAATCTTGAATTGCTCTTTTTTCTCAACCTGTTCGGTTTCACGGTACGGTACGAGCTCGTGCCAACGGCCGCCCGCCCTTGGCGCGCGCGCGGCCATCCTCGCGCCCGCAAGAGGGGAGGAAGGCGGCAGGCGGCGCGTGCAGCCTTCTTGCTGCCTTTCACCTGCGGCTTAGCTCGCGACCCGCAGAGCGAGGGATGCTAAGGAATGGGCCTCTACTCGAATTCTCTGTCGTCTCCTGCGGGGTTGTCAGGATTGTTTACTCAGTAATGGTCAACTATGTGAACACAAAGGATGCTACGATAGGGAATAAACAGTGCGGTTCAACTGTGTGAACACAAAGGATGCTACGATAGGGAATAAACAGTGCGCGCGCCTGTGCAAGTAAGCAAACAAAAGCAATGAGAATTGTAGCTCGGGAAAGGTACTTTTTCCCATGTTCTACGAAATATTACATCATATCATGTATAAACAGTATCTGAGCTGGTTTCTCTTTCCAAAAAACTAGAAAAATGTACATAAAAACGGAACACTCAAACAGACTAACATGACTTCGCAACAAAGAGCACAGGCAAAGGAGCAAAGACCGAATGTTACACGCGACTTCCAAGTGATCGTGTTAGTGGAATATAAAAAACAAACACGACAAAATCAACCACTCGTCGGAGCCAAGGGCCTCATTTACAAAACATGGACATCCGTTGCATTGCCTCATTTGTGTCTCAACAACGGTCTTTCAAAAGCAAAAGCTATCCATTCACAAAACTGACCCTTTAGCCTTTTTAAGGCTGCTGGGTTTGCTGACTATCCTGGTTGTGCTCGCGTACTACCCCCGGCTAGTAAAGCCGAGCCCACACCCCAAAAAGAAAACTACCAAAAAGAACCGCAAAATCCACTCTCGCAAACTGTTTCGAATTCTCGCCTCAACACTGCTCACTTTTATGGTTTGGCGAACTTCTGCAAAGAACGGGCAACACAAGCACCAACAGACCCACCATAAGCCGTTTTCAAGTCGTTTCCAAGTTGAAAAACCTGCCAAGGATCATCCAGAACTGTGACCACGAGAGAAAAAAGCGTGTAGCGAGACTGTCTGCTTTCGACTGCTTACCTCAAAAGCCTTGATGACTTCCTCTGCACTCTTGAACCACGTTTCAACATTCCCGTCAACTTGCTCGCGGTGGGGTGGAAAGATCCCTACTTCCTGCCGGCTGCGGCGAGTGCTGTAGAATTTGTCCAGCAGCTCGTCCTTGACATTCAGACCCTGCTTGAGCACTTCGCGAGGCAGGGCGTGGTACAGGGAATTGTATCCCGCCAAGAACGCGGGAACTTCAAAATGCGTGTTGCTAATAGACACCCACTCGAGTTCATCGTCATCCGCAGCCATCTGCGAGAAACCATTCAGAAACCATTCAGCAGAAACGCCGACTGTCAAATATTGTCCCTGGAACATTTCTTAGCAGAGCCGGTCGCCAAAGTCGCATAAGGAAAGAGCCATGAGCAGCAGCGTACCACTGCATGCGGATAGTGTGCAGGCACAACGATGGTGTCTCCACCCTTCACTTCCCGCCGGAGCGCATTCCGTCCGTCGTGGCGGACGATTTCGATGTGGCCTTTCCCTCGAGTGAAGTGCATCACTTGAGCTCCGTTAATGGAGTGCGGCGCAAACAAAGCTCCTTGCTGATGAAGGAAAAACGAAGGGAAAAACGCATTTCAGTAAAACACGAAAACAAATTTCCTAAGACATGAAACACTGGCAGCAAAAACTGAATCCTTTTACCTTGAGATGTGCCCAGCAAGCCGAAAGGTCCAACTCCCTCAGAATTGGCAGCTTCTGCCCGTTCACTACCATGGCCGAACCACCTTCCCTCGAGTAGATTTCGGGATCTGCCCATCTGGACCGGAACACGAAGTCTCCAAAAACAGGAGAACTCTGCTGCCAGTTAAGCCTTTCAGCATCCTGTATCCAGCACACGACACGATAAATGAAGTCACTGTTGGAAAAAATGAGAGGGGATTCTCCTTCCCTTCGCGTTCCTTTCATTCTTTCCTTCCAGGCATCAAGGAAATGAAGCGGAAGGAACCAAAAAACTCTCAACTCACCTCAGCTTTCACTTTCACGAAACCGGTATTTTTCTGGCTTTGCAGCAACTCTTCCACATCGTCTCGCTCCACGTCCCAAGCTCGTGCAAGAAGATCCTTGCTATAGCAAAGCAGAAACATGTCAAGGATAGCTATTAGAATGACGACTGAGAACGCATGAACTAGCAAACTAGTTAACATCCGCAATGTAAAGGGTTGAAAAGGGCGAACCTAAAACCGTTGATTACTCCTCCGGAAAATTCCTCCTTCCCTCCGATGATGTGGAAAGGCCTCGACCGGTGCTGACGAGTCTCAGTCGCTTTAGGCGTCGTGCGAGCAACACCGACAATCCGTAGCTGTTCGGTATTGTTATTCCAAATCCAGATGGTCCAGCCTTTCGGAACTGCCAGTATATCACCCTTTTCAATGTGCCTGCGTGAGCACAAACACAGATTTGAAATCAAGTAGATCAAGAAGTTCATCCGAAGCCTTCAAAGCACCCCAACAAACAAATATTATGCCTTCAATTAAAAAAGGAAGAAAAGCTGAAAGTGAAGATATTATTAAAGGAAATTACGTGATCCTCTTAACAGTAAATGTCACAGCAGCAAGCGTCTACCACGGGGGGAAAGCATCATTTGACATACTTCAGGTTTCCGGCGATGCCCATTGGCGAAACAAGGCCTGCAAGGGCTCTCCCCTGCGTTACATACTTCAACATGTGCGTATTCGAGTACATGGGCAAAGACATAGAATTTTCTTCGATGGTAATCCTTGCTGCAGCGAGCGAAGCTTCCTGCGCCACATTCAAGATTACTAACAGTCAGTGACAGCTTCACAGCATTTCAAAATCCTCTCCCCTGGAGTCCCAGAAGGGCAGCCTTCTAGTAATTAAGGAGATCTATTTGCCAGCGAATGTCTAAAGGCTCCAACAAGGCGTACCTGAAGTCGCCAGGACCTTTCGCTGTATACTTCAACGCGGCCACCTTCGCTTCTGATGTACTCTTCAGGTTCGGGTAAAACAAACTCGGACTCCTCCTGGGCCCCCATAGCTCCTGCCCAACTTCCTGCAAGCAGGAGCCAACCAAGCAGCAGCACTACATGTTCCTTCCCCGCCATGACTTCGTGCGTGACAGCAGCTGCCGAGCAGGTAGAAACGATCGGTCGCACAAATATCCTTCACTTGCTTCGGCTTGGAACACACTGCCAGCTCTGTCTCCACCGCCTCTTTTTATAGTAGAACAAGCTTGCTAGGCATAACCTGCCGTGAATAGAGTAAGCGGCAAGTCCATTGGTCATGGAAATTTCTCGCCATGCCGCGACTCGCACCTCGTTCTGCCCACACCCATGCAGCCGCCTTTCCTGCCGCTTTCCAAGCGGCACCATCCACGCCAGCAGAGAATAGCCGGAAAGACACGTGACCTGCGGCAGCAAGCCGCCCACAATTTGCCTTCATGTTGCTCATCGAGATCTCCAAACACTCGCCAGGACCTCCATTTGGCGCTATTTCATGGCGAAAGAAGGGCCGCTAAAGCACTGCGGAAGAATCCTCTCGGGACGGGGAAGCAGCCACGGCGCGCGCGTGCATGGATGTGCATGCATGCACGGTCCCAGCACGTTTCTGTGGAACCGTTCACACTTAGCAGGCTCAGTTTGGCAGTGGAGGTGGCGACTTCAAGACGTTCTTTTAACTAAGTTATTGTTGTGCGCACCATCAGGTCGTATGGGCTTGCTATGTCAAAGGGTGTGTCTGTAGGTCGAAATCTGTATTGCGGACATATAAAGGAAAAAATATGGCTGTGCTTTCAAAAAGGAAAATGATATACCCCCCCCCCTTGGTTACCCCGCCCCTGTTGTTTCTGAAATCCCACCCTCCCATTTTTCTATGTCGGGAGGAGGTAATCCCTCCCCTGCCCTCCCCTCCCGTCCTCTCCCCTCCTCGTCTCGGTTAAGAACTTTTTATTCTCATTTTTTTCGGTGGGTGTGAAGCTCTGTGATGATGTAATGGTTGGCTTGCTTGCTTTTCTTTTCTCTCTCTCTCTCCTCTCTCTCTCTCTCTCCCCTCTGCTCTCTCGCGCATCTGCTTCCTTCCCTCTGCTCTCTATCCTCTACTCTCTATGCTTTGCTCTATCTCTCTCCTCTGCTCTCTCTCCTCTGCTCTCGCTCTACTCTCTTTATCTCCTCTCTGCTCCGCTCTCTCCCTGTGTGCGCTGATGTGTGAGAAGGAGAAAACGGGGGGGGATATCCAAAATGGGGGAAGGGGGGTGCGTATCCAAAGCAGGGCGGAAAAAAGGGGGAGGGGGAGGGGGGGGTGGGGTGGGTACGGGGTTTCAAAAAGAGGGGGCGGGATAACAAACAAGGGGGGGGGGGTATATTATTTTCCTTCAAAAAATGTTCGCCATGGATAGGTGTTGTGGTCGACATCAAGTGTCACGATAAAGGAGACTGATAACACGACATGACGCGTGAATTCATGCTTGTTGAGTCCAGTAATTGCGTTAATGTTGACACAGATGTCTACACAGTTGTCACATTCAAGTGCTCATGTCGACACCGTTCCCTATCAACCACATATGACTTATAATATGAACTAAGCACCGCGCAACAACCAAGTCACTAAACGAATTTCCCTTCACAATATTTCCTGCCCAGAAAGCAACATTAAGGATAGACACCATCTGTCTGCTATGGTGTAAACTCCGCACAGCACAGCTGAGTTATAAAAAAGTTGAGGTTCTGAAACAGCTTCTGTACATTTTTGAACTGTACAACTGACACGTAACCTACAGCACTGCCCGAGTACACAACTGCCCAGACAGTCTTAACCGTAGCAACGAATGGGATCGTTGCAGCCTTTCGAGGCTGATTGAGGCCTGCTGAACCGACCTCCCTTTGAAAGGTATTGCTGGTGATACTCCTCCGCTGGATAAAACAAGGCAGCCGGTAAAATCTCGGTCACAATCTTCTGCCCAATCCTTGCTTGTTCACGCTGCAGCGACTCTTTTGCAATTTTTTCCTGCTCAGAAGTATGGAAGTAAATTCCTGAGCGGTACTGAGTTCCAATATCATTACCCTGAAAAGAAGGAAAATAGAGAGCCGAGTTCAACGCGTTAGCTGGCGATTTGTACTAGGAATCCTAAACCATAAAACACTAAACCCGGTTCAACTTATCAACTGACTTCACTGTCACTGTCATGCACACATTCAGTTTGAGCTGTATCTGGCTGCAGGCAAACTGAAATGAACAACCACGAAAACCTTCAGAAAAAGAAGAGGAGGTTGACTAAAAATGGTGTTAAGTCAGATACTCCGACCAAACATCCAAAGAGGTAGCGACCTCTCACCACACGAACAGTAAGAGCGCTGAAGGAGTCAAAAAATGACCCAAGCAAATACACTGAAAATTGAATAGTGCGAGGCTATGGGTCCCGACCAGAAATATACAAAACAAGCAAGAAAACACTCCTATCGACAGCATCAAGCTCAGTCCAAAATCCTCATCAGCAATAACTACTTCCCAACTATCTGACGTCACGAGCGCTTATGCTATTGACCAGACTCCAGACACATGGTACAAAAAGAACGCGAAGCTGATAAAACAAGCGTAGCCAAAAAACCCCTTTGGCAAGAAGAAAGGAAACCTTCGATTATCCGATCAAGAGGAACAAACAATCCCAAGCAGTCTTTTACACACCACGAGCACTTTAGAGCAAAGAATAAACCTTTCTAAAAGCTGACAATCAACTTTGCCTCAGTTCCAATGCAGCATACAGTATCTTGGCAGCTAAGCATGCAAAGACTTCAGAACTCGTGCTGATAAAGGACGAGCAAAGGCGGATGTCGAAAAAAACGAGAAGCGTACCTGCCGATTTAAGTGAGTTGGATTGTGGCGCTTCCAAAAGACATCCAAAAGCTGTTCATAGCTGACTTCTTGAGGGGCATACTCCACCAGCACAGCCTCAGCATGGCCAGTCCGACCCGCGCACACAGCATTATATGTCGGGTTCTTCACGTGTCCTTGTGTATATCCCACCGTCGTCTGTCAACAATCGCCGTTGTAGGTTACAAGGAAGAAAAAAAAAAACCAACGAATCAGAAATCCACCAAACATTGAAAAACAAATAAGAAAGGAGAAAGAGTCAATGTCAAAAAGATCACAGCTCAAGGATGCAGATTTACCAGTGATCAATCAAAAGAATGAACAAGGACACATGGTGCATCTATATTCACAAACGCAGTTTGCATGCAAATTGCATGATTTTTTTTTTCTTTAAAAGCAGCAAGCAGCCAGCAAGGAGCAGAGCAGAGCCCGACCTTGACAACGCCAGGAACGCGCTGATAAGCCAACTCCACTCCCCAGAAACAACCCGCTGCGAAAGTGGCCTTTTCAACCTTGGCGTCAGCCATGGCGCAAACGTTGGATCTTCACGCGCCGCTGCTGCAAAGACGACCTCTTCTTGCGCAGGGAATCCAAAACTTAGCGACAATAGAGACTGAAAGAAGGGTTCCGCACAAACTGCTGCTGTTGTTTGAGACAGTCACTCAAGATCTCGCCTTATTATATCACTTGCAGGCGTACTCTCAGCAGCACTCGGACGGCTGCAGCTTCCCGGGGAGGAGGCGCCACTGCTCCCGCAGGGACCGCACCTTCGCGGGAGCTGCCGCGAAGGCTCCCGGCGGCCTGCGCGGTAACGAACAAACCCGGTTTGTGGAAAAAAACTGCGAATCGTTCATCTGCTCAGCCGGCCCCGCCAGGTCCCAGCCCCCGCCACACGGCGGAGCCGAAAACCTCCTCGCACGGGTTTCTCGGAAAAAACTCATATTTCGGTCCGCTCGGCGGAAGGCGTCCCGGTTTTCCTTTTCGCCGAATTTGGGGAGGCGGTAGGGGCCGTACGGAGGCTGTGGAGGAAGCTTCCGAGGAAGCACCCTCAATTACAAGTGTACGGCAAGCAGCCTCTATGGGGGAAGAAGAGTATATAAGGAGCGCTCGGCATTGGAGATTCGTTGGGGCTGCCATCGGCTGCAGGTATCGATTGTTTTGGTGCGCGCAACAAGAGAAATTCTAGCTGTGAAACAGTTTTCCTTTCTATTTCTGAACTCGCTTTGTTTCTAGTTGTTTTCTGTGAGAAGGGAGCTTATATAAACTTCGTTACCACGTCATGGCTGGCTCGAAGGTTGAAAAGGCCACGTTTGCTGCGGGTTGTTTCTGGGGGGTCGAGCTGGCCTTCCAGCGAGTACCTGGCGTCATTAAGGTTTGTGCTCGTTTGCTTCATCTTATTCTGGAAGTTTCAAAGCGTTAGAGCAGAGGAATACGACGAATAAATTTTAGAGAAGAGTGGCCTAGATTCCTGCCTCTGCATTACTTTGTTTTGAGCAAGCCATTGGTATTTTTGTTTTTCCTTACTGAATATCTATGTCTCCTGACTTTCTTTATTCTGTATTTTCCTTTCTGTAGACTGCAGTGGGGTACACCCAGGGGCACGTAGAGAATCCAAGTTATGAGGATGTCTGCTCAGGAGAAACAGGGCACGTTGAAGCTGTCATGCTGGAGTATGATCCAGAAGAGGTCAGCTATGAGCAGCTTTTGAATGTCTTATGGAGTCGCCACGACCCCTCTCAGTTAAATCGACAGGTACACCGTCGTTTTTTCCAGCACTTCACATGCTTTTCAGTTAATTTGAGTGTCTGTCAAGATCTCCGTCGGGAAATGTCCCGCTTGTTTTTATCCTTTCCTGAGAACGTTTTTTAGTTTCAGTGCTTTCTTGCTGTTACACCGGGTCGCCTCACCTTTGCGTCATAGTGCGACTTGATCCCTCTAGTGCGACGTTCGCGCTACATCCACTTCGCACTATGGGGATCGCGTCGCACTATGTCGGACATGTTATCAATTTCTACTTCGAGAAATAGTATAGCCCAGGCTAACTTCTCATTTATAAGATTGTCTGGCCTAGACTAGATTCTAGTCGTCATTAGTCTGGTCTAAAAAAGAGTCTGGCCTATATTAATGCAGGTAACCATATCAGAATTGAGAGCTTCACAATGAGTCTGGCTCAGACTAATGGTGATGGCCGGTGTAGTTAGATAACGCCTCTGTTGGGCTTGCATGAAGCCTGCAAGTTAGAGAGCACTCTACCTGCTACACTTAAGTCGCCAAGCTTTCTTTTGTTACACTTCATGATAGTGTGGAAGTTGAACATATATCAGAGCTTGTTGGTCACGTCGCTTATTTTCCTCTTTTGGGGCATGCGTTTCAGGGCAACGATTTTGGCAGTCAGTATCGTTCAGGCATCTACTTCTACACTCCCGAACAGGAGAAGGTTGCCCGGGAGTCACTGTCGGCCGAGCAAGCACGGATTGGGAAAAAGATTGTGACCGAGATTTTGCCGGCCGGTGTCTTCTATCGCGCAGAGGAGTATCACCAGCAGTATCTTGAGAAAGGGGGAACATGCAGGAGATCGCAGTCAGCCACTAAGGGCTCGACCGTGCCCATCCGTTGCTATGGATGAAGCTGCATTGGAAAATGAGCATTAGGCCTCGTTGCAGGAGGGCGTCCTGTATACGTCTTAACTTGTAGTTTTACATTGTATTTTTGTACAAGCCGATCTCGGGCCTTGTATGTAGCACCAATCCATAACTTGTACAGATTAGCAGGTAAATCCTTCGTTCAATCTGCAAGCCTCTGAATTTAATATAAAAAATGTGTTGTGTTCAGTTAACCAACAGCAAGCGACTGTGTGTGACCGTCTCCCAAGTCGAAAGAATTGCTTGTTTTCTTTCAACCAACTGGGAATGCCGAAAGTGCCGTCCTGTGGCTATGCCTGCTGGAGCCTGCTGTTGTTCAATCGAGGCGACTTTCATGTGAATGGCCACGTCCTTGGTGCCAAGCGAGAAACGAGAGGCCTCAGTACGCAGGAGTTCGGCGGGGGGGGGGGGGGGGGGGG
>CM074804.1:5139801-5155216 GCA_037447605.1 Zygnema circumcarinatum
GGGGGGGGGGGGGGGGGGGGGGGGGGGGGGGGGGGGGGGGGAGTGCATGCTGCATGTGCTGGCAAACAGTGCTTGGTCAGTGTGCAGATGCAATGGCCTGTTCGCAAATATATGCAAAAGAAAGTGGGTTGGGAAAGTGATAAAGGAAGTGCTTAGTGGCCATTTTTCGCTGTCGCCGTGCCTACTATTGCAATGTCTGCGTTATCGTCAACAGTCGCAGATAGCGGCGTGATGGAACTTGAGTGTTTCAGTGTGACTTACGCTAGGCGTGCGTGCAGCAGCTACGACGTGCAGTTATTGGTGCATCCTCGAACTTCGGAGCAGTGTTGCCAACGACAACGCTTCTTTTTATGCGATTTTCTACTATGCTCTAACGATGACTCCTTCCACGTGTACGTTTAGAACACAGGGACAACACAGACAGGCAAATATCTTTCTATGACCTGAGCATAAGTGACTGGGAGTCGTTACTCTCTACCACACGGCTGAGCGAGGCGTCCAGTGGCCCACTCCAAGTCATCAGCATCGCCCGAATCGTGTCCTTGCACGCTGCCGCTGCACTGCGGTCTCTGCTCCTGCACGCGGCAAAGAATGTCCGTACAACGGTTGGCAGGTCCCCACTCCGTCCGCCCTCCACCTGCAAAAGGAGACTTTTGTGTTTCCGATCCAAATTTTGCTGCGTTGGAAGTCGAGGCGGCCGGTGGAGCGGAGGGAGGGAGGGAGGGGGGAAAGGCGGAGGGAGGCGGAAGTAGACGGATCGTCGATCAGCGATCGCCCATTATTCATGAGAGAAGGACTGACTGACTGGCGGCCTCACGACGACCTCAATGTCATTACAACAAAGGCGAGTAGCAATGTTGCATCAGATGAATTCATTTTTGTTCCACTCTTGGACTGCTCTAGTGACAGAATTGCGGGGGGGCAAGCCGAGACAGGTGCTAAGGGCAGAAGTGTTTTATTATTTTTAGATTTAAAAGTCGAAGTAAGAACAGCGGACTTTCGAAACGAAAATGCTAATAATTTACCAATGTACGGTCCGCCTCAAAGTAAAAAGCAATTCGTTGATCCTACTCACTCCCTACAGTCTGCATAGATACACAGTAAGTGCAAGGAAACCCTCCAATCAATACTTGAGCACATGCCAGCTCTGTCGAAGGCTCCTATTTACAGACTCTTCCTGGGCACGGAAAAGCAAAAGTTGACGGTCAAACTGGAAGCCTCCAGTAAGACGCCGGGTGTACCAGCCAGCTCCTACAACAACTCTGAGGAAGTGCCAAATAATCGGCTGGACCTGTCCACGCGTTGTCATATCTATGCTAATATAATCTCTGAACCAAAGCTACAAATAATAAATCACGAAACCACAAAATCCCTCAGCCTTGCCATCTCCGCATGGCAACGGCTAGAGCGCTCTCCAAGAGCAAACAATAAACGGCAAACCCTATAAACCCTAAAAGGCTTTGCAGAACAATCTGAGGCCACGTCTTCCCCCCGCCATTGCAGCTCCCACCTTTCCCTGACGCCAAGATAACCCCGTGATGCAATCACGACCGTTGCTTTTCCACCACGTGGCGTCTGCCGAATAAAATCTCAAGCAGACTCATGTCACATCGCTGTCCTTACACATAGCCTGACATCACCGACGTTCTATTTCAATGTGATCTTCAAGGCATGCCGTCCTCCAAGGCGGTCCTGAAGAGCCCGCAGCCCCTCCCGGCAGGTTGCGCGGTCCTCTAAGCTCTCCCAAGGGCAGTCCCAAAAGTTGATGCGAACTTCTCGGAGAGCGGGGCAGAGGCGGATGAGTTGCAGCACGTCCGCTGTGCAGACTGCTGACTGCGTGAAAGTGATCTCCTCGAGCTCTCTGTGCATCACTGCATCCCAGTGCTGCGGCGTGATCAATCCTGCCCGGCCGCCTATAACTTCTAGTCGCCGCAGCGTGTAGCACTTCTTCAGAGCCATGAGATCCTCCATCTGGAGACTCCCGCAGTGGATGCTCAGAGTGTGGAGTTCGCGCCATGCAATAACGATGAGGTAAATGGACTGCTTGGTCACAGAGTTGAGGCAGGAGCATGAGAAGCTCCGCATGCTCCTGAAACCAGCAGTGAGGTACCACATGGCCTTGTTCTCTAAGAAGCCAAATGTGCCCTCACGTCCGTCGGATGTCAGCTTGATGCTCTCCACTCCCTTGCAGTACAGGCTGCACAAATTCACAAGCAGACATCTTAAGTCTACAGTCTATAATCCAGATTCGCTAACAGGTTACCAGACTTCATCACAAACCCTAAAATTAAAACAGTCGCACGTCCACTGTTTTTGCGCCAGTACATTAAGTTAACATTACATTCCGTGCCTCCACCAACAAACTCACATGCTAACTCAATCTCTTGAGAGAGTTAAGTTTCTGAGGAAAGTCGGCTCTGATTCCCTTATTCCTTGAAATTCTTTACGAGGCCATTAACCGCCTTTCGCTAAAAGCTTTACATTTGCAAACATCTTCCATCGTCGTTGGAACGGACAGAAGGCAGAGGGGTATGCGAACTAGCAAAGTCAGCAGAATATTGCTTAAAAGCTTCTATGCACACTTCTTTACACATGGAAGCTGCGCCTTGACAGGCGGATGCCAGTGCTAATTTGAAAAAACACCTTCTTAGTAAGGGAGACCATGTAACTGTTTCAGAAACGAAGCCCACACCTCCGCTAAATTATCATGCACCAACCCTTCTTCTGCCCGTGCATAACGACCAGCTAAGCTGTCTCCAGCAGACTACTGCCAACACAATCTCTAACACAAAAAGTCCCTACCAAAAATAACGTACCAAATTCCTCAATCATAGAACCAGACAGCAGCTTCTGCATGCTTCTTCTTTTCCATGCTGAGTGCGATAGTACGACAAAAGGAAGAGGAAAATAAGCACCTTATAATCCACAAGATGCTGCTGATGCTGGCCTCGTTGCGGCTTGTGCTGTCCTTGTCGCAATCGATCACTATTCGCCGCAGAGTCGGACCACAAGCTACGATGATGGGATGTAGAATGTGCAACTCGCAGCGCGGATCATCGATGTAAAGCTCCGTGAGGACGGAACACCGGCTGGCCACCATCTCAACGCCTGCACCCGTGCGCATGCGATTCCCACTCAGCAACAGCACAAACAGGAGGAGATCGAAAGTCCTAATTTGACACCGCAGGCTCAACTAAACTTCCGCACAGCGTTCCGAGCCACCTCGCAGACACACAAAAAGCAATCACCGGACATGATAAAAACATTTGGCTTCGCCAAAGCAACAAATTTGATTATCAGCGACCAGCTGTGATCAGCTGCTTCCACGCAGTGCCTTGGAGAGGCCCATAGGGAAGGGACCCGCGGGCGCACCTTCCCGCATAGTGCTGAGGCCGATGCGCACGCGCTGCCAGAGGCAGGGGGCGTAGCAGGCGCGCTTCCACGTGCGGTTCACGCAGGCGTAGCGGCAGAGGTCCCGCACAGGGAGCTGCGCCAGCTGCAGCACGCGCAGCAGCAGGTCCTCGCCGAGGTCTGTAAGGCTTGCGCCCTCCACATGCTGCCGCTTGACCGGCCGCTCCGTTGCCGCGCACTTGGAGAGCTCCGCTACAGCCATGGCGCTGCAATCGGGCAGCACTAACGCAGAGGCTGCGGGGGGCATGACCACACTCAGCGGCATGCTCACGCAGTCCATGCACGGAGCGGAGGAGGGAGCGCGGGGAGACCGGAGCAAAGGGAGAGAGCGTAGGTAGAGGGAGAGGGAGAGGGAAAGGTAGAGCAGACAGCAGGGCGGCGGTAGGCGCTTCTGCGGCGCCTTTCTGCGGCCATGTCCTCGTCCACCGTCCGCCCGGACGCCGCCGGATCCCCCCAGGATTGCCCGCGGTATGGAATCGTACCGGCCGCCGGTGGGTCCGATCCCGGGGGTCGACCCGGCGGGTGGACCCCGCAGGTGGATCCCAACTGTGCGGCGAGGCGAGGGCAGCGGCCGCGGCCCGCGCGGCGGTTGGGGACGGCTCGGTACGGCTCCCGCGGGCGGGGGGGATCCGGGGGAGGTCGGGACTGGCTGGATCGAATCGAATCGAATCGAATCAAACCGAATCGGATCGGATAGTGGGGTTCCACGGCTGACAGGCGGCGGACGGGCGGAGGTTGGAGGGAGGGAGCGGGCCCGCGGCCGCGCGGGGCCTGCCAGCCAGGCGGCGGGCGGCCGGGCGGGCGCTGGCCGACGCGGCGAGGCCGGCGGTTCCCCGTCATGTCACATGACGTCACGTCCTTCGGCGGCCCTTGCGGCGCGCGAGAGGCATGCCCGCGCGAGCACGGGCCGCGGCCGCGACGGGCGGGCGGAACGGACAGCCCGGGCGGCAGGCGGGGGGTAGAAAGTTAGAAACCCAGCCTTCATTCAACGACGGAGGCGTCAGCAACCACTGAGATCCACCGACAACACGGCGATGGGACCGGCAATTATGAGTTTTTGTTGCAGAATGGAGATTTTGACTCCTGGCAGACCTACCAGCGTCACCGACATAGCTTGCCGTACCGGGCTGCCGCCGGTGGCGCCACTACGGTACCGTTTTCCGCCTGCCAGCTTGCTGAAACTTGGGACTTAGGGATAGGGTTGGGGGGCACGGTACCCCCCCACCGTGCCCCGGGGCACGTGTCGTTCCCCCCTGGTAGGGGGGCCATGCCCCATCTCGTGCCTTCCGTACAATTCACGGTGCAACTGGCAGAAGAACTGTCCACATAGGCAAATCTATGGGCTGACAACTCAAGGATTCGCGGTCTCCGTAAAACTGGCGGTATAACTGGCAGTAGAACTGTTCCGACACGCAGAAATATGAGTTAACAACGGAACGTCTTGATTTGGATGATGTTTGTGACCCGGTGCGACGTATCGCCCCGCAAGAAATGAGGGGGCAGAAGTCCCCCATGCGCCGCCATTCTTGCCTGCCGCAGCCATGGCTTCCTCCGATACAAAACAAGCCGAAGCTGAAGCAGTCGAAATGTCGAAGGAAGGTCGTGTGAGACAGCAAAATCGAACGGATTGGCTCGTCAATAGTATTACTGCACTGTGCAGTAATACTACCGTAGCGAATAGGAAAATGGCATTGAACTCACGATGGCGAGGAACTCATTTTGTTCATGTACATTTGATGGCCTCGCCATCGTAAGTTCAATGCCATTTTCCTGCGATGGCGAGGCCATGAAATATACCGTAGCAGTATTACTCGCAGTGATACTGCTAAAAATTTTGCGATTGCGACGCCGAACCGAATTTAGTCGACTCGTCAGTCGTCACTCAATCGTCTCCGTACCGGCCATGACGTGGTACGCTGACGTTGGGGGCACGGCCTTGGTTTTTCGTGCCCCGGGCATGCCCCCCCCCCGGCCACGCCGAGCATGTCCCCCCACCCGGGCATGCCCGTGCCCCCAACCCTACTTACAGTGGGGGGTCCTCGTATTTACCACCCCAAGGAGTGCGCCCTCAATATTTTCGCCCCAATTTTGCCGAAACCACTTTCTTGTACGGTAACTTGTGTTAGCCGTACTGTCCGTACTAGCCGTACTAGCCGTTACGGGCTTACGCAAAACTCACTCACCTGATCTCCCCGCTCGTGCCGCCGTAAGAGGCGCTCGCTCTTCTCCCCGTCTTTTTGACTTCGACACGATACGATACGATACGGCCAATACGATACGAAACTCCCCGATGGTTGGATGACGACAGTATGTACGACAATATATGCGTCACGATATGTCACGGTACGATACGATGCTAAATGATACAGTACGATACGGTACGATATGGTGAGATACGATACGTACGGTTCAACATGAACTCTAACATAATACCGCCCGTCTATTCGTAACACGAACCTTATATATGCAAATTTAATATTTTCGCCTCATTTTGCCCGGAACCAGGGTGGAAAATATGAGGACCCCCTACTGTATGGAGCCCCACACTGCGGTACGCCTGCATCGAGTTTGCCAGCGCCGGCACGTTTTGCCGGTCAAATATGCGATGCACCGGCAATATGGCGATATGCACCCTAGCCGCCCTGTTGTAACAAGTCCCGGCCCCACGGGTCGTTCAGTCTCGCCTGTGGCTTGGTTGAAAGTTGGAACTACAAGCCCACTGTCTCGTCCGTCGGGGGCATCTGAATTAGGGTTTCGCCGAGTGCCTGCCTGCCTGCCGGCCTGCCTGGCGGGCGGGCGGTCCTGCGAAACGCGTTTATGATCGGGCCGGCCCAGCTGACGGTCGTAACTGTAACTGTTGGGGCGCCCGCCCGGAGTGACCCGTACGGCCGCGCGTGCGATCTAGCGCGGGCGGTCTGTCGGCCGAGTGTCGACGCCCCGCCGCGTCCCACTTGGAATATCGCCCGTACTGCGCCGTACGACCAGGCGCCGCGCCACGCGGCTTTGACCCGCAGGCCGCAGCGCCGTACGGGCAGTGTCAGGCGCACGTGTGGGCGGGCGGGCGGGCGGCGGGAGGGAGGGGCCGCAGACGCTGGTCGGTAGAACTCGGTACTGTACTATACGGCTATACCGCACTCGGTAGCCGGTACTGCGCAGGTCGGAACACTGGACCAACCATTGGAATGACCGACCAACCATTGCCAATGCCCAAGCATTGCCAATTGTTGCAACCATTTGATGCCAAATGATTGGGAATTTTGCAGCTACTGGTGTAGGACTAGCCAGCCATTACCAGGGGTCACAACGATTGCAAAGCATGGGCGACGGATCCAACCAACAATTGACAATGGTTGCAACTATAAGATTCTATGGTTGCCAAGAATTCGAATGGTTGCGAACTATGGGACTCCGTTGCATATCGTCACGTTTTACTGCAAGTGATCATGTGAATGCTAAATTAGACAAAGGCCTGCCTCATTCGCAGAGCAGTGAATCAACACATAATCATACTTGGAAGGAAACAGTGAAAACACGGAATCTGAGTCTCATAGAGTGAAGGGCTCCGGGAAGATTTGATTTTTCAATCGCCCATCCCTATCATACAGGAACAACAACGACATAACATCACGTAAACATCGCAGGTTGAAGTCTGAGTTTAGCGGCCTATCAGAAGCTGCCTGACAAAGTCTAGCTCAGATCCTCCCCTCCCTCTCTAATTCTATACTCGACACTAGGGATGGCCCGCGTTATAAAGTCCGACTATATTATATACTTTACAACGGGTTTAAAAGTAGTAATATAGTACAAAGTAAAACACTTTATTACATATATTATACCCACTCGTTTTGAACAATTAACGACCGTACGACCGTACTCGTACGGTCGTACGGTCGTACCATACCAAAATTAGGTCGTTTTGGCGTTGGCGTTGCGAAATGCGTCCGTCTGGTTCACTGTCTTCACCGCATAATACCGTATAGTCGTACGACCGTACATGTTGTAAAGGCGTTGTAAAGTATTATATAACAGCCGTTATTTAGTAGTCACAGTTATATAATATAATATATATTATATAGTCGTAATTAAGCCATCCCTACTCGACACATGCAGCGGCTCTGCACTCTTTGGAACAGGCTGGCAAGCAAGCAAACTCAGAGCACAATCGTGACAGATCCCTTGAGCGACCCTGAGAGAATCGCGATGTAGTGCACCGGCATCCCTCTTTCTTGGTCGTCGCATACGCAGCTTCGAGCATGTCAGATACGCAACGCGAGGGAGCGAGTGCGCATCCGTCCGTCCATCTGCCACGATGCGATGCGCGCAGTCGCGATCCTGCAGTCGTCGTCGCCGGCGTACTCCGCGGCAACCCGCTGATCGCGGCGCTCAGGGGCAGACGTGCGTGCAACTCCCCGGTTGACCGGGATTGGTTCATCCAACTGCGCGGTGCCACAACTCACAAGTCCAAGTCAGTCAACGATCAGACACGGAGGCAAAATGTGAAATGCCATGTAACGTCACTGGACTAGGGATGGCTTAATTACGACTATATAATCTATATTATATTATATAACTGTGACGACTAAATAACGGCTGTTATATAATACTTTACAACGCCTTTACAACATGTAAGGTCGTACGGTCGTACGACTGTACGGTATTATGCGGTGAAGACAGAGTGAACCAGACGGACGCATTTCGCAACGCCAACGCCAAAACGACCTAATTTTGGTATGGTACGACCGTACGACCTTACGAGTACGGTCGTACGGTCGTTAATTGTTCAAAACGAGTGGGTATAATATATGTAATAAAGTGTTTTACTTTGTACTATATTACTACTTTTAAACCCGTTGTAAAGTATATAATATAGTCGGACTTTATAACGCGGGCCATCCCTACACTGGACATTGCACGGCTAGACAGACCTTAATGCGACAAACGGAGATGGAGTGAAATTGCTTTGATCTCACGATGGCGATGCCACCAAAGGTACATGGACAGAAACAAGATGAAGAACCACGAGGACTGTCACAAGGGACCTAAGGATGAAAGAAAAAGACCATGAGCTGAGGTCTGCGTCTAGGCTCAACAACGCGGCTGTAGAACCAGCTTTTAACCTATGCAGCAATTAAAAAAATGCAAATTACGTGTTCCACACGGAGTTTGAACTGTCGCCTACAAGCGCCTTAAAGGTTGGAATCGACTAAGTCATGGTGGCGTCTGCGACGGCCCTTGCATGCTTGCCCCGCCCCGCCCTGCGGCCCCCGTGTAGCGTAACGGGGCGGCGTTCGACGGATTTGCGTCTGTTCGATTGTACTTGACGTATGCATCTTCCGTGATCAACGGAATTCAGAAGCTGCCAACGGAGATTGAGAGACGGCGGCGCCATGCGTTGGCGGCCCACGGAACGGCACACCATCCAGCAAGGCACACTCGGAAGCGCCGCAAGATGCCGCCGATTATCATCGGTTGACCTATCCGAAGGCTCCACGTAGTCAGTCAGGCCTCTCAGTGGGCAGTGGGCCAATCAGGGACTGTCACTGCTAGGACTCAATATCTATTGTCAGTGTTAAGTAGATGGGATGTCAGTGATGCTGTTTTGTCTTTTAGTGCTGGGCTTAGTATTTGTATTTGCTGTGTGGTTTGTTGTCTTGTTCTTCTTTCTTCTTTTTTCCTTGCTCTTCAGTTACAGCAACAGATGCTAAGTAAGAGTAAGAGAGAGAGAGAGAGTTCCATGCCATAGATAGTGAGAGAGAGAGAGAGAGAAAGAGTCTTCTTGCTGATCGCATTTAGACGTCCCATTCAGCCCAGCTAGACAAAGATTTCAGTGAGAGGACAATTTCATTGTAATGACATTCCCCAGCCAACCGCTGGCTGGGGTGAGTTTCCAAAATGCAACCTTTATCTAAGTTGAGCACTGTTTTCCCTTTGCTGTCACTATGCAAAGCTGCCATCTTGTCCTAATCTGCCCTACGCTTATTCCAATGACCGATGATAACTAGAAGCCTGGCTAAGAGACTGGCCAAGGAGAGGATAGGGGAAGAGAGCCCCCAAGGAAGGGCTCTTCGCGCATCGAGTCCAGCCGCCGGTGGGAACATCTTCAGGATCCCTACGTCTTCCGCTGCGCGTACCTCTGAATCCCCCGGATCCTGGCTCTATGCTGCAGGCAGACCCACAGAACCAACCCAACCCTTCATTAGTTTCAGCACGGACGCGCGAGTGGCCGTACAGCACCTGCAGCTAGCTCAGCAGTCTTTGTTTAACCCCACTTATCTTGGTATCAGAGCTGAAGGTTTTGCAGATCCACGTACCTCGATACGTGAGGCTGCCGATCCTGTGACCCGTGTCACAGCCGCCATGGATGAAGAGCTGCAGCAAGAGGGACAAGCAGATCTTCATGAGTATTCAGAGGAAGACTTGGCACCTCAAGAAGAAGAAGAACAGGCGATCGGAAATCCGAGGACGGATTCAGACTCAGAGGAAGAGGCAGTCAGAGAGCGAGACTGAAAATGGGCATCACCGAAGAGAACCCTTATCCCGATTAAACACCTTGAAGCGGTCGAGTGATTGAAGAGGCTGGTGGCGACTCCGTCTAGGCGGCGATAGCCACAAACTCATTTGGCGGTATACGCAGCGCATGATCAAACTGCGGCTTGCGGTCAATATCCGCGACGCCCGTGCCGTGAAGAGAGAGAATTACCGTTGAACACAGGGTCCCCGACTGCGAAGCAGAACCCACGGGATCACCGGTCGGATAACTACTTTGCACGGGGAGTCCTTGAAACGCTGCGGCTGGCAGCATGATTCTGCAGCCGAGCGAGGAATCATCGAGAGGAGCACCCTCACCTCCGGCTTCGACTTACCCATCCGGCAGCCCCAGGCGAGCGGCTTCGGGGGCAAGGGCAGGACGATCGCAAGGACCCTCCAGCTTTCGCACCAACCTGCAGAGAAGCACACGAGTCAGATCTGAGTTTCCCAGCAAGATGGAAGAGATGATGACAAAACTGATAGCCTTGATTCCTGAAAAGAGTGAGGTGAGGGATACCACGGGCATCATCACTAGAGGCTTCACCGGCAAGCAGGAAGATGCAGAGTCTTGGCTGAGACACCTTGTGAGGAGAAGCGGTATAGCGGAACTGAGGAGGACGATGGATCAAAAGTGGCCCTTATGGGCAATTTGGAAGGAGAGGCCGTCAGTAGGCTGTCCCGAAGCTGGCACAAGGCGGGATATGCGTCGCCACCACGACAGGGACACATTCAAGCAAGCTTCGGACAACGGCCCGGATTTGAGATCCGATCCAGCACATCTTTGGACCGACTTCGTACATAGAATGCCTGATGATGAGAGAATTTTGTTTGAATTCATGGCGCTTTGTCGCGCATAGCAAATCTGATCGAGAACTTACTTACAAGTTTTCAGTGCTCGATGGTTCAGCAAGGCCATCGGCGAGAAGGATCTCCACCTGGATCGTGAGCTGCGCGACAACCCACCAGCAGATGCCCAGGCCTTGTTATAGAAAGGGCAGAGCGAATTCAGAAGGATCAAGAGAGAGGCAACCGACATGTACGACCACATTACATGAACGCTACAGATCCACGACAAGATCGACTCTACCAGCAGTTCCTGAAGACACAGAATCAACAGTTGTTCGATCCCTACGCTACATCTACTCGGAACAAGCCTTCCTTCTCCGGCGTCACTGCTCAGGACATCCGGACAGCCCCTGTGGTGCAGCCTCTGGCTATAGCCAACACAACCAAGCCCCTTCCCCTTTCCCCATACCTCAAGGATCCGCCCATCCCATTGAGCGGGCGGGTGAATCCTCACATACCGTGATGTTTCTCGGCCCAGATATCGGCTCCTTATTCGACGACGCCCGGCGAGTAGAGAGAAGTCGCTGTGGCCGACCGCTACCGCCGGATGACAGAGGCGGGGTTCCAGAGGGCGCCTCGTCTCTGCCCAGGCCTAACTCACAATCCACCGAGGCTGGGTGCGGACCATGGACACACCTTGCCCGAATCGCGGCGGGACATGATGCGCGTGTGTGCATGCGAGGAACTCTCAAGTGAGGAAGGCCCGAAAAGGGAAAGAGGCAGCGGCAGGGAACTCACCTGCCGAGATCACTTTCATGGACATGCTCCCGGCTTCTCCCCCACCCTCAAGAACACCGGCTCCCTTTCGCCCGCCGCCACCTCCTTCACCCGCTTACACCATCCTGCAACGACCACCTATCCATCTGCACCCCATGGACTCCCCTTCCAGCCGAGCGTGTTGGTCTTTGAGCCGATCTTCTTTACCCGATCACGCCTTTGCCGAGGTTGCAGGCATTTCAACCCGGCTTTTATAGATCCCCATGCCGAAGGCGGCTCAAGCCGGATCGCGAGATTGCAGCGCCCTTGAGCTCCCTGTCAACGGCGATCCTCATTCTCATCCTCTGCCATTCCTCCCTGCCAATGTCACCGGCGCCAGTTCCTCGGGCACGGCTCCATCGGTCGCCACCCCTGTCCGAAGAACTTCAGTCATCCCTCCCTCCACGGGTCCTCCCTTGGGATCCCTGCCTGAGGAGGACATTGAAGATCTCAATGAAGAGGAGCCGCCAGCGGCGCAACCAGAGCCGACGCCACCGGCGACCGAAGAGATGCACGTCAACCCTCCCCACCGCCCTCGGGCAGCCCGTTTCTACCCCCAAGCAGCCGATCGTCGACCACCCCCCCCGACAGACGGCCTATCCCTGATTGAACGCATGGTTCATCAACTCATGGGTGACAAGGCTAAGATCGGCATTACCTTGTCACAGTTGATGCAGCTCGTACCAGGTGCTGCCGCCGTAGTTCGAAAGCTGGCCGACAGCGCAGAGGCCACCCTGCGGCCGCCCGCAGCTCCTATGACATCTCCTCCGGACGTCCCCTCGCCGGCCGATATCCACCACATGGCTACGGCGCCTCTGCCGGACCCAGGCCGCTCCCCTCGCCATCCTCCTCGACAGATTCAGATCCTCCCTCTCATCCCAACACCCAATGTGCGGATCATTGTCAATGTATGGCTCAACGGTCATCCCAGCAAAGCCATGATCGACACAGGAGCCATGCGCACAGTTCTGTCCAAGCCTGTGATGAAGGCTGCAGGGGTTAAGTTGGACAAGACACTTGAGCCAATTCCCGGAGTATGTGGGGGTTGAAGGAAGCTTACATGAAAGTTAGGCGGCGTAAGTGGTCATGATCTTGTGGCAGGATAAGACCCACGGTGAATCTGATCATCCTGACGTGAACACTATTCTATCCTTGCTGGGCTCAGATTGGCTCATCGCGATGGGAGCACAAATCGACTTTGCTACATGTCAACTGCACAAATCTGCTGGCGGGACAGCCTGCTCCTTTCCCATGAGTCCTTACCACCTCCGCCTTCCCCAAGCGCCACGCCCGCGGCCTTGAGGAGTCTCTACTGGGAGATCACCATATACCGTGTCGGTCGGCTGACCCCCATTCTTCTCATGGTCGGCCAATTCATTACCAACTGACCCAGAGACTCCCCCCCTCTGCTCCTCCAGTCCGGCTCTCGATTGCGCCAGCGGACAGCTGACTGCGCCGGTGATACGCACCGGCTTTCCCCACATGAGACCATCATCGCGGCGAGAGTTGGTTGGAAATGTAGGGCAGATGTATTAGGCCCGCAGCCTTTAATTCATCAAGCATTCTCAACTACGCCGTTGCCGCCACCGAATCACCTAGTTTCGCGACGGCCATTCACTCTATTACTCCGCAAGACTCACTTGATTGAGCACGCGTCGATACGGGGGACGCCTTTCCGTGATGATACGA
Source organism: Zygnema circumcarinatum (assembly GCA_037447605.1). Taxonomy (NCBI): domain Eukaryota; kingdom Viridiplantae; phylum Streptophyta; class Zygnematophyceae; order Zygnematales; family Zygnemataceae; genus Zygnema; species Zygnema circumcarinatum. Next base: position 5,153,032 of record CM074804.1, read on the forward strand.
CTCCCTGCAAGCTTCTCACGCCCTTACCTGGCGAATGTCCGAACAACGGTCGGCGAAACGTGGTATCAGTTGATGGGAATTTGGAGAAGGGCGTGGGCGGCCTGGCGGATTCTTTAAGCGGATGCTGGCACACTCCAGCCGTAGGGGCTACCGAGAAATTTGAATGCAACGCGAAAGTGGGATCTACACATTACGGATGTGGACCTGATTCTCCACGGCGTCTCCCACATTGACCCGGTGGTTCGGCCCAGCAGCGTCACGAGAAGTATCCTTACGGCGGTCCCCCTTGGCGGGGCCGATCATTTGCAAAGAGCCGGGGGCTTACAGCAGCCCGCAGCGCTTTTGTGCAATGGGCGGTACTTCCATTAGGGCTCAGAATTCCAGCCCGAGACTCACCCGGCGCTGGCGAAAGCGAGGTGTTGGCCCACAATGGGTAACTCTGGGCCTTACGTGGATGATGCTTGATCCGCGGCAAAAGGGCCCGGTCACTCCCACTGCGGCACAGTGACCAAGTCCACGCAGCGGCTCATCGGTCGCGGCGTCACGAAGATTGCACCCAAGAAGTGCAAATGGGGCCACCAGGAGATCACTCATCTCGGGCACCGCCTCGGCATCAATGGCCTGAAACCATCACTCGATAAGATTGAAGCGATTGCCCTCATGCCGATTCCACAGACCCTCACTCAGCTCAAGTCCTTCTTGGGGCTCACCTCATTCTATCGCCGGTTCATCAAGGGATATGCCCTTATCGCGCGTCCCCTCCATGCCTTGGAGAAGCACGAGGTCAGTCTGAATGGAGCCCGGCGAGGATTTGGCCTTCCGCGGCGCTCAAGAGTGCCACTCGCCGGGCTCCTTGCACGCATCAGTCCGACCCCAACCTTCCCACCATTATTGACGCCGACTGGAGTTAGACAGGCTTTGGGGCAGTGGCCAGCCAAGCATTCTCAGATGGGGAACACCCGGTCAGTTTTGCAAGCAAGGTCTGTTCAGAAACCGAGACCAAGTATAGCCCTACTGAGGGAGAGGCCGCGGCTATCCTCTGGGCACTCGAGAAGTTCAAGCTCTTCACGGCCTACCAGCCCGTTATCATCCGGACTGACCACATGCCCCTCACCTGGCTGCACATCATGGCTACCCTACGCCCTAAGTTTGCACGATGGGTGATGAAGTTGGAGGTACAATGTACTCAAAAGTCCTCACGTCGGCGTAGTCGCGAAATGCGTGGCCTCGGTCGCGATCCCGACCCGCCTCCTGCGCCCGCGATCGCAGGCCATCCACAGGCGCCCATCCCTCCACCCACCCTCTTGAATCCTGAGCATATTCCCATTGAGATTTTTATTGCCGCTCAAGCCCTGCATGATGTCCTCTTGGCAGTGGGCTGATGCGACATTCGACCACCGCCACACCCTCCATGTTGGGAGGACCACAGGCTTCACCCACGGCCACCCCCATGCGGATCCGTGGGAAATCCTCATGGATGACGATGGCGACGCTCCCTTACTTCCTCCCCATTTCCCCAGCTCCAATGACGTCCATTCGGACTCCTCCCTGCTGTGCTACGTTATGACCCGCCGCAGCGCCCCCTTTATCCACACGGACACCGAGGGCTTCGGCTGCTCCGCGCTCTCCCGGAACTACCGGTTGATGATGGCGGGGCCAGTCATACCTCCCTGGCCCTACTTTCCTTTCCCAATGAGCATGGAGATTCTGGATGTCGCCCACGATTCTCAGCCCGGCGGATTCCACCTCGGCCAGAAGAAGATGGTGGCGCTGCTACAGGAACGCTACTATTGGCCCGGCCTCCATGGCGCGGTGAGCCGCTACATTGAAACCTGCACCCGCTGCCAACGCGGCAAGCGCTCTGCTCCCCCCGACCGCCAACCCCTTGAGATGGGTGAGATCCCAATACGCGGCGTCGCCGAAGACTGGAACATCGACACCTTTTCTATTCCCCAGCTCGGCACCCCCTCTGGCTACATTCGGGTCTTCCTAGCCGTGGACAGATACACCAAGTGGGTAGAAGTTCATACGACAGAGTCTAAGCATTCCATCCACTCTGCTCGCCTCCTGACGGCCATCATTCACCGCCACTCTATACCCTACTCTGTCCACTCTGACAACGGCACCGAATACAAGGGGGCATTCGCCAAGCTCATGCAGGACTTCCGCATCATTCACCACACCT
>CM074804.1:5159277-5177904 GCA_037447605.1 Zygnema circumcarinatum
CTCAAAGTCACTCACCGTCCCGGCCGTAGTCACGGAAATGCTGATGGCCTCAGTCGCAATCCCTCGGCTCCCCTCCTCTGCCACGATCCGGCCGTCCCTGAGCCCATCCCTCCACCCACCCTCTTGAATCCTGAGCATCTTCCCATTGAGATTTTTATTGCCGCTCAAGCCCTGCATGATGTCCTCTTCGCAGATGGGCTGATCGACATTCCGGCCACCGCCACCACCCTCCATCGCTGGGAGGACCCTGACTTCACCCACGGCCACCCCCATGCGGATCCGTGGGAAATCCTCATGGATGACGATGGCGACGCTCCCTTACTTCCTCCCCATTTCCCGGCTCGATAGCGTCCATTGGACCCCACTCCACAGCGTACTTTCACGTTATGACCGCCGCAGCTGCCCCGCTTTATCACTGGACACGAAGGGCTGGTACGCTCCGCCGCTCTCGAACTTCGGTTGATGATGGCGGACGAATCTTGTACCTCCCCTGGCCTTCTGATTTCCTTTCCCAATGAGCGCATGGAGATTACGGATGTAAGCCCACGATTCTCGCGACCCGGCGGATTCCACCTCGGACAGAAGAAGATGGTGGCGCTGCTACAGGAATGCTACTATTGGCCCGGCCTCCATGGCCTTGATGAGCGCTACATTGAAACACTTTTAGCGTGGCGCTCTGTGCTCCCCAGGCCGCCAACCCCGCGAGATGGGTGCCAGATCCCAGTATGGCGTCGCCCGGAAACTCAGAACATCGACACTTGCACCTACATTCCCGGCTTCGGCACCCCCTCGGCTACATTCAGGTCTTCCTAGCGCGTGGGCGGGGCCACACCAAGTGGTAGAAGTTCATACGGCCAGTCTAAGCATTCCATCAAAGCTCTGCGCCGCCTCTACGGCCATCATTCACCGCCCATCTATACCACTACTCACATCCCACTTCGTGGCACGAATACAAGGGGGCATTGCCCAGCTTCATGCGGGACTTCGCATCATTACGCCCACACCTCGGCCCCCTCTTTCCCCGTGAGAATGGCACAGCGAGGCGATACCATTGAGCGGTCCAGGATCTCTTTACGTCGCGTCGCTGCTGGTATTTGGGCCGGGGCTGGCGGGCGAGGTCATCCCTCCCACGGGTCTTCGCGTATAACACCTCAGTCGATCCACACTCATCCACGGGCTTCTCTCCCTCACGAGAAACCCTGCATGGTAGGTAAGCCCAGCATTCCCCTTGACCTCCTCTCTGTGAGCCCCTCTTCTGATGTAGCGCCTCCCGGTCGGGTCGCCCGACTCCGACTCCGGCCTAAGCTTCCAAACCCTAGATTCATGGCCTCCACGTCCCACCTCGACCCGGCGCCCCGCAGACGGCAATGCGGCTTTGGGGAGGCGCCCGGCGTCTTTGCTCTCCGCCAATCAGGTGGCGCCATCGGCTCATTTGGCTCGGGGAATCTTGCCAAACCGACTCAGCGGGCTTTCCGTGGTTGGGCCCTTTTATTTATTCGGTCCGTGGAGATCCCGATTTGGGCGTCATTTGGAAGGCCCCGGCTCCCCAGTAAAACGCCAGCGGCTGGCGTTCACGCTGGATCGGCGATGCGTCTGCACCGCGTCGGCTGATCCCCTCCCGATGGTGGCGTTACGACCCGGCGTAGCGGCCTCCCTCCGTACCCCCACGCCGCCAGCGACTCCTCATTGGTCGTTCCTAATTCCGCCACTTTTGCCGCCCAGCATTCGCTGTAGGCGCGGCTTTTCGACTTCGGCTTTGTCTTCTCCCTCCTCCACCTCGATCCGCCCGATACTCCCGTTTCGAGATATGCAGCGGAAACTTCTCCGAGGCGACGCCCGGCTCTGGCCCAGCGGTCCACCGTCCGTGTCACTGGCAGTCCACTTCCCGCGCCGCTGTCTCTTCTTCCTTGTCGCGATGCGGCTATTTTCCCAGGGCATGTGCTACAGTGTAAGCGTATAGCGAAGCCCGGCGTTCAACGGATTTCGCGTCTGTTGATTATGCGGCGTATCTCGTCTTCGATGTCAGCGGATCAAGCGGAATGAAGGCGCCAGCGGAGGGTGAAGGCGAAGCCGCTCTGCGTTGTAGCCCGCGAACGACACCATCCGGCCAAGGCACACTTTCGGAGCGCCCGCCAAGATGCGCCCGATTATCATCGGTTGACCTATCCGAAGGCTCAGCGTAGTCGGTCCGGGGCTTTTCGGTGGAAGCGATTAGATTGTCGGGGAAGCATCACTTGCTAGGACTCAATATCTATTGTCAGTGTTAAGTAGATGGGATGTCAGTGATGCTGTTTTTGTCTTTTAGTGCTGGGCTTAGTATTTGTATTTGCTGTGTGGTTTGTTGTCTTGTTCTTCTTTCTTCTTTTTTCCTTGCTCTTCAGTTACAGCAACAGAGAGAGAGATGCTAAGTAAGAGTAAGAGAGAGAGAGAGAGTTCCATGCCATAGATAGAGAGAGAGAGAGAGAGAGAAAGAGTCTTCTTGCTGATCGCATTTAGACGTCCCATTCAGCCCAGCTAGACAAAGATTTCAGTGAGAAGACAATTTCATTGTAATGACATTCCCCAGCCAACCGCTGGCTGGGGTGAGTTTCCAAAATGCAACCTTTATCTAAGTTGAGCACTGTTTTCCCTTTGCTGTCACTATGCAAAGCTGCCATCTTGTCCTAATCTGCCCTACGCTTATTCCAATGACCGATGATAACTAGAAGCCTAGCTAAGAGACTGGCCAAGGAGAGGATAGGGGAAGAAAGCCCCCAAGGAAGGGCTCTTCGCGCATCGAGTCCAGCCGCCGGTGGGAACATCTTCAGGATCCCTACGTCTTCCGCTGCGCGTACCTCTGAATCCCCCGGATCCTGGCTCTATGCTGCAGGCAGACCCACAGAGCCAACCCAACCCTTCATTAGTTTCAGCACGGACGCGCGTGTGGCCGTACAGCACCTGCAGCTAGCTCAGCAGTCTTTGTTTAACCCCACTTATCTTGTGCTACACCCGCCCCCCTCCACGCGACGAGCCGGACCGGGCCGGAGAGCCAAATCGGTCGGCCAAATCTTCAATCGGGCCGGCCCGGCCCGGGCCCCGCCCGGCATGCCTCCACGTGGCGACCTCCCATAGGAGGTAATTGCATATGTCCTGCCACGTGGCGATCACGAACAGGCTGTTCCATGCCGCACGGAGCCGCGATTAGGGTTCGACGGGGCCGGGCCGGGGGCGGGGCCGGCGGGCGGGCGGGCGGGCGGGCGGGATCCTGTCCTGTGACTCCTGTCCTCGCCATCAGCGGCCTCTTGCAGCACCTCCCTCCCTCCCCCCCTCCCTACCGGAGAAAGAGAGGAACGGGACGCCTCGGCGGAGCAGGGGGGCATGGACGTGCTCAGGGTCCCTCTGGTCGCGCGCGCCGGCCCTCTCTCCCGCCCATTGGCGCCTCCGCGCCTCTGCTTCGGCCGCTCGACATCGTTGGCATGCCGCCACGTCAGCAAACAAGGGAGTGCGCTTCCAGGCGTACTGTACGCTTCAGCGAAAAAGTCGGTGAGCGACGTGGAGGTGGAGGAGAGGGTGGCGGAAAAGGAAGACATTCGTAAGGCAGCAGAGGAGATTTTGGCGGCTGCCACAGCAGCAGTTGAGGCTGCAAGGGGTGGCGCAGAGCAGCGGGTGGGATTCAGTCCTTTACAAGAATGGCATTGAAGAAGAAATTCAATGCTGAGTGAATGCTGGAAGGGGTTTATTGCTGTGCAAGAAGGGAAGCTGAGGTGGTACAAAGTTGTTGCAATGCAAGTGTTGTCTAGGACTGGCATTGTCGAAGAGAAACATCTTGAAGGTTTTAATCTGCAGATAATCGAGCTGGAAAAGGCGAAGAGTCGCCTGGAATTGCGAGTGGTCGAGCTTGAAGCTGCCTTGTATGAATCCCAGCAGCGCGCTGCCAAAAAGGAGGAAAAATCTATTTCGTTGCCAGGAAATGTAGTTGTGAAAGGACCTTTGAAGGTGCGGACACTCTTTACATTTTTTTGACTAATGATTATAAGTCCTTGTCTAGTTACCTCTCGCAAAATATATTGATGCAGAAAATTACGCTCGTACACTTTGGGAAACGTCGCTTCTTATTTAGTTTGATCACAGATCATCCATCAGTATTTGTGTGGAACGGAGATGGGTTTGTCGTGCTGGCGGTTGGCCTGAGCTTCCCCCGTGACTTTAGCTGAAGCTGAGAAAGTCCGTAATCGTCTAGCGATTTTTTTCATGAGATAATCAGGATCAACAACTAGCTGCATTTTTTAAATGATGTCTGTTTGCACGCAAACTGTCCTGTTTTGGCGAGCACAGCTGACATGCAAATGCACAAGGAGTGTCGGAGAAATGAAAGAAGCCCACGCGTTAAAGATTTGTGCTTGCGAGGTTAACTAGCAAGGCATATTTATGAACAAAATCGTAAGCAGGCTCCGAATAGTTCTGCAGGATATGTAGTGGATGTTGCCGGGAAATTGATACTAGGAAAAAGGGCCATATTGGTCCTTCATTAAAATCTAATAAAACCCGCATGTGGTTAGCTGCATTTGCTTGCCGGGACATTGATTGCTCACCTTTAACTTCAACTAGGATAGAAACATTGCTTCTTCTAACAGTTCCATGGGACTTCTGACGCAGTTGGTGGAACCACCTGACCCCTCACGCGCTCTGCCCTCCTGGGCGGACATCCAGTGGCCCTCGCCAACCGGCGAGTTACCGTTTTGGGTTCGGCTGCCTCTGTACGGATCCTCCATAGCCTCGAGGGCCGGAACAAAGCCGGCCGAGAAGGATGCAGACGTCCTCCACATCGTCCACGTCACGGCAGAGCTGGCACCCATAGCCAAAGTTGGGGGCCTCGGAGATGTGGTGGCAGGTATGCTGCGTCTCACCTATGTTCGTCTGAATGCTTGATTCTCTGTTCTGAACAATCCCTCGAACGAGATTGATTGCATGTAAGTCTCCAGCTGCTAAGAGAGAAGTTGTTGGCGTGCAGGTCTGTCAAGAGCGTGTTTGGCTCGCGGCCACAATGTGCAGGTCATGCTGCCCTTCTACGACTGCATGGACACGGACGCCATTGACGACCTCAGCCTGCAGCGCACCTTTGGGTCGTATTTCTCAGGGGACTGGATTGGTGTGCAGGTGCCCACCTCATAGTCTCTAGTACGTTCAAAGTTCACACAAAAAAAAATGGAAAAGCTCGACTAAGGCAATTCAGTCGAAATTATATCTGATTGTAAAAAGCTGCATTGAAACGGACTTGTGTTAGCCTATAATTAAGTTCAGTGCTCCAGTCCTATCGAGGATTAGTGAAGCTACAAACCTGGATTACAGGCTGACATAAAGGAACTGCCCTGAAAGCCCAATAAATGACATATCGCCGATAAAATAACCCTAAAGGAAGAGTTTTGCCCGGGGTCCTCTTATGCCTTAGTAGTATTCATCTTTAACTGCTTTCACCACTCCTCCATTTTTCTCTTCTCAACCAATTATTGATTATTAGAACCCGGCATATTTACTGATGTATTAGCAAAAACGGGGTCTCAAAATATCCCGGAATCGTTAGTCTGTACGACAATCTTGATAAGCATTACCGTGGATCTCCCTTGGGCTGATTTTGGATCAACCGTTCAAAGTCGATGTGGAAATTTCTGGAGGATATGCGAAGCACCAAACTAACCTGTCGGATGCTGCGCGGCATTGTGGGGATGCAGGCCCATGAAGGCAAAATTGATGGCATTCCAGTGCTTCTCCTGCGACCAGATAACCATTTTTTCCGAGGACCGCGAATCTATGGGGGATCGTACAGCGAGCTCGATGCGTACTTGTTCTTTGCTCGCGCCTGCTTGGAGTACTTGCAGGTGAGACCATCCCATGGCCCCTCCTCCACTGCCTTCCTGCTTTGCTCTTCATGGTCTGCCCGTTTGGCCCGTGGACTATCGAAAAGACAAACACAAAGTCCACAGAAAGCCAAAATACGTACCTTTGTTCACCCCCCCCACCACTCCACCCTTTGCACGCCTTTTTTACATTCTTCTTTATGGAAATTTTCAGGTCACAGGAACGCAGCCGCACATCATCCATGCACATGAGTGGCACACGGCGGCCGTTGGGATGCTCTACTGGGACATGTATCACCAGTTATCTCTCAAGCGTCCTCGTCTTGCGCTCACAATCCACAACATGGAGCACCACGGAGAGTGCAGGTGAAGGAAATCTACTTCTCTCCTATTAAATTTCGGCTTAACTGTGACAAAAATCTGTGCTGCTCATGGTCGACTCAAGCTGGGCCACAGTCAGAGCGTCTTCCTTAGAAATTCAGGGAGGACTGGGCCATGCAGATGGGAGAACCTCGACAAATGTGGTCTTAATGGGCAGTCCTACCTTAGTCTGGATAAGGTGAGTGATAGATTTCTCGCAGAATAGGGGAGAGTACGCGTGGGTGGATGCACGGTCTGAGTGTGTACCCCATTGAAGGCAATCCAGATTGTCATTCAGGAAGGTAATTTTTCTTTCCTTTCCTTAGAATTGGACCAAAAGGAGAGAGGAAGGGGGGGGGGGGAGGGGCGAACGGGTGTAGGCAATGGATGACCGTACAATTGGACATAATCCAGAGCGACTCAGCTTGCTCAAGGGCGGAATTGTTTACAGTAATGTTGTGACGTGAGTGCAGCTATGCCCTTGCTTTGGACTGCTCTCCTCTCAGCTCGCATGTGGTGCAAGGAAGGGATTTTCTGGACTCGTTTGATAGCGGCTTGCAGGATGATGACATTAACATTGAATCTGATGATTCGACGAAGCTCTCTAGCAGCTGCCTTAGTTGCAGTCTCACTACTAGTTATGTTCCTTGGTCTGGCAAATCTGACGGTACCTTCAAGAGTAGGATAAGGGTGAAGATGATTTATCTAAAAGCGACAAGGTCGCACTTTTCTCATCATTTAAGTGATGCATAATTCTGCTGCACAAGAAGTGCGCACAAAGCATCCTTGTTGGGCGCAGCGGAATCCGAGAGCAGTTTCATTTTGACGTTGTACAACATGCAGTGGGTCATGCAGTGTATGAACGTCTTTCTGTCCAGCATGAGCAAGTACTGTCATGCAGAATACATGTTAGTAGAGTCCGTGCAATTTTGTGCTGTAGAAGTCCTTCCCTCTCTCGCTCTCGCTCTCATGCTCTCCTTTCAAGCCTCAGCAAGACCTCTTTCTATTGTGCCGCAGGACTGTGAGCCCGACATATGTGCAGGTCCTTGCTCCGCTTATCCAACGCATTTCTGAGAAAGCCAACTTCAAACCTTCCTCGTCTCTTCTTGTGCACTGCACCTGCCACCTTTCCTCTCCCATTCTGTGTATGCAACTGCGTCTCTTCTCCTAGTAGGCCTCACAGGGTCCATTGATGATGTGCTTATTGCAGGAGACTCTTTGCAGTGGCTGGCTAGCCTCTACCCTCCACAACCACCGCCAAAAGTGAGTGCACCATTTTAAGGAAGACCTTTCAAATACAGATGGAACATGTGGTTTTTCTAGGCTGTTTGCTTTCTTGGTTAACGGATGCAGCCACTAAGGTTGTGGGCGTGAGCCGCCAGTGTGCCATGTGCCCAATGTTGCTGTGACATATTTGCTTGTTTAGCTAATGGGATTAGCTGCACTCATTTGTTTATGGGCCCTTTCCTCTCCGTCTGCCAGATATGCAGGGGTCCTTAACGGGATTGATACGGAGATTTGGGACCCAGCAACCGATCCACATCTCCCAGCGCCATTTTCAGGTATTTTGGAAGCTTTGAAAACAGAGGTCTTGTGCTAGACAGGGTTCTCGACATATTGACTAAAGTACTCACATGCAAAGCTTAGATGAGAAAGGGGACAGAATGAGGACAGTAACTAACTGCAATGTTTATTCTGAGGTTTAAGGTATGGTTGAACTTATCCTCTTCTTGGCCAATGTAACCATACATAGCTCAATGGTCCATTCGTACCATTCCATCCATTCGTAAACCTATGCACTGGAAAACCTTGCCTTCAACCACCTGTCTATTCCTTGCCGCCTCCTCTCTTCTTGACTTCTCTATCTGTCTCTCCTTCTTTCGTTATAACACTGTATTTTGGAAATGATGGATTCAGGTGACGACTTGCGTGGTAAAGCAATGTGCAAACATTTCATACAGCGCGGCTTCGGGTTAGACTTGGAGATAGGAGAAGATGGGGAGAACACTGGGAAGCGTATTCCATTGGTGGTCTGCATAACGCGGTTGGTGGCACAGAAGGGCATTCATCTCATACGGCATGGCCTCCTCCGCACCTTGGAACAGGCAAGAGAGACCGATGGAGGGGTGGGGGGGGAGAGTGGGCAGCATAGTGCAGTCCCATGTCTTGTTTTGCAATCGGTTAAGGTCGTTTGGCAGCCAAGTTGGGGGGAAAGTGTGGGGAGGGAGTGGGGAGGCTGTCTTTGAGCTTCCATGCATTTTCACCGGCCTCACTGAAAGAAATCGTCGGTGGAAAGTTGGATTGCAGGGAGGGCAATTTATCTTGCTTGGTAGTGCTCCCGATGGGCGTATTCAAGGAGAGTTCGAAGCGCTTGCGCAGCAGGTGGGATGCTCTTGCTGCTGCTTCATAAATTTTGCTTGATAGACCACAAGAGTTTGTGGAAGCCCAGGCAAGCAGCAGGATCACAGAAATTGATAGCCCTGGTTATGCTCCTCAAACTCGCCACTGTTTCAAAATGACCGGATGTACTTTTCCATAGGCCGGTCACGTTGTTTACACTCATCCGAGCAATAGCTGGATTTTGGAGTGGACGCCATTATGCAAAAGCCCGTTCCATACATGTAACGCATTGCTTTTCACATCACTTTCCCTCTTATAAGAAGAAGCAAGGTGGGAGTACTGAAGTTTCAAGGTCAATACATTAACTATTCTGATTGTCTTTGTTTCTTGCAGTTCTCGAGTAGCAACAACGCACGGTTGGTGCTCACATACAGGTAGATGCCCTTTTTTCCATGTCAAGGTATGAATGTTCTTTGCAGCAGGACTATCGCCTGTAGGATGAGGCAAGTTGCTGGTTCTGAGAGGTTTCTCACTAACACTGACTCTGACACCGACTCTGTATGGGAATGGGGAAATGGTGTGATGCAGTGAACCGCTTTCCCATCTCCTTTATGCTGCGAGTGACATGGTATTGGTGCCCTCAATGTTCGAACCCTGCGGCCTAACACAGATGATCGGCATGCGCTATGGCTCGGTCAGCTTCTGCTCTCCTCTCAGTTTCACCTGCTGCAAGTGCTGGTTCCCATTTGATTTGCCGCTTTGCTTTTTTTCTCAATATCAGTTGATCGATGGCTGATGGTGGCCTAGCCTACGGATTTGAACAAGTCAGCTGCATGTTCCGCTGGCATGGCACTAAAAGCACAAAAAGTGATAGCAGTAACCGCAGCATTACTAGTAGTGGTATCTTCTTTTTATCATTGAATTCAACAGAGAAAGAAATCTGTGAAATTGCAGGTTCCGGTGGTTCGCAAAACAGGTGGCCTTGCAGACACAGTTTTTGATGTGGATAATCCGGCAGCTCAGGGCGGGGGGAACGGGTGAGCTTTTACTGTTATTGAAACTTGTCAGGGGCGACCGTTGTATGGAGTGGTGGGGTAATTAGAGCTCAGCCACTACAGGTTGTAGTTTTTGTTGAAGAGAGAGCGAGACGAAAGGGACGATGGAGATGGCGGATTAAAGACGCAAGGACCTGCAGGAAGGAGAGAGTAGGGATAAGAGGGGAAAATCAGAGGAATAAAGAAAGGGGCGAAGGGAGAGAAGACGTATAAAAGAAGGCAGGTAAGTCCTAACCAGGGCGTTAGAGGCGTTTTTGGCAGATTTGTGTTTGACGGCATTGACGAACGGAGTCTGGACTCAGCCCTCGACCGCGGCCTCCAGTACTACAAGGAGAGTGAGCCCTCTCATCCCTGCCCTGTTGTTGCTGCGAATATGGAGAGGGAGAAGTTCCTTGCTTAGGCGTGCTTGCTCTCATGGCTGGGCATGCTGTGCTGGCAGAGCCGGAGTGGTGGACGGACCTGGCCACCAAAGTGGTCCAGACAGACAACAGCTGGGACAGGTCTGCCAGGCAGTACCTCGACCTGTACAGATCGATCAGGGTTTATTAGCGGAGACTGCCGGTCGCTTCTCGTGGGCCTGACAGTTTGTCAAGGTTGAAGCCTCTCACAGTATATGTAGGGAGATTGGTATATCGAAGTTGGAAGTAGCCTCATTCTTTTTCTTTCTTTCCTTTGGTAAGTCATATATGAGCACAAGCAAAGCTTTTGCTTTATTTAATACGAGCCTGAGTGGTTACAGTACCGTCAAAGAGACTGTGGCTTGCACTGTGTAGTAGTTTCTAATGGAAACTAATTTTTTTTTTTTTTGTCAAAGTCGCACTGTGCACGGAGGAAAGGATTTCTCCAGCAGATGATCAGACTATCCAATGCAAGAGCCGCAGGAGGAAGCAAAACATGGCCCAGTGTACGACCATGCCAGCCGTGTGTTTGCACCCTACCCACACGGCACTCATCCCCACTGCAACATCTTCCACATCTCGCAGTGCACAGAGACGGAAAGCATAAAACACTGTTTCACTAGCTGCCGCGGACATACAGTATTTTGTAACTGGAACCTAGCCAGCAGCCCCACGGCTGGCGGATGCCAGCGCCAACCCTTCCCCACTGTGCAGCCATGGCAGGCCCACCACCTGCGTCATCAGCGCCACGTGCCCATTATTGTCAGCATACACTGCCATGCAACACTCCTGATCTGCACATCATCGACCTACGGTGCACATGTTTCAGGCCATGCTGCCTTGCTCCAGCTCCTCACCCCCAGTCCCGGCAGACAGGCATGGCCGGCCTACTCTCCATCTATTCCTCAGTTGCTCGCTCGGCATTTTCCTGCTCACCTGCCGTGGGCCAGCAGGCGCTGGTCATTGGCGTCCCAAAACTTCCAGCACTGCTTAGAAGACGGCCCGAGGAGACGTTCCAAATGCGCACACGACAATCCTCACCTCCTGCGACAAACCCACCGTTTCAAGGAACAAGCTGAAATTATTCCCAAGAGATTGAGGAGGCATAAGAATGCCCCACAAATGGACAAGTAATGTCCTTGCTCTTGTTGCAAGCAGACCCACAAATATGCAAGGACAGCAAGGAAACAGAAGGCAGCAGCAGAACAGCGTGTATGGTACCTGACAGAAGCAAAGTCTCCGAGGGATCTACAGCCAAAGGGAAGCTGGTAATACTGTTCACATGCCCCTCATACGTCAGCACAGCATCGCGAGACATGCGACGATCCCACCTCTTAAGCTGCATACCAGCGAAAGCAGAAACATTTTCATCAGGTGCAAAGGGCTGCTTGCGTATGGACCTGATCATAGTGTTCGCTAAATCTTGCATAAAAATTGTCCAAAAAACAGAATACAGTCCCTTTCCTGATTCAATAGCTATTTTGCAGTACAGACGATAGCAGGGTCTCGAAAAAATGATTTGCTCAATCTCTGGTAGTCTAACTCACCGTTCCATCCATGGCGCTGGCCAGAAGGTAGTGTTCATCGGAACGGAGCAGCCGCATGCTGCGCTGAATCAACCCAAATGCCTCCTCAGTGAACTTCAAGCAATGTAATTAGTCTCATTCTCAGTAGCAAATTTTCCAGCTCCACATTCCCTTACAACTCACTGCCCCCAACCCCCCACCTCGGCCACAGAAAGGATAAGGTATTTCAAATTCTTGCCTGCAGACACTGGAAGGCATTTGCAGCACGGGGCTGTGGCTGCAATACATGGAACTCACTCGCTGCTCAGACTGCAAGCCCACTGACAAACCACCATCCTGTGAGACAGTGAAAGAGACATCAGCAAAGCGACTTGTAAGCAGGCACTAGTGATCCAAAACTCCTACAAGATAGGCAAAGAGACTCTGGGCCCATCTTAAAAAGAGGTATAGGGGATTCTCTAGTAACAATAAAAGAAGCTATAGAGAAGAAGAAGAAAATAGAGAGCATACCTACAGAGGGCATACCTGCTGACGAAGCTTCATACGTGGTCTCTCCAGACGACGGTCCTTCTTCACGAAATGATGCCGCATCCCACGAGCAGTCAATCGTTCTGCAGACGGAAAGGGTGCAAGGACGCTGCTGCTATGGTAGCTGGTAGAGCGGACGGGCGGAGGCGGAGGAAGGCGGGTGTCAATTGTGGAAATTGCACCATTTCGAAACCCACAGAAAACGAGCGTACCCTGAAAACAGCAGAGATGGACGTGAGTATCCAATCAAAAGTCCAACCTTCTACGTAGCTGTCAATTCACAATTTTCTCAGCAATTGATCCAGCCTGCTCTCTCTTCCCATGCTAACCGCCTATAAAATTTCCAATGACAGTAACCTCACCGTGCTCTACCTTTACCAACTCCATCAACTTCGGGGATCTGTATAAAAATCTCACCGTCGAGTCAAACTGTTGGGACAAGACATCACTGCGGCTTCGACACAAAGTCCGAATGCTGTTTCGTTCAAGCTCCAACAGAGAAGCACCCGATGAAGTTCCTGCCCGTCCATAACCGTCCCAGTAGCAGATCGTCATGTACCTTGAGCCTTCTGAAGAACCTTTCATTTTAAGAAACATAGGGCCCGCTACAATCATCTCTTGTTCTAGTGGAGTTTTTAACATTTGGCAAAACCTGCTTTTGCAGGCACAACCTCCCCACTTCTCCGACCATTGTGGGCCCATGTTTCTCACCTAGACTCATATAGTGCCCTTTTGGGCTGCATTCAGCAGTCCATATCGTCCAGCCATTCATAGTGTGTGTGGCTGTGAGCTGCCAAGGCATGCTCTCCCGCGGGCCTGTCACTGCCCTTCGGTGAAGTTCAAGAACAAATACAGTTCCTCCACTGCCTTCCGCTCCCATAGTTGTCACACTGACGGACAGAGGAACAGTTAAGGGCTCTAACTCCATACCAGAGATAAACATGAAGTTCATATTTCATCCTACCTCGAGCAGACACAGGCAGCACACGCAAGTAATAGATCGATTTCCTCAAGCTGCAAAGGATACGCCACACGCTCTGCTGGCAGAAGGGCCTCCTCTGAAGGGTCCCCACCATTCGGGAGCCGTTGAATGGTTCTGATTGAGGAATGAAGGATCATTTGATCAGGAGATTCCCATAGTGTAGGTGCTTTTCCGTAACTCTCGCTTGGTGCAAATTTATCCAACACATTAACGCCCATGAGCCCCTCTG
This sequence comes from Zygnema circumcarinatum, assembly GCA_037447605.1. Taxonomy (NCBI): domain Eukaryota; kingdom Viridiplantae; phylum Streptophyta; class Zygnematophyceae; order Zygnematales; family Zygnemataceae; genus Zygnema; species Zygnema circumcarinatum. The sequence continues at coordinate 5,172,530 of CM074804.1, forward strand.
GCCACCCACCCTGCTGCGTGCTGTCATCTCCCCATCTTTCTGAGCGGCCGCTTTCTGAGCAAGTTGCATCGACTTCCGTCCTCCATACTCTGAAAAGCATCGACATTCATGAGTTTCATCACAAGCGATCAACCACAGTGTACTCGAAACACACTGAAAAAGCATTGAACGGATCTTACATTCTCAACAATAGCGGAAAACGCAAACAATACGGAACATCTCTACCTGGAACCCTTGCATAAACAATACGACCAGTAATAGCACACACCACCATATTGAAAAATTACGATTTAAGTTAAGGTTTTATTGATGGAAAAATTCATGAAACAGGACCAAACAGGAAGGAGACGGAGGGAACGTTGATAGTGTGAAAATCCTACCCTAAACTACCATTGCGGCCACCCACAAAGAGCACCGCCATATCTTCCTCTCCGTGAATGCCTTGTGTGCGAAGCGTCAGCCATTCCAATGCCGCATCTGCTTTCATCATCACTTTGTATGTATATATCTGCCCCAAAAGAAGTTCACACCTTATCCATCATTCCAGTTGCTATGATCTATAAAATAGCCTAGTGAGGGATTGGGACGACAAGCAAGTAGTAATGGCAAATAATTGCTTACACTGGGGTGCGCTGCTTGACCTTCCAGGAGCTTCCGCTGGAACGAAGAGCAATCCAATCCGACTTCTCGATCTTGGAGAAGCTTTCGAGTGGTACGAACTCGCTTTTCTGAACATACTTGGATTTTGGGTGTTTTGTCTGATTCTTCGACCTAATCACATTTCACCACATATAGGCTCTGATCACTGCTACAGACGTGTCCACCAGTAAAGCGAATACATGGTGAGGAAAAGACAATGTCAAACGACGAGAATCAATGAGAGGTGTTCTGTGAGTTGCACTTGGGCGTATGAGACCTGGAGAGGTAAGTAATTCAACCGTTTTAAAAAACTCACACACAATGTAAACAAGAGAGTTTACTTTTTTATATTAGGCGGTTTCTCGAAATTAACAGCCTTTCAAGATGACCCTGAAAAAGGGAGTCTTTGAGACGAGCAATAACGATTATCTATCTGCCGTCTCTACTAATTTCTCATGCCTGCTTGATAGGCAAAAAAGTACATAAACATGGCTAGCAGGTAACCCGGCCAGGAGCCAGCAGGTACCATTACTTTGGCACAGCTTGCCTCTCCAACGCATATTCCATTGGATAAGGTACTCACTCTCTCTCCCGAAGGCGGATGTCGTCGTCCGCGACGGCTCTGCGGATCTGGAAAATAACGATTGCGCTCCGCGTCGTAGTAAAACCCGGGAAGCTCTGAAGTCCCATCGAGAAAGAAGCCCTCTGGGTCAGCTCACTCCATGGGGAACAATCTCAGGCAGAGAGAGAGAGAAAGAAAACAGACAGAGAGAGAGAGAGCGAGGGCGAGAGCGAGAGAGGGAGAGAAAGAAAAAGAGAGAGACAGAGAGACACAAAGAGACTGAGAAATAAAAAAAACAGACAGAGAAAGACTGTTTTTGGAGAACAGTTTGATTTCATCGGCCGGTCCGTGGCTATGATTTACAAACAACGATGTTCCAGGCTAACAAAGCCCCCCCATTGCGCAACCTCTAAGAGATAATGATTCTTTGTGTAGCGGGCTGCTGGCGGTCTGTACTCCATATAATGCAGATTTTGATTCGTCAATTGATTAAGGGAATAGAGGTAAGAGCGCTTCATGGGTACCTTGTTCAATAAAGCTCTCATTGAGCACCGCACTAGTTTCTTGGATAGAAAGATTACTTTTCAGTAAAGAGAGAGACCGAGAGACGAGACACAGAGAGGGAGAGAGGAAGAGAGAGACAGAAAGAAAGAGAGAGAAAGACAGAGAGAGAGAGAGAGACAGAGAGACAGAGAGAGCTTACCGGCAGGCATTTTGAAGGAGAGGGGACGAGAACACTGCTCGGGACTGGCAGAGCGTAGAGGCTCTTGCTAGCCCTAGCCCTAGCCTTAGCCCTAGTCCTAGCCCTAGCCCTATCCCTAGCCATATCCCTAGTCCTAGCCCTAGCCCTATCCCTAGTCCTAGCCCTAGCCCTAGCCCTAGCCCTAGCCCTAGCCCTAGGCGCTCAACGGAGCAGAACGTTTAAACTGCGGAGCATGGACATGGAGCCTCCCCAACGGTCACTCCTGCAAGTGACGGTGACGTGGCAGTAGACCCCATGACGTCACCATTCTCAAATCTGTGGGCGCGGAGAGCCGTTGGGGCCGTTACGAGGAGCACGCTGACGTGGTGACGATTGTGTGACGTGGCGCCACGGGACTGGCCCGTGCGGAACTCGAATTATTTTTTGAAGTCGGCGCTTTTGGCAGCCCGTGCAGAATATGAGCTTGAATTTTGGCGGTCGCCGGCCACCTTCTGTTCAGCGGGGAGCGGGAGAGGGAGAGGGAGAGGGAGAGGGAGGGAGGCAGAGGTGCTGAGGTTGCCGGATTGGAAGGGGAAAGGAAGTCATGGCGGGCAAGGTTACGCTCCTCCTTTTTTTCGCGGTGGTTTTATCCGCGTATCCTCTTTCTGGCACGTGTGAAGTTCGCTGGCCGGGTGCAATGGAGGATTCAGGTTCCATGGCTGCCATGCCACACATTTCTGGAAGAGCACGGGACCAGATTGTTGGGTTTCCTGAAGTTTCTTGGAATGATCATGGAGCCGATATTGGATTGGAATCAGGAATCAATCAACTCGGGGGAAGGGAGAACAGGGCGAACCGACATCAGCGGAAAGATCACTTTGCACTTTTAAGGGACATCAACCCTGAAAATGCAATCAATAAAGATAATGAGTACGAGAATGAACTCAGTCGCCCCTCGCCTGCATTCTGGTTAAAGCCATCTTACTCCTCTCGTTATGAAACGTGCAGCCAGTGATCATCATCTCCGTGCTTCGTTCCATGAGTCGGTCCTATTGTTAATTTTCCGATTTCTTTCTATTCATGCCATGCCCTGTCCTTCTGTTTGCTTATTACTTTATTCTTTCCCATAATCTTCACACGTTGATGAAATCTTCTTGCAGAAATTCCGATTTCCAACTCGGAGAGCAGAAACGCTTGGCAGAAATTCACTTTCAAGAAGCGGCTGAACATGTGGTAAAAGCACAGCGGCCGTTGTCTAGCAGTGCTTGCAGCCCTGGAACTCTCGACGCTGCCATGGAGGCCATCACTGTGGCAAGTGAGCACACCAATAAGGAGAATACGGCGCTGGCGTGGGAGATTGCAGGCCTTGCCCAGGAAAAGATTCAAGTATGCTATCTTAACTTTACTGCTGCAGAGAGGATGTGTTTGCAAAGGCGACGTGAATGCTCGTCATAATTTTCTAAGGTCAAATCTCATTTCGTGGACGCAGGAATGTTATGATCTTGTTATGCGGAAGAGGGATTTCAGGACAGGAAACACTTTACTCGCATCTGCGCTACAAAAAAGTGCAACGCATCTTACCATGGCGCTCAGCTACCTTCCACAGAGTCTAGAATCTCCTGTCGAGCACTTACACACCGGAAGCGCCAGTCCAAATGGCAGAAATGGTCACGTGAATACTGAAGTGACGAGAAAAGAGTTCGCAGCTTCGGGCATTGAAAAGCCGACTCACATCCCCGTCCCAACTCCCAATGAGTTGATCATGGAAGATGAAGGCAGATTGTTTCCGAATTCTGTTTTTTTCGGCAATCCGTTTTCGCATATGCGAGCGAAAGTACATTTGACAAGTATAAGCCAAGAGCCACATCAACCAATGGACAAGAAGGAGCATGCGGTTTCTTACAACGCACATAACATGCGAGTGGAGGAAGAGGGTGGAACGCTAGCTCCTGTTGACGAGGAAGAACAGCTAGGGGATGAGGAGGATCTGGAAGAGGTGGAGGAGGAGGAGAGTCCTGCTGCTCAGATAACTCAGCAATTTGCTTCCTGGATCTTGGCTTGGAGCTCCCTCGGCGATATATGACAAACTAATAACCTTTAAAAGGTGCAAGCTTTCTTTCCACTCTAAAGGAAGCCTGCAGAACGAAAGTTGCTTGGTTGCTAGGAACCAACCTATATTTTTACAGAATTTGGCGATAACAAGCTCAATCGCAGATGCTTTGTTAATTTCGGTTTTTTAGGTACTCACATGTCCTGCAATGTTTGCATGTACAGGGCCTGTCGCTATTGTAAAGTATACCCTTAAAGGATATCGAGACGTTTCCTTCTGCACCAATTTCCTCCTCGGAGAGCGAGTTCCATCCAAGTTGGAGCGTGCATGCCGCTTAATTTGAAGCATAGCTGCTTGATTCGAGCGGGAGGCATCTGGCGTGAGCAGTATAGTCATCTAAGCCAGCAATTTGGCTATAGATTCACTCCTTAAGTTTACTTAGACTTTGGACATAGAGGAGCTTTATGTGCACGGATGCTTGTAGTGTTAAAGAGGCGGGCTCCAATTCGTTAAACCCTTGTGACGGAGGAAGGCCAACTCCTCTGTTATAAATTCACTGTACGACTTAGACTCATTGACAACACAGTATTTTAACAACAGGTTTAGGACACCTTTTGATCTTGTCCTTAGCCTGGTTTACAAATCAGCTGTTGGGGATGCCTGCCAGCCATTGATCGCCAATGCATTCAACCGTTGCCGATTGTCGGAACCATTGGCAATGGTTGGCGACCATTAAGTCCAATAGCGTCAGTCCTAGCCAACCATTGCCAGTAGTCGGAACCATTGAATTCAATGGTAGCCAACCATTAGCAATGGTTCCGACTATTGCCGTCACGCCCAGCCAACAATTGCCAATGGAGCAAACGATTTGATTCAATGGTTGCCAGCCGGAGACACGCAGCAGCAAAGTCAGAGCAACAACGAGGCTGCCACGTGGCAGCGGCGTAGGCGTTGAGCGGGCAAGAGGCCACTGGTCCTACAAAATGGTTCATTTGAATAGTGGCAACAGGAAGTGGCATTGAACATGGGTGTTTGAATGGAGGAAAAAAGAAAGTAATGGAATGGGCACATTTGATGGCATCGCCATCGTGAGCTCCGCGCCAATTCTCTCGCAACAGGGAAAAAACGGAGGTAAATCCATGGCTACCGGTAGCTCGTCGGCAGGACTCTCCAAGTGCCCGGCTTAAGATCGACCCGCGTTGAGACTCCCGCCTGCCGCACGGTACCGTGCGCAGGCAGCATAGCATCCAGCGATCCCCTCCCCGCGCAGGCAGGCAGGCAGGCAGGCAGGCCGCGGGGGAGAGGCGCAGTTCCGCCCTTTGTGGCCCGCGGCGTGGCTCGGTTGGTTGGTGTCAACTTTGCTTCATGGAGACAACGCCTTACACGCCATACAAACGGATTGGAAAGCCCCTCATAGCAGCTCTTGATCAGAACTTTTTTAA
>CM074804.1:5190355-5242718 GCA_037447605.1 Zygnema circumcarinatum
CGTGCTGCAGTTGTTGGTGACCGTGTTGGTGGACTTCCGCCGCTCCCTCCTCGCGACGTGCCTCACATCGGTCACCTTCGCGGCTGCTTCTAAGGCTGCGTTGTTGTGCCTAGGCGTAGTTTTCCGCTCCTAGCTTCGTTTTATTGTGTTTCGGTCCTTTGTGACCAGTCCTTCGTGGTTCCACATTTTGCCTTTATCCATGTAAATTTGATGGCCTCGCCATCGCGAGTTCAATGAAAGTTTGCGTCGTTTTGAACGGAGATAACTTATTCGATCGTGCTAATTGTACAGCCAAAGGCCCAACATGATCGGGCATGGCATGCACTGTCTACTTAGCATCAAGAAGATTTTAAGGGCCAGCAATTCATATGTCTACTGCCACAACATGAAATGTCGCGCATGGCCAGAGGGTTAGGCGCCCCTGGTCGGCCCACGTGCCCACGTGCCCACGTGCAACGCCCGCCTTCCCTAGGTTTCTGGTTTTCCCCCACAAACTCTTGTGCACCCACCCGTACGGCCAACATATGACAGCGAGCACGCGCCACTACTGCTGCTGGTTTTCCTTCGCACTTACAGTATTTCTATTTCTATCGATACAGTGGTTGACCTAGAGGGCGTGGCGTCGGTCTCCGCCTGTCGTGTCCTCTCACGGCACTGCAGGCTTGTCTGGATGGTGGAAGCGCAGGGCGAGCAGTAGGAGAGGCGACGGGGCAAGCAAGGATTTTAGGGTTTGTGCGATCCCTGCAGGGCGCCATGAAGTAAGCTGTCCTTGGCCCGCATCGAGATCAGAAAAAGACATCGGTGACAATGCATCCATATTCCACGTATACTACCAACCCCAGGAGGAGAGTAAGCCTGGGGCTGAGCAACAATCAGAGCATAGCCCTAGTGCTAGTTGCGCTTGCGTATTCCGCAGTGGGGATTGACTATGCTCGAAGGATGATATCTGCTTCTGTGATGTGCTCTGCAAAGCAGAGTCAACGTGTTTTGCTGGAGACCGAAATAAGGAGGTGCGTAGCCTCGGTTGAGGGGAGCGCAGGGGCAGGTGGCAAAGCATTCATGGCAAAAGCGAAGTTCACTATGAAAAGATTGCTTAGTAGTTCGGAAGCTGAAGCTGCATCGGAAAGACTTCCAGGCCTTGGCGATTGCACGAGTGTAGAGGAATTCAAAGAATTTATGAAATATGTGCCTCATGAAACGTGTCCGGATGATTGGCCAACGGCGCAGAAAATGCTGTTAAACGAAGCATGTCACAGCTTTGGAATTCCGAGAAGAAATTGTTTCACGGTTGTTCCAGAAAAGTTTGTAGAGTTACCACGTGGCCGGGAGGATTTTCGTTGGAATATTCCCGATGATCGAAACATTGAGTGGAATCATTACGATTGCAAAAGCTTTGCTTGCCTCAACAATCGGACTAGTGGCGATTGCAGGGAGTGCTTTCAGATGCAAAATGAAGCCAGGCGGTGGATCTTTGAAAGGCAGGGAAAACTTGATTTGAAGTCAGTTCTTGCACTGAAGCCAGGAAGCATTAGAATCGCCTTAGATGTAGGAGGGGGTTCAGGATCTTTTGCAGCGAGATTGGTGGAGCACAATATCACTGTGCTGACAACGGGAATCAACTCAGGAGCTCCATTTTTAGAGACTATGGCCCAGCGAGGTGTTTTGGGTCTGCACTTGTCACATACAGCTAGACTACCGATGTTTGATCATACCTTAGATATGATTCATACAATGCATAGCGTGCAGTATTTGCCACCAGAGAAGCTTCGATTAATGTTATTTGATTGGGATAGAGTGCTTCGGCCAGGAGGGCTTATTTGGATGGAGTTTCTTTACATGGAAGCAAGTGTTATGCCCAAGTACGAAGCCACCTTACGACAGTTCAGATACAAGGAGCATGAGTGGTACATGGAGAAATTTGAGGAAAATGGTGGTACCAGGAAAATGAAGAGGCTAAGTGTTGTTCTGGAGAAGCCCAAACATAAAGCCTGAAAATACGGCATGTACGTGGACCTCCATGTGATATAAAAATCTAATATTTTTTTTTGAAACTGATGAATTGATTGTGTGCTTGTTATTGCACAATGATGACTTATTGCCATGTTGTGTGTGATAACACCATGCAACCTGTTGCAGGATGTAGCACCTGAACTGGCCCCGCATGGATCACCTGTATTGCTGGGAAGATCAGCTGTCGATGTTCATCTCCAGTGTTGATATAAGTCTAAGCAAAAATCGCATGATGTTTCTGGAGGCATCCATTTGATTGACCTCGTGGACTTTTCTTCTTCTTTCTTGCAATTGAGTATTAATTACTCGCACGCTCCTCCTTCACTCAATCCTCTCCTTTCTCAAACACCATTTCCCTCCTCCAATACCGCTTCGTCGTTTCCTGACCCCGCATCACTTCCACCTAAAACCTCGTCACTACTGTCACCGACATACTACCAACTTCAATTTGTCATCCACTTTTTTTTCTCTTTTGAACTCCTTCAGCCAAAAGCGTCATCACTCACAATATACGGCGTTGCAGCGAAAGGCAGCAGCACTTCCCTTATACACCAGGCATCGAACCGTGTAAACTGACTTTTTTTTCGCCTCACAAATAGCTGACATTTCCTTGTGAGTGGATTGCCGCTTCAAAGCAGCGACAAGTGTAGCAGAAGTATTTCAAATACATCCAGAACATTCAGTTGATTTTTCGCATCAAGTCGAGCCTGTGCCTTGGACCTAAGGAATGCACGCAATGCTATAAGAATGAGCAGATCAAATAACGGAGCCATTCGAGACGGACACTCCACAGGCCTTCAATAAATTACTTTCAAAGATGGAGCCATGCTTCTGCGACTTTTTCCTCATTCTGCCTCAATTGCGGCTGTCTGTGTACCCTGAGAGTTCCATGGCAAAAAAAGATGGACAAGACTAGATCGGACTGCGTCGCATTTGACAAAAAATGGCTGGATGTACACACTACTTGTCTCACCGCTGCAACGAGTTACAAACCTTCAGCTGAAGCCTGAGGCTTGGGCTGCGGTAGCCTAACCTACTGATAACCATTCCTCGAAAGACTATGCCTGACATCCTGCAAAACATCTCACGACGGACAATTGGAGTCCTGGCCTTCACAATCAGCCACTTTTCAGCCTTACAAGAGCTTCTTTCGTTCAAAGTACGTCTTCAAGTGCCACAGTTGCAGGGCCGCAAGCCCCACGCAGACAAACAAAGAGAGAATACTTAAGTTAGCGACTCTTGAGTTCGCCACTTCGTTCAGGTTTCGCATCTCCGCCTCCCTGGCCCAAGACAATACATTTGAACAGAGGCCCAGTCAGGCTAGCTTGATCTCCCTATTCCTAAACTTATACAGAGTCCGAAAGCTCACAAAATACGAATCTTGCCTGAATATCAGAGAGACAGAACTTGTGAAGTGTTGGACGGTGCCAAAGATGGAGAATGACAGTAAATTAGATATGTCTACAACAATCTGGTCTAGTGATATAAACTTCAGGAGTGAAAACATTTCGGTGCAGACACCAGCGGAGCCAACCATACCTTTCTTGACCATTTTCCCGCCCATTTCAATGTACAGGATGATACGAAGCACATCAATGTTGAGACTTCAGCTAGTTTCGAGGCCGATCACATACCCTAGCATTGACTAAATGACCGACAGGGACAGTGATACCTGCCTCACCTATTCCTGAAGTACATCATCTCTTCCCTGACGGAAGTCACTGCTTCTTCAAGCTTCCGCAACTCCAGCCCCATTCCCTGCACCCAAATTACACTGGCTACATTTGAAGGCAGTTCAAACCGACGAACGAATAGGCCATGTGGTGCATGCAAAGATTTGACCAAAAAAATGGTGGTTGTTATCTAGTTCAGAAAGAGAAGGGGCTTACGTCCAGCTTATCCTTTTTGGCAATCGATGCCCAATCCTTGGCTGCGACACCCATCTTCCAGTCCAGCTCCACTGTCACAGACTGTACCCCAGGCGTAGCATGGGGGATCCAGAAACATGCCATGTACTGTCCTGACTCTTTTGTCGTGAAACCGAACTGCCCTTTATCCACACTGTCTTGCCAATGCATCTGCTGGCCGTAAGGAGAGGTGACCTGCAAATTTCCAAAATAGCGTCCCTTCCTTTGTGTAAGGGCATGTCCAGCATAAAATGCTCAAAAAGGGAGGATAATGGCAGTGCTGTAAGCTTCTATGAGTGCAGATACACGGCTTAAGAAAACATCGACGCCGCACAAGCAGCCCCAGATTTGGATTCCGTCAAGATGAAGACAAACGTTTAATCACGTACGAAGTGTGGAACTTCCTCTCTCCGTTCTTCGACTTGCCAGGCCTTATACTCCACATCACAAGATCAATGATGTAAACTTTATGGCCACGTGGGACCGGCATTTGTTATGACAGAACCTGAATCTATACTTTCTGATTGTCCTTGAGACTCACCTTCACTGCTATTTTGGTCTGAGGAGGCTCCCCTCCATTAACGACAGAGTAGTCACCAACTACTAGCACACCCTGCTGGATTTCTTCCCCGATGCACTTGCTGTAAGCGTTAACTTCAAAGCGCACGGCATGGCAAGGGACGAGAGCAAGAGCGAGAAGTAACACAACAGCTAGGGAATACGTCGCAGAAGAAGACTCCATGTTGCACCGCCAAACTCGCGAACGAGTCGGGAATGCCGCTGCGCAACCTGTCAAGCCTTTGATCCCACCACCAGTAGAACTCTGAAAAGGCTTCCACCTCCGCTTCCCTCCTGTGCGCTCCAGCAACAGAATCGCCCACGATCCCTGTACAGCGCACACTCCCCACCTCCCGACACTGTTCTTTCACTCAAGCAAAGCCCCGCTACCGCTGCGGTGCCCTCCCCGGAGTCTCCTCTTCTCGCAGCTCTACGCGCTTTCGCAAGGGTTAGGTTTAGGGCCCGGCCGCATGGATGCGTGCGTGCGTTCGTGCGCCGCAGGGCAGTTCCAGTCGCGGCGGGCGGAGTCGCTCCTCCCGCGGCCGATGATGCTTGCGTGCGGCGAGGTCGGCCTCCAGCGCGCAACATGGAGGGGGCACGAGCACACCCCCCGCCATTCACCAACCCTCCCGTGCAAGCAACATTGTTCAGTGTTGCATGTGATGAGTTGAAAGGGCTACGCAAACCGTGGAATGTAAGTGGAGTTTGAATGGCACTCAAAGCTGACACAGGAAGGTGCTTTGTTGTCTCATCGAAGCGCAAACTTGCAACATGCGCATGTAGGCTAGAAACATTGGACCGCTCATCTGCTCAACAGCTACCTTTCAGTAAGTGTTCGATGGGCAACCAACATTTGTCGTTTACGGCTGACAAGACCGTACAGCAGTAGTTCATGCAAAGAAAATTTAACGAAGTCCATCATGACATGACAATGAGCCTAGAACCTAACTATGCCAATACAGACATCCTTCATTTCTGGCATGCATTCCGTTGAGTTCATGCCAAGTGGTTGAAGCCTAGCCATAGTGCTGGCAAAAACCGTGATTTAGGAATTCCTGACTTCCTAAACAAAAAGTTACGGTATTGCCATCACCTAATCAGTAAAGAGAAATTTTTGCCATCGTCTACGACTCAAACCTAAGCACTTGCTGGTTGTGTTCGTGACATCTTCGTTATGTACAATATAACGAATTGTACTGTCATGACATCACACCTTCCATAGTTGTGTGGCATGTCTGAGGCTGCAGTCGAATGTGACTAAAACATGACTAGATCTGTGACTAACAAGCGGCAAGTCAGTAATAGGAGTGAGTGCAGTTTTCTGGCCAGCAGGCCTTATACCTTGGAGCTTGTTCTCCTATTCAATGCCGTACAATGCCCGCCCCATGCCTTACTGACCGTACCAGTCCCTCCCCCCCTCCCTCCCTACCTCCGTATCACACGTGCGAGTGGGGCCGCAGGCAGCGCTACGCCAGCCGCCTGCTATCCGCCGTGGCCCTCTCCCGGCAGCGTGCGCCACGCTCCGCAGCGCGCTCCCATTGGCCGCCTGCCCCCGACCGACCCCTGCGCCCCGCGTACCCCATTTGCGCCCCCTCCCTTTATCCCAAAGCCCCGAACGGCCCGCGTCGCTGCCGCCGCCACGTCACTCCCCGCCCGCCGCTATGACGTGGCCCGTACTCGCTTGTCCTCCAATGGGGACACGACACCTGGAAAAAGGCGCGTCCGCCATTGGACGGCGCGCGAGCCTCGCTGGCCCGCAGAGCAGCTCCGCGCCCGCCCGCCCCCACCTCTGCAGTGGCCCTCTCAGCTCCGACTGGCGGGCAAAGGGGAGTGTCCCAGGGGAGGAGATAAGCTGCCGCAGGAGGCCTGCTGGGGAAGGGAGGCGAGGGGAGCTGCATGGCGACCAAGCCCGGTGTTCTGTATGACTGGCCATGGGAGAGCCTCGGGAACTTCAAGGCAGGGCTGCGAATCCTCCCAGCTTTGACGATTTGGAGGCAGTGAATGCTGGATAGTGAGAGATGAGATATGGTTTGCTTGACTAGGAGGACAAAAGATGAAGATAGAGAGGGACGCTGTCGTGTTTTCGAGGAGAAGATTGGCCGGATGTGTCTGGCTGCTAGTTTGAAGTAGGAGATCGAGTATAGTATAAGGATTCTTGCTGCAGAAGTAAATGGGAGTCTGGATATTGGATGAGTTTGAATTGTTGGTGTGGTAAAAGTCAAGGAAGAATCTTGTGTGGAGCAATGGTGAAAAAGTGGATCATATCTCAGAGGCTTAGTTAAACTAGACAGAAGTGTAGAATACGCAGCTTCTTTGCAAGATGGTAGTAAGGTTGAGGTGACGGAGCAATTTTCTCAATCGAGATTTTTTTGTCAGCACAACCGGCTGACTCCTTGACTACAGCAGAGAGCTGCCTGCTGAGATCATATTGAGAAATGAGCCAGTCCTTTCCAAATGGGGTCGCATTTCCAGCAGATATCCTCATTGTAGAAAACCCTTGTTTCTTATAATTGATTCTGATTGGACATTGCATTCGTGTAGCTTCAATGATAAGGCTCAGCTGGCTTATCCCATTGTTAATACTCCCCGACAAACGGATGACTGCTGCAGTATGCCATTTTTGCACCCTTTGTCGCCAAGGCGATCCATGCGAATTTTCTTGGAGGCCATGACGTGGACAACTGGTGTTTTCATGTCATTTTCGCATCCGTTTTAAGACTTCTTCACGGACAAGTGTGGATGACTCTCTCCCGCTGGCGTTACTTGGTGGACAAGCACGAAATTCAAACAAAGGGCATTGCATTTGACCAGGTTGATCGTGAAGAGCGCTGGTAAGGCCGACCTTAGGCGATTTATTCCCATTATATGCACGTATGTTTTTCGTTATCTTCTTCTTTTCTTTGATAGTTTTTTTGTCTTTTGTTCCATGTCTTGGTTTTTTAAAGGTTGCGAGAACTGTCTGGAACCTGTGCCACGATACAATGTGGACATGACCACTTACTGAATGTGCATACAGCTCAGTACGTAATGTTAGTTGGCGCCCGTAGCAGGATGTTTTTTCTATTCAAAATTGGTAGTAAACTGTGTCCGAGGTTACAGACTTGATGGTCAAGCTGGTTCACTAACATTTTGGTTGGGTCCTCAGGGATGACTACATCATCCTCCATGTCCTGGTGGCAACTGCGGTGCACGCCATCCTTCCCGGATTCAGTAATTTTCCTCTCTACGATGGCTGGGGTCTTGTAATGCTCGTGTTACTACACATGGGCCCAACTGAGTTTGTTTATTACTGGGCTCATCGTGCTCTTCATCACCACTATCTTTATACGCGCTACCATTCTCATCACCATGCGTCATTCATCACGGAGCCTGTTACAGGTGATGCACAGCTTCTTTGCTGCAACAGCAGTTCAAGCCATAGGCTGCTTGAGTGCGCTCATTCTTCAACAGAGTTGATTCCTAAGCAAACATAAAACGTGTACAAGCTCAATTCGGACTCGTTTGAGCGTATTCCATGTCATCCGAAAAATGCATTCACAGGAGGTAGATATTGGATTATTTGTTGGATTTTCTCGTTCCATCAGTATTTCGGTACTCGACTGGAGGTGAGTAGTAGCAAATGGGCAGATCAGTGGTAAGTGGAAACAGAGGGCTGACTTCGTTCAGGGTTTCATGCAGGCTCCGTGCATCCATTCGCTGAACATGTGCTGTATACGGCTATGTTTGCGATCCCTTTGCTGGGGACATGGATGCTCGGGGGAGGGTCAATGGCTATGTTCTATGTGTACTGGATTGGCTTCGACTTTTTCAATGCGATTGGCCATTGCAATTGGGAATTCTTCCCGTCCTGGGTGCTGAAATCCTTTCCTTTCATCAAGTACCTGGTATACACACCATCGTAAGTTTTGTGACTTTCTTATGGATAAGAAAATGAAATCGTAGGCATTCTTAAGTAAATGCCTTGCAATTGCTTGCTGCTGCCATCTTTTCTTCTAAGTTAATTTTGGACATTCTAAAGATATTACTTGTAAGCGAATTTGTGTATTTGTACATGTAGATGTGTGGTGTAGATGCAGAGTAATTATATCACTAACTATATGTTATATTAATATACTATATTATATTATTTCAGTGGATAAGGCATGGACTCTACTTTCAAGTCGAAAACCATGTTTTATCGTGTGCGTAGTTTATCCACGAATGCCTGTTTTAAGCAAGTAAAGGAGTACACAGCTCTCAGAGGGCGTACTCCCTCTCCAACCATTTTTCTTTTGTCCCACAAAGACTGACTCAAACTCTCTGTGTCTCAGATACCATTCTCTGCATCATTCTCAGGTGCATACCAATTTTGCACTTTTTATGCCCTTATACGACTACTTAGGAGGTACGGTGGATCCGATGTCAGATTTGCTTCATACCTCTGTCCGCAAAGGTGAGAGCCCTTCCTTCATCAGAACGAGCAAGCCAACAGTTTTGGCCGATGAGATGAGGAGCTGCGCTGTTTGTCGATGCCTTGAGATTTCATTTCTGCTAGGAACAGCAAATGACTTCATAGCTCTTCATGATGAAATGATGTTGTCTGTTTCTTTCATTAGCATTGCTCAGCCGTCTTGGCAACATTGAAGCCGCTGTCTCGCCCTAAACTCATGCTTTGGCTGCTATAGTAGTTGTGAAATAGCAATGTTGCGAGTCAACCACAGGAATCGAAACTTCAGGCCCTCGGTGTATTTGATGACTCCATGCTGCAGGTCGTACCACCCAACCGGAGTTTGTGTTTCTTGCCCATGGCACGGAGTTACTTTCTCTTTTTCACCTTCCGTTCGGTATTCCATCCTTTGCTTCCCGGCCGTATGCCCCAACGATGCTAATGTACTTGCTGTGGCCGCTGACTGTTCCCGCCCTCGCGCTCATCTGGCTATTTGGAAGAGTCTTCGTCTCCGATAAGTACACTCTCGATGGACTGCGTATGCAGACTTGGGTGGTGCCGCGGTTTGGATTCCAGGTGAGCAACAATTGGCTTCTCCTCCGTTCCTTAATGCCTGCACCATCCACTTGTGTCAATATGACCGGGATTGAGGCGGCAAACGCTTGCGGCACAGAGCTTGCATTTCGTTTGAAATAAACCACAAGTCTGTGGAACGTACTGAGTATACCAGTTCAGGTGTTGGCTACTATATATAGCAGGCCAGAAATTTTACCAAAGCATGAGGTGCGCCTAACTCTAGCCAGAGTACTGCAAGTTGAGCGCAGTAGGAGGATGATGCAAAACCTCTAGAGGTATACCAGACAGCGGGCGTTATGTGTGAGGAAATGCTCAAAATCTAGACTCATAAGGTTTTGTTGTTCAATCTACATTGGCTGGTTTTCAAATAGAAGGGAACGTTTTTAAGAGTAGCATGAAAAACATAAATATTCGCTTACAACAATAATAATTGTACAAAAATGATGGTAACCATCGTCGTTTCACTTCATGTACCTTGTGACTGGGTGTGCGTGGAGGTTAGCCGATCGGAATGTGGTGTGGTTCTAACTGTTCATTATTCTAGGAATAATTTGAACCTGTTGTGTGTGAGAGTAGCCCATATCAAGTCTCATTGTGATGGCTATTTGCTCCTTGGGTGAAACAGTATTTCCTCCCATCTGAAAAGAAAAGTATCAATAAGCACATTGAGCGAGCCATCCTTGATGCTGATCGAATGGGCGTCAAAGTCTTCACTTTAGGAGCACTTAACAAGGTATGAAACCATTCATACTTTTATACGTGTCTCGTAATGAAGTGGAGGCAGCAGATTAACTCGAATGCACTCTTACCCTAGACATGTGAAATTGCTGCCTTGATTTCTCTAAAAAGGTTGTTTTTTGCTGCAGAATGAAAGCCTAAATGGAGGTGGTACTTATTTTGTTGAGAAAAACAAGAACCTAAGAGTTCGTGTGGCCCATGGGAACACGCTAACAGCTGCTGTTGTATTGAGGGAACTACCTCCGGAGACAAAGGAAATTTTTCTGACAGGAGCCACATCAAAGCTTGGTCGCGCGATTGCATTGTATCTTTGCCAAAAAGGAGTTAGAGTAATGGTATGGTTCATGTCCCGGAATCTCTCATTGAATCCGTATGCGTTGTAGCGGCTTCAATACACAAAGTAGAATGTGACATCCTGCTCTCCTGCTCTTGCTCGCCCTGTCACACGCAACTTATTGATTGAGAATTCTTAAGAAATCTCATGGCTGCTGCATCCACTTCACAGAGAGAGGTACTTGTTCTATGTTCCTCAGGGCTGGTTCGATGTTCGTTGTGCAGATGCTTACAACATCCGTGGAGCGCTTCAATGCCATTCGAGAGGAAGCAGACCCTGGAAAGCGTCACTTGCTTGTTCGAGCAGAGAAGTACTCCGAAGGAGCAAGTTGCAAGGCACAATTTCACGCTCTCTTCCTTCTCAGTGCCTTTTGGTGCCGAGCTGCTTCATCAAGAATAGCTGTTTATCGATGAGAGTAGAAATGGGCGTTCCTTCCATCACGCAATGCTTGTTAACCCTGTTCTGACGCTTTGGATTTTGACTGAAATGCAGACTTGGGTGATTGGTAAGTGGATGAAGCCGGCGGAGCAGGATTGCGCTCCTCCAGGGACACATTTCCATCAGTATGTGGTGCCTCCTATTGCTGAAACGCGGAAAGACTGCACCTACGGCAAACTGGCAGCAATGCGTCTTCCAAAGAGCATACAGGGATTGAGGACTTGTGAGGTAAGCCTCACATTCAGGATGTGCCCGTTTCACGCTTCATGGCTGCTTTATTGAAGGTAGTTGTTTGTGAGAGCAGCAACATTCGAATTGAATGCCAGCAGTCTTTCCTCTTTGTCCTCGAGGGGGCAACACTATGGGACATGCCATACCATGCCATGCTAGTTTTACTCCAAGCAGTAGCAAAGATCCAAAAAAATTGAGACCCAGGTGATGAAAAGAACTCTGGAATGCTTCGCAGCCTATTCATGAGTGACAGATTAGGATACCACGTGTTCACGTGTGCCACGTGTTCACGTGTGCCACGTGTTCGTTGTCTGCTCTCAGTTGGCAACTGACAGGACGTTGTCTCCATTTGACAGATGACCATGCAGAGGGGTTGTGTCCACGCGTGCCACGCTGGGGGCCTGGTGCACGCGCTGGAAGGGTGGGACTTCCACGAGGTCGGCGCCATAGACCATACGCGCATCGATGCCGTGTGGGATGCCGCTATGAGGCATGGCTTCCAAGCTGTATAGTTATCCGAATGGGGACCATCCAAGCGTGAGGCCGAGAGGCTTACGCAAAGTTTTTGAAGTATTCATTGGATGAGAAAGTCTGACTGGCGATGTTTTTTGGGCAGTGAATTCTCTCATTCTCCGTTTTCAGTTAGACCCGAGGATTTGTACGATACGGATTTTGTAGCGTTCACTAGTGCTTCGACAGCTGTCCTCCCCAAGGTTTAACATTAATTTTGAGGAATCGAATCCTGGAGCAAATGTTAACTGTCTCTAAAAGCTCCGTCTGTGACGACGAACATTGATCGTGCCCTATAAACATCATGCTTGAAATTGATTGAGAAACAAGGGACAAGTACGCTCAGCAAAGTGACATGTAATGTTAACTACTTATCAAGCAAAAAATATCTCTGAATAGCAAACTGAGTATACCAGTTGGTCCCCAATTTGACGAAAAATCACAAATAAATTGCAAACGAAGAAGCACCGCACAACCAGGCAGACGCTTCAGCAGGCACATGTCCTGTCAGACGTGACGTTGAGCTTCACCATGCCGGGCGATATGCCTGGCTTGAACTCCTGCACTAAGGCCGCATGACGGAGGGCTTGAGCCATCCAGCATAGGATGTCCTCCTGACGCAGCCGCTCCCAGTAGAACTTGAAACCTTCCTCTGCAATCTTTCTTGACTCCCTCTCGTGGCTTTTTGCCCACTCAATTTTCTGAAAAAAAAAAGTACAATTCGTTAATTTTGACTGAGTAGAAGTATCGCGACAGCCATGCCCCTCACCATAACCAGCGTTAAAGACATGCACATTGATTCAGGGAGCTTGCGTATTCACTCACCTGTGTAAGGTCTTGGAGATTGTAATCCACCTGTAAGGAGTTCACCCCGTGTTTAAGCTCGTCGTAAAAGTATTCCTCGTAAGGGGAGGTCTGCTTTACGAGCAAGCTGCCACCCGCCATGAGAAACGAAGTCCGGTAGGGTGCTGAGAACCCATCCATATCAAGCGCATATTTGAACTCCCACGGCCGTTCCTTCGGATCCGATTTAGTCTCGACAGTAAGGTTGTGCTTTTCAACCCACGCCTTCGCCTCATCAGAGACTTTATCGGCAATACTCAAACATATTTTGACGTCGAGAAGGTCAGGTCGCTGCTGTGACATCAACGCCGCACGGAACCGAGGATGAAAAGGGATATAGTCGGGGTGTTCCATGCGCTCATCCCCAGTATTGGCACCACGGAAGTAGGCCTTTGGTATGCGTTCATCCCATGCCTTCGCCTTGCATACACTGCGGAGAGCAGCACCACTGAAGGCCTCCTTGATGTGGTCTGCAACCGGCATGGGAATGTCACTATGCATCGGATCGGTTGTAAAACTAAAGAGAGGCGGTCCTACTCTGATGTGTGACATTTGAGGCCAGTCCGAATTGTGAGCATAAAATTCCACATCCGGCAGCTTCACCTTGTGCACAACGGAGGTGAGCAGCCTCTCAAACGTGGGCCAACTCCATGCCCATGGCCCATCTGTATGGCGATAATAGATCTCGTTCTTTAGTATGGCGATATGGGTAGCCTGCAGATCCCACCAGCAGGCAAGGCTGACTGAGTAAGAGTGCTCTTACGAAGGAAGGAGCTTTTTGTAATAGGGAAGTGACAGCCAAGAGAACGAGAAAGAGAGCTTTACCAGCTTTAACTGGATTACTCTATATTGCAAAGCAACGCTCCAGTAGGAAAAACTTTTCTGGTCTACCATAGCTATAAGTTGGCGATAATCCATGACAAGGGATTATGAAGAACAAACGATAAAATCAATCTCAAATTATTTAAGTTGCACAACCGACGAGCAATTAATACTTCTTTATCAGAAAACTCAATTGCAAGTTGCCTGCAACTTTGCTGCATGGCAGAGCTCAAATGTAAACAAACAATATGAACACAAGCCGATCATGTTTGGGGGAACAGGTACTTTCTCTCAATACACACGTCAATGACTTTTGAGAAGGACTAGAGTCTGCAGGAAGAAGACTCGTCAATCCCGAGGTGGTCCCACAAGAACCCGAAATATTAGTTTCCGGTATTGAAGCACGATTTCCGTTCGCAGCAAGAATGAAACCAAATGATTCCGCTCATCAACAAGAAAGAGATCTGATCAAACAGCTTACCGTTCCTGGAGGACGATGTTCCCAAAAATCATCCATGATTTTGCGAGTGACGGATCGTGGCAACCATCGTGCAAACAGCTTCTTTAATCTAGCTGCGTCTGCCACGCAAAGCAAGATTGATAAGTCCCACGACCATTGCCTATCCCTCCTTTCGTTCTTGAAAAATCCTTCCGCATATATTGCAATATCAATCGCTTCAAGGAAATAAAGGTTTCTGTGGTTCTGTACACTATAGCGGGCGACTGCCATCTCAAAGCGAGTTCTGGAGAAAATGCGTTAACAAGGGCTAAAGATTTCCGATCATTTCCGAATCACCGAAACAGAAGCCTGCTATGAGAAAACTCGTTGAATCGCATATCTTCCTGCTTTTTCTGGTACTTTGAAAGATTACAGAGATACAGCTTCGCAATAATTAAAAGTGCGTACTCATTCAAAATGCTCAGTATGTAACAGCTGACTCTTGTTTCCACCAGTTTCATGTTGTGACCAAGCTCTCCCAACATCTATGAATTTCAAATCAACAGATAAAATGATCTCCCATCTTTGTCCTATCATCTCCTATAGTTGGCCTGCAGTAGATGCAAATGAAGTCAGAAGATGCTGCCGTGCTTATGCCTGGTTACGCATGTTCCTTTTCTCTACGCATCTCTTATTCTTCGACGATGCCTGCAGTTTGTTTCCTTGCTGATCTTGCACAGGTGAGTGGTCCTTTAATACAGAGGAAGTCAATTTTGCATGGATTTGAATGGTGTTTTCACGGAAGACCCCCAATCCCAGAACCACTTGAGGATTCTCACCTTGTTGCCCACATCCATACTCATGGGTGAAAGTCCTAAACGGTAAGGGACACTTGCAGCCATCTAGCCGAGCTTTGAAGGTACCAACTTCGACTCCTTTATAAAGTATCCTGTAACGGTAGAACAGGAGAGATTTGCATCATGATCAAAATCACGTCATGATCATCATTCAATCAACATAATACATCATACAATTGTTGTTTGCTGTGTCTATATATGCATTAACTTGCATTCTTCCTGCCAAGAGAATTGCTGAGAATGAGGCCAAGTCTCACTCAACCACAAACACCCGTTGGTGTCAGGCAGGGGAACG
The DNA here is from genome assembly GCA_037447605.1 of Zygnema circumcarinatum. Taxonomy (NCBI): domain Eukaryota; kingdom Viridiplantae; phylum Streptophyta; class Zygnematophyceae; order Zygnematales; family Zygnemataceae; genus Zygnema; species Zygnema circumcarinatum. Next base: position 5,205,340 of record CM074804.1, read on the forward strand.
ACACCTGGCAGGTCCTTCAATCTTAGGTTGAAAACTGTAGATGTGGGGCCCCATTCCAAGGACCTGCCCGTGACGCGTCAGAACAACAGGGCCGGCCGGATCTTCAAGCGACAAATCTTTATCTGCTGGGTGGCAGAACCATTGGAAGGGAAGAGGAACATTGAGAGGCTTCCATCGACAAGGGAAAAGGCCGCCATATTTACTCAAAATGCTGTCCCCTCCTATCTGCCAAAAAACAAGCAATAAGAAAATGAAAACATACGGAGAAAGTTAAAACCTGAAGGCTAAGCTATGTCTTTCACATTTTAAGAGAAGGATGCGCCTCACTGTCTTGCGTACACAACTCTTAGAAATAACCTTTCCTCCATGTGCGCATAGCAGCAGTACTTTCCTGTGAAAGAAGGCTTCCTACAAATACAGAACAGGAGTTGTAAGGTGATTTACAGACTCGATTCTGCTGTCTTTAATACATGCACCATTCACGTTCCTAAAGTTGCAGTTGTAAGCGTAAGTATTAGCTTGCTCAGTGTACAGAAATGTAGACATGACATGGAATAGAATGTAAATGAATCAGATGCATATCTTATCAAATCGCAACCACTAAGACTAACAAAAGAACTCTTCAAATTTGCCTTATATAATTTACGAGGTACAAACTCCGATGACTACGCCTTTTTCCCCGACTTTACTCTTTTATTTTTCTCGTCCTTCCCCACGGAATTTTCTCATGCACAACCCTTTTGTTCCTTCTCGTTTTTCACTCTCTTCTTTCCATAATTCTTTTTCGTCTTCTCACTATTTAATGTTGTTTCTAACTTATTGTGGCTAACTGCCTCTACGACTGAAACAAAAAAATCAGTGGAAATAACAGCCTTCGTCCTTATGCTGGCCTACCGTCATATCTGTCAATTGACCAATCACCAAAGAGTCCATAAAGTTCCCATAGTAGATGATTAAAACGACTTGGGATCACTAAATAAAGGTGAGCGGCCCTTTCCATATCATTAACTCGGGCAACAACTCGTCCGTTAAGTTGTGTGTGTCCACAAGGAAAATCCAAGCGCTCTTCATGTCAACTCTAAAACTAAAAAAAATGACTTACGTCCGCCTTCTCTTGCCAAATAAAACAAAGCATTTAATATGAAACTATGTGCAAAAACCGCAACATTCCAACTGCGCTGCTTTCTCGCCACCCTTACATGAATATCTCACCGATCTTTGCTGCTTTTTCCGTCGCAAACGCGTGGAGATTCCTTTATTTCCGTCCAGAAACTTGTCCATGTCCGATACCCACGACCGCCGCCGGCCGCGTCCGACAGAAGCCAGCCCTCTGCGACTTGCCAGCGCAGCGCCTTCCTCAGTCGCAGCATTTCCAGCTGCAGATGCGACGCCTTCCGATACTTCCAAAGCAGGACTGCTCCGTACGGCCGTGCAAGTCAGCTGATCACCCATTCCACCCCAGCAGAAAATTGCTCAGCAAAAGCATTTCTGGCGATATGCGTGCATCCGTGCGCGAACAGTGCAGGAAAGACGCAGCGTTACAGCGCGAGAGGGACAGGCCCTTACTGCCAACAACAGCAGGAGAGCGGCCCAGCGGGAGGCGAGCGGGCCCCTGCGGCAGAGCCCCCAGCGGGAGCGCGGGAAGGCGGCCTCCATGGCCAGGGCCGGCCTGCATGCCTTCCTCGCCTCGCCGAGTGGCCATGTAATGTATCTATGTGTGGCTCCGCCCGCCCGCCCTCACGCCGTACATCCTACCGTACAAGCCTGCCTCGTTTCCAGCGCGGAGGGTTTGGCTTGGCGGCACGGCACGGTACGGTACCGTACGGCACGGTACGAAACTGGCGATTTTCAAATTTGGCGCGAATGTGAGGGGCGCGCTCCCGCCTGCCCAGCCCGCCCCCGCCCGCGATTGGCCGCGCTTATAAGGAGGGGAGGCGGAGGCGGAGGGCGGTCTAAGGAGGCGAGAGCTTAGGGCGGTCGGCACTGCAGCAGGGAGGCAGCGAACTGACTCCAGGGTGGCAAGGAGGCTCTCCTGCAGCCCGCGCCTACCGCGCCGCCCTGTCTTGCTTTGTGAAACTAGGGCGCAGCCATGAGCGGAGAGAAGGTCTACCAACAGGGCAAGAACTGGACCAGCGAGGGGGGGCAGTACCGCAATGGACACGGGCAACCAATTTCTGCACCGGTGCGTGATTGCTGTGGATTATCGTGCACTCCTTTTATTCCCTTATGGATGTGCTGATGTAGGGGCTTTCGGTATGGATGTCCATTTTGCAGAGTGCGTACTTCAATGCTGTGAGCGGAAACAACCACGGGTACAACACCGGCTACGCGAACGGAGTTGGACAGCCCATTAACAATCCGTCTTCCTATTTCAAGGTGATGCTTCCAGCCATGCTCCCGGTCCTGCTCCTGGCTTCTACTCTCTCCATGCAGCTCTTTCCTCCATGCTGCAATAATTCCAGTACAACGTGGCCATCACTAACAGAAGGTTTTTACGCCAGGTCTAATGTTTTTCCTTTTTTTACGACGATGAGTCTGGTTTTACTGATCTGGTTCCAATTGTTTTTCTGCAGAGCGTTGCCGAGGACCGCTATGGGTGAGTGCTGCACCTTTCTTCTTGAGATGTGATTAGTGTATCTGATTTGCATGCTGAGCTTCAGTTTACGTCCTAGTTTCTGTTTTCTTTTGCAGATACAACGGCAGCTCCAACAACAACGCCAAGAAATGACTTCAACCTGGAACTTTGAGTGGATACTGTTTCTGGCGTTGCCTCGCCGTGCACTAAATCTGTTTCGACTAGTATGGAATTTTTGAGGAAGCCGGTTTACAGTGACTACACTGTTGGCAATTTACTGTTGTTTAGTGCTGGTTTTTAGGGTTTTTAGTGTTTTTTGGCAGGGTGTTTTGGTACGATTCTTTTTTTTGTTTCCTATGAAAGGGATAGACATATATTATATGCGTTATTCGCTAGCTATATCTTTTTGACTTATAAATTTGAGGGGTTCGAGGGGAAGTGGGGGGTTCGTTCTGAGGTATGGAATTTTGAATCTGCGACGGTTTGGTTCAGTATTGGTGGCATCTGTGGTTTGAATGTAGTGGGTTCTCTCCCATTCCGTATATGGATTGATATGAGAAGTACAAAGCTGGAGAACAGTTTGTTTTTTTGGGTCACTTCCTTTGCAGAAAGGCTCAGGCCATTCAACTTGAATCCTTTTTAAAGTAAAGCTGTTCAGTGAGAGAAACGGCGAATGGCCGATTATAAGCAGCCTCTAACACATCGACATTTTTAACTACTTCGGTGTGCAACTGGTGCTGCTGTGCACTCTGTGGATATATCAACCGACTTACCGACAGTCCAAACTACTGAGCGAATTTCTGACCAGATTCATGAGTATAATAAAAACTATATGAGTAAAGCCAAGTGGTTAGTGTTAATTTCTTCCCTCAGGAAAAAAAGATGCTCTGATGAAATCTAATCAGGGGGAGCAGGCGACAAAGGCTCTGTGGGGAGTGGGAAGAGCTCAGTGGGGGAAGTGAGGGATGATGATGTCAGTAAACGTAGGAAAGTTGCAATCTTCTCTGCCGCTCCAGAAACCGAGTGGTCGAACCCGTTTCCGTGCGCGCAAAACTGGGCCGTTAATTTTGAACTTGTGAGCGGCTGACGGCTGAGGGATGTGCTTCAGATACTGCACACATCGCACCAACATAAAGGTAAGTAAAAATCAAAGAAAGTGGCATTGGTTTCACGACGACGACGCCATCATCCTGCACACGGCCCAAGGCAATGTTGTAGTACCAGGAGGAAGAAAACTCGTAGGCCCACCACCATCGCGGCTCTAGACCCGCTGCCCGGGCAGGGCAGGGCAGGGCGTACGTACAGTAGGGGGTCCTCATATTTTCCACCCTGGTTCCGGGCAAAATGAGGCGAAAATATTAAATTTGCATATATAAGGTTCGTGTTACGAATAGACGGGCGGTATTATGTTAGAGTTAATGTTGAACCGTACGTATCGTACCGTACCGTATCGTACCGTATCATTTAGAATCGTATCGTATCGTGATATATCGTGACGCATAAGCGTAGTTTTTAGGACTGTTGTTCGTCTCATTGATGATGCCGTACTACGGATAGTACCGTATCGGGAAGTTTCGTATCGTATTGACGATATCGTATCGTATCGTATCGTGTCGAAGTCAAGAAGACGGGGAGAAGAGCGAGCGCCTCTTACGGCGGCACGAGCGGGGAGATTAGGTGAGTTTTGCGTAAGCCCGTAACGGCTAGTACAGACAGTACGGACAGTACGGACAGTACGAATAGTACGGCTAACACAAGTTACCGTACAAAAAGGTGGTTTCGGCAAAATCGGGGCGAAAATATTGAGGACGCACTCCTTAGGGTCGTAAATACGAGGACCCCCCACTGTATTGACGACGTGACTGTACGGATGGATATACTGTACGGACAGCGGGGGTGACCTTTCAAGGAGAATTCTACTGCAGCCCCGCGTTTTGGCTTTCGCACCCCCCTTTTGATAATTTGGCCTGCCCGTTTTGGTTACCCCCCCTGTTTTGAATATTTCGGGAGGGAATCTTTTTCCCGCCCCTCCCGTCCCCTCCCCTCCCCTCCCCTCCCCTCCCCTCCCCTCCCCTCCCCTCCCTTCCCCTGCCCTGTCCTCCTTGGCCCTCCCCTCCCGCTGAAGTTGGATCATCGTTATTACGACGGGCAATGACAATCAAGGCTTTAACAAGCAGGCTGTTTGCAAACGATTCTTCAGCAGCGTTGGTCCTTGCATCTCAGGTGATGAACTTTTGGCTGCCGAACCATTGCAGTTGCAAAACCCCCACCCGCTTCTGAAGAAACGAGGTCGACCTACTAGCGCGCGCAGTTTGGCAATCAGCCGGACAAGAGCCATTTCGAGTACGTTGAAGGGAAAAAATGTTCCAATTGCAAGCAACCAGGCCACAACTTAAGATCTTGCCTTAATCTTGCCTTAATTGCTGTACAACATTTTGCGCCAGATCAACGATTTTCGTACGGTACGGAAATGGAACTGGGCGAAATTTGAACGCGCGTGGACACGCGCTTTGCGATTTGCCAAAATCCCATTGTTAATTGGCGGATGCGAAGTACGCTGAAATTGAACAGGACCCGTAGTTAATCGTTCAAGGTTCAGTTGGTTTTGTTTTGGATTCGCATTTAAACAAGGACCGTTGTTCAAACAAAACACGGAAACTTAAAGCGGAAACAGTTTTTTTTTTTAACAGCCAAAATCTTTATTTGTTCAAAGTTCAAACCTATTGATAGTTGGGTACCGTAAAACCGAACACGTTGAGAAATTGAGAAACGATTTTACTTCATTTCTCAAATCTCAATCTTGTTGAACAGGGTTGGACTTTGAACACTCGAGGTCGAAACTTTTTCTATTTACGACAGCGAATTTTTTTAGAGAAAGGGTTCAAAGACTCAATACGTGTGGATTCCAATTTTTGCCACATAGGTCTGTGCGATTCGAGGGATCTGGTTAACCCGGGCATCATTCGTGCCGTACGGCTCTTTCCACGAGCTGATCAACAATTTCTGTACGGACCTGCGCTTGACGATCCACTAGAATCTGATTGTTGATCGGTGGACCCAAAGAAAACTCAAATTGAACACGAACGATAATCGTTTGAGGAAGCCGGTTTACAGTGACTGCACTGTTGGCAATTTGTTGCTGCTGGAGCTTTGAATTGAAGGCATGAATCGAGCGACGAACGGACCTGGCTTTGCTGCATTACACGCTCATTCCGATTATTGATAATTGGATTTCCCTTGCAAGAACATGCCTTGTGAAATGTGGCAGACAGTCTGCACCATATTCTTTTTCTCGAGCAAAATTGTCGTCGTTTGAAGGCTGAAATTATGCATGATCCAATGACTAGACCATTCCAATCCTCGTTGATCTGACCGATTCGACCATAGTCGAACATGCTGTCACCCTGAAAATGTTTGCTTTATCCTGGCAGCAGCATCACTCCACTGCACGATTTAAACTGAAATGACGCTTTTGAACCCAGTAAAGTAGAGCTTCAACAAAACAACAAAGAAAATGGTTGTGCCTACGCTGACTTTATCAGTTCAGTGAAAGCACTCTATGCGACACTCGTACTAAAATAGTGAAAGAAATAAAGTAAACAGTAAATAAAAATACTACTAAAATAGTGCTGGTTAAGGGTTTTTTTATCACAAGAAGAAAAATCCTTGTCGATTTGATAGGGTCGACAAATGCACAAAGGTTTCGGCCGCGCAGGCACAGGGGTTCCTAGAATAGAGCTGTTCTATTTTTTTAAAACTTTTGAGCTCTTCTTGCCTGTCTGTCTGTCTGTCTGTCCGAGGCGGAAAGCACCAAAACCCTTGCGATGGTTGTCAAGTGCCCATCGCCGACTGCTCAGCGGTGTGCTCCACACCCTGCACACACAGCACCGCCATCAATGGAAAGTGAAAAGCATAGAAGTGCTTAGGTCCTTTGCGACCAGTCCCTCGTGGTTCCTTCCCCATGCTGCTTTTGTCCATGTACATTTGATGGCCTCGCCATCGTGAGATCAATGCCATTTTCCTCCCCTGAAAGTGAGAATGAAAGAAAATGAACTGGCGTTGGACTCACGGCGGCGACGCCATCATCCTGCACAAGCACAACACGACCAAAGGCAAAATTTGCAACCAATGGCAATGGCAATGTCGATCGCGTGGCGCGTGACGTGGCTATTGACTTTATCGAGATGGCTGGCTCTGCCGTAAAGTCCGAACAGAAAGCAACTCTCCGGAAAAGAGGACAGCGCGCTGGAGTGGGGACTCCGTGCTGGAGAGCGGAGCTCGCGGTGAGGCGGAGGGATGGCATAGGGGAAGTGGCAGAGAGAGGGGGAATCGAAGGTAGAGCTCCTCTCAAGCAGGCATGGGCCTGCTCTCCATCATCCGGAAAGTGAAGCGCAGAGAGAAGGAAATGCGCCTTCTTGTTGTGTACGTTTCTCGCACCCGCTTCGACTCCTTTCTTATCAGAGTTTTGACCGGAAGGGAGGGAGCGTCTGATCGTTGTGGGAACGCGCTGTCAGGGGACTCGATAATGCGGGAAAGACGAGCATTGTGAAGCGGTTGAATGGAGAGGACATTGATACCATCAGCCCGACCCTAGGCTTCAATATCTCCACTGTGGAATTCGAAGGGTGAGTGTTGGGCCGCTGCCTCGTTTGTCCAAAGGAAAGTGTCAGAGCTTGAGCTCTTACTTTTTGCATGCTTTTTTGCTTCCTGTGGGTCAGGTACAGACTCAACATCTGGGATGTTGGCGGGCAGAAGACGCTTCGATCATATTGGCGCAACTACTTTGAGCAGACAGATGGCATTATTTGGGTGGTGGACAGTTCCGACGTGAGGCGTCTTGAAGATTGTCGACTAGAACTGCATGCCCTTCTGCAGGAGGAGGTGAGAGCAGTTAGGAGTTCTCGGAAAGCTATGAAGGGATATTGTGGGTTCTCGAGAACGGTATGCCCTATGAATTGAGCCACTAAGAGTTGTTCTGGAAGTGGTTCTGCGCAGAAACTGGCAGGGGCATCTGCACTCATACTTGCTAACAAGCAGGATGTGAAAGGAGCTTTGCAAACAGCACAAATTGCTACGGTAGGACGTCTTTCCTGCATAGCCTTCAAAGTTGTCTTTACGGCATCTCAGTGGCACGTGGGTGAAGCATTCATGTTCTTACGCGAAATAAGAGGTTGGCAGGGTCTTAGTCGATTCGTTGAGAGCACGAGATTAGTCATGGGAGTTGTATGAATATAGAGTCTTGGTATGAAAAAGAAGGGGGGTGCGCGATAACAGGAATGATCGTGAACGGTTGTGTGGAGTGAGGGGAAGGGCAAGTCTGTGTTAGCGGAGAAAATTAAGGAGAGGCAAACGGGCGGCTTGTGTGATGCAGGCTTTGGAAGTCGATCAATTTGAGGGCAGTCGGCATTGGCGAATTGTTCCTTGTAGTGCATTATCCGGACGGGGAATTTTGGACGGTTTCGATTGGCTAGTGTCAGATGTTGGCTCCCGAATATACATGTATGAGTGATATCATTCACTATTATTTTCTGCGGGATTTTCGCAATGTATGGCTTGGTCATTGAAACGGAAGACTCCCCCAAACGTTGCAGACTAGGTAGGAGAAGCCATGGGATGAATACCAACCGTATACCTCTAATCCTATAATGGGATCGGATAGTAGTTCTGGTTTTGCAATGACTGTAGTGAGTTCGTGGGGCATTACTCTGTTTGTTTTGTAACAAGATTGTGCCTGTTGTTTAATCCGTCAAGGCATATATCCTCTTGTAAATGGCATAAGAAGATCTTGCTTTCAAATTCCCGTCAACATGTGATGTTTAGAATATTCTGTCAGATCCATTAGATTTTTTTTAAAATGAAACAGGGTCGTTTTGCAGCGTAGAATGAGAATTAGTTTGTTACTTTCGGGAAAAAAGCTGCCTGGCAAAAATACAACAGGTATCTTTTGAGCGCGGATTGCAATGTCCCATAAAGTGCTCATTTTGGTAACGGATTTACAAAAGTTTCTTAAGCCTGCCACCGTTCTTCCAGTTAATCGCACGAAGAAGGTGATGGCTGATAAAAAATAAAAAGTCACACCACACTCTTGTAACACCAGGCATGGAACATCTTTACATTCAAACTGGGAACACATGCATTACGGAGGGGTCTACTATCTCTCCCTCTCAGAGAATGAGATAAGGCCACGAAGTCTGCCTAAAGTTCTGCTCGTAGATAAAGAGCAACCTTCCCCCCACGGCTACAAAGCTCACCCCATAATCCAGTGTCACAAGTTTTGCCTCCTATCGTCCGTATGTACAACGCTGCTGCCTGCTTCCTACATCCCGCGCTTCCCTGCAGCCTTCCCAATGTCCTGCTGTTTGTACATCTGCACCAGCTCCTTTACAACGCGCTTCACGCTTCCCTTGTTCTTGAACATCAGACGGCGATTCACTTTCGTGTCATAAAACCCCTGCACCCAAGACAGACACGATTTCATTAGACCATCAGCCACCGATTTGGCTCCCCTCGATTTCCATGTGCTATAAAGATGACAAGCCATTTGAGAGAGTGCCAGCACCCCCACATACAGTCAGGATATGGGACTCAAATGCAACTAGCAACTAATATTACTGACAAGCAAACAGCAATTGCAAACTTACCATTTCGTGGAGTTCCTCAAGCATGGGATCCCACTCCGTTGCGGCAACAAGCTCATCCAGTACACGCGCAAAATCCATGTTCTGCTGCTTCAGCAAATCTTCATTCAGCTCCCGGTCCGGAAAGCCCATGACTTCGAGCTGCTGCAGCAGCTGTGTCATCTGAGTATCTTCAGAGTACACATTGCCAGCCGGAACATCTCGCACGAGACCATTTACGGATGCCTCGGCCATCACTGCCATCGGTATCTCCTGTAGTGCGACTTCCTCAGAAAGTGGCTTCGCTACTGAAGCATCACCGGGAAAGGCAATGGCCACATCCTTAGCTGCAGGATGCTCAACAAACGAGAAACCACCAACGCTCGTGTTCTCTTCCTTGGGAGATTCGGGTGCAGACACCGCGGCTTGGACGAAGGTAGCAGGCTCTGCAGCCTTGTCAGTGAAAATGACAGGGACAGAAAGGACGGGCGGTGACTTGTCCTCGACCTCAATTCCAGCAGAGTTCTGCCCTTGAGGCAGTTCATCGCTCACTTCCACAAGTGGCGCAACTGCGACTATCACCTCTGCAGCCAATGGGGCCTCAGGGACTGGCTGGAGGCTCTCAGTTCCAGCCATCTCCACTTGAGATGGTACAGACGCCAGAGGCGGAGCGGAAGCCAACGAGGTGGCGCGAGAATTCTCCTGAACTGGTGCATCTGCCACAGATTCTGCCACCTGAGGTGACGGCTCGTTGGGTGGGACAACCTATATCACACAACCCACAAAAACAGAACACACTGAAAAGCTTTTCTTAAGGAGGACAGTACACAATGTTCATGTAGACTTCTCTCTCCAAAGAAACCTTGTCAGTCAAACCTTATCATTCGACAACTACGGCTCAAAACTAGTCCTCTTGGCTTGAGCAGAATGGCCTAAAACACTTAGCATACATGCCTTCTAGTCCAAAGAAAGATACCCATCAACACAGGATTTACGACATGATGAACTGCTCACCTGGATAAGAGCCCAGACGCGGTGACCGAACTTGCGACCTCCAGGGGCCATGAGGCGCCAGTGACACACATAGCGTCCAGCTCTCTCTGGGGCCACAAGATCTACAGAGGCCTCGATCTCTTCTCCTGGTTGCATTCCCTCCTCAGGCACCTGGTTGCATAACGTGTCGAACGAAAGGATGTTAGAGAGGCAAACGACATGTACGTCTAAAAGCTAGTCGAGACCACCTAGACAAATGGAGAAAGCCAACCCACAACGCAGGACACTCACCGGGACGGGCACAAAGTCATCAGCTCCAAAACGATCACCACCAACATGGACAAGGCGGGTGTGCTGAGGCCAGGGCATAGTTCCGTTGTTTCGCAGGCGCCAGATCTTTGTGAAACGAGTTCCAGGAGTAAACTCAGTTCCATCGAAGATGGTCACATCCTTGACAAACCGAGCATCGAGCTTCCCCTCAGAAAAGCGATTTTCGAAGGAGCGCCCACAGCTACCCCCACGCCCCATATGGAAAGGCCTCCCTCCAAAGCAAGGGGGAACTCCAGATGTAGGCACGAAACCATGTCTTCCCTGTCAATTTCATACACAAACCTGTGTCTTGTCAGGTTCCCTATTGAAAAGTAACTCGAAAAACTCAGACAAGCATCACAAACGGGTCACTAATTCCACAGCGTCGCAAGCACTGCCTGTAACCGGAAAAACATCCGGTACCCAGCACGACCAGCATCTAGTCTTTTTAAAAATCATACCGTCCGCCCAAACGAGCCACCCTCTGCCCAAAATGGGTGCTGGCGAGGGCGAAAGAGAGGGCGCTCGATTTTGTTATACTCTCCCTCCACGCCATGTAATCCATAACAAGTGCGGCACAAGTCATAATCGGGCTTCCTGAAAACAAGAAAAGTCTGGGATAAGACATACTGGACATGCTGCAGAGGAATCAATGGGCAGTACACCACGGAGGGAAAGGCATATAATGACCTCTAAGAAAAAAGCTTACAAGCGATCGATTCCAATGAAGAGTGAACAAAGAACAAAAATAGTAACTCGACCAAGGAATGTACACCACTTACATGGTCGACTTGAAGCGAGGTCCCACTATGGGACACATCCCACACAGGTCACATTGAACTCCCGTGTGAAACAACCTATCAGCGTCCGTCTCTGCGTCTGCCGAGCCGGCAGCGCTAGCGGGGATGGCATTCTCACCACCTTCCTTCGGCACATCCTCTGCCTTAGGAGGAACATATTCACCTGCCGGTTCCTCGCTCTTGGGAACTTCAGGGACCGCACTCTTCTCGGCGTTGCTCTCAGCAACACCTGCGTTTTCAGAGTAGTCCTCATGCATACAGAAACTTGGTTCAAAAGAGGCAGTGAAGCCCGACTTCAGTGCTGCCTCCACAACCTGACTCAGTGTCTTGGGAGCAACCGCAAGAAAGGGCTGAAAGGCTGCGACTACAGACTCAACATCAACTCCACCGTCCTTCAGCGCTGTCTTAATCTTCTCCTCAACTTTCCCCTGAATCTTCTCAAACTCTTCCGCAATTCGAGAGGACGCTGACGACGACCCTTCTTCTCGTTTAACACCAGCAGCAGAAGAAGCCTTGGAAGACGATTGCGACGGCTTTTCCTCCGTCGAAGTTGTATTCGACATAGGAGGAGCTGAGCCCTCAGACAATTTGAGACTCAAACGAAGGGGATTCAGGCGCTGGATAAGGAGTGCGTCCTTCAGTTCGTCGTCATCCGCCATCGTTACGACATCCCCCTCATTGTCAGCGTAAGTGAATTCGATAGTTCCTTCCCTCGAAAGCTTGAAAAGATCACGGACCTTCTCAACCAGGACAGAAAAAGACACCTCTGATGAATACATGGTGATGCGCCGGAGCGTAGCGCCATGCTTAATCTGCGAACGCAATCAACACATCCTCCTTGGTCAGGGGCCTACGCAATCCAAACAATACTCCTCACTACCTCTCTACCTCTTTGCCTCTCTACTTAAGCATGTTCCGCTGCATCCTGCGACCCTAACCCCAAACGAACATTACCTTCAGCACAAGAACGTCCCCCATGGCTGCCGACAAGAATGACAGAAGGAGCTTTCACACGCACGGCAGAGCTTCCCAGCAGCGACCGCGTTCCAGTGAGCCGCGGATGACCTTCAATCGAAGGGAAGCCATGGCTTTATGTGCAGGGCCCCGTTTGCAGTCGGTCGCAGGACCGCGTCGCACGAGTCGCAGCAGGTGCGCCCAAGTCGCAGGGGGCCGCAGTTCTTCGCAGCGAATAGTAACGATCGCAATCCGTCGCAAATTGTCGTAATTCGTCGCCGGCGTCGCAGGTTCGAGAAGCGGTCCCTGCCGGGCGCACATTCCTCGTCAGCGCCACGAAGGCGTGTCCGCTACTCCAAGGAAACGTCGCGATTGGCCGAGAACTTGACTCCAGAATGACCGGAGCCAATCGGCGACTCGTTTACGCGACTACCAAAATAGTGTGAATGAATGACTTGCCTTTCGTCGATGGATGGGGCATGGACTCATGGGCATCCATCCATCCATCCGATGGATGGATGTGCTTCGTCGCTGGGGCTTGTCTTTGGCGATGATTATGGATAGCATGATGATTTTATCCATGTTTGATGGCACCGCCATCGTGGGACCAATGCCGCATCCTCCACTATCTGATAGAAAGAGAATAGAAGATGTGGCATTGGTCTCACGATGGCGATGATGCCATCAAATGTACATGGAAGGCTTGTAGTTGACACTTGACCTCCGCTTTGCTGCTTTGAGAGCCGTGTGCGTTGTTAGTCAGGCTTAGGCAGCGTTCCACTCGTAGCCTCTTTTTCTTTTTGTGGGTTATTTATGACACTTTCATAGTAGTTCTGCATATTGCCTTCTTGCATGTACTCTTGATGGCGTTGCTATTGTGAGGTCAATGGCAAAGCACCACACTGTTCATGTTGGCATGTACACCTCAAACTCACCACACTGCACGACCCAACACTGAACCGAATTGTATTCATACGGTTCCTTCTCTAATTGTCATTTTAAGGTACAGTACTGTATTTCGAGGGTCGGAGATTGTCACTGCACGTGCGGAAGGCATGCAATGTTTGGGACTTGCAGAAGCGATCGCATTGTCAATCCAACTTCCCGTATAGAAGAATTTGCGCGAATAGCAAACCTTACCAGGGGTTTGAAACCATAAGCGATGGCGATTTCGAGTTCACAATCGATTCATCACAGCACCATTGCTGACATAGTAGCGGTGTTTGACTTCGTTTGAGAGGGAGAAGCATGCACGAGCTTTTAAGGTTGTATGTTAGTTGCATACACTGGTTATGGCGAGCGGAGAGGGAATGAGAACTTCAAAAAGACATAACGGCAGTTCAAAAGGAAGAAAAACAGAGAAAACTAAAATCAGTACGTACAGAAAAAGACACGGCTTGGCTATGCTCATTCACGCAGTTCACCCCATGTCGTGCATCAAGGCAGCTCTGACAACATTGAATGAACAATTTGAATTTCATTATTTAAAGAAGAAAAATTACAGAGCCCCTCGCGCATCTATAGGGAACCAAAGCTGGACAAAACACCTTTGAAGTATGTCACGAAAGCAGACGCCAGTGATGTGTCTTCAGACTTAACTTTGGCAGATGCAGTTCCAGCAGCCTTATTGACAAGTAACTCTACCAGAAAAACGCCGCTGCCGGAGGGCGAGTCGGCTTTCTGTGCATAAAAAAAAAACTTAAAGTTGGGAGCTGTTCCTCCTGATGCCATGCATTGAACGTTTTTGGACGCCATATGCTTCAGCAAAGGTGGGGGCCCGAGCAGAGCCTCTGCAGCCTGCACGGATAAGTTTTCGTTCTGTACAGGCAGCAACAACAGCATTAGGGCATAACTCAGCACGTCCCACAAAAGTGAAGCCCGATAAAACCTGTTCAAATACGACTATGCAACCTGCAGTGTGTGAATAAACATTAGATGACCAAGCTCAACAAGTGTCAGGAGAATTTGCAAGACTCACCAAAGTTTCGGTGATAGGCAGCTGGCTCCACTTCCGTTGGAACGTTGGCGCATCCAGGACAGGCCGAGGATTGAGTCTCAAAGTGGGAACTGGACGCAGGACTTGGCTGGGAGATGGTGAGGTGAATCCAAGCAGGTCATCTAGCGAAGCAATGGCTGAGGCGGGCGCCGGAGGAGGCATGGAAGAGGCTGGTGGCCCTGCTGATGAGAAAGGCTGAGCTCGCTGGACGGGCTCATAGCTTGTTCTTGCACCAATTGATGCTGGCTGCATCAGGGGAGTGGCAGGAAGAGCTGCGGATGGTGAAGGTGAAAGCAGATCAAAAGTAGGGACCTCTTGAGGAGGTGCCATCACGCTGGGTCCATTGACGGCAGGTGCAAGGGTTTCTTCCTTCTCTTCAGCACTAAGAAGTGTATCTGCTTCGGAATAAGGCACTCCAGCCGAGGCAATCCCACTGGGTGAGGGCAGAGCTGCCGGCGCAGCCATGGCTTCAGGGTCGGTGACATCGAGTGGTCCACGGAACTCCTTATCAAGGAACAGGTACGAGGGCTGCAGGAAGCCAGCATACCACAAATGGATGGTAATAAAATGAGCAGTAGACAACTTGCAATACATTCAATAGGTACCATCATATTACATACTCCACACCTAACCATGACCTGTCCTAAGCCAGCCACAAACTGATAAATTCAGCTTAAACTGATTGATTTAGTCATACAAGCGCAATAATCAGGACCCTTCGAAAATTTAGACGAGTGCAATACGATTCGGGCAGAAAGAATTGCTGAGATCTGAAAAAAACCATGCAAAATCCGCAGCAATCCAATCATGACTTGTAAAAGGGGAAGCCGTAACCGACGCCATCGAGACCTGCTGAGCCAACTACAGAAGCTGCAGTGAATGAGCCATCAGGCAGACAAAAGGCGGCCCCCATGTCAGTCACAAATTTGCAGGAAGAAGCTATTAGTGGTACGGCTGGCATGGGTAACCCTAAACTCGAACCCCTAACCTTAACCCTAAACCCCAAAACCCTAACCCCCGCGAGCCCATGTCGCTACGGCCCTATCGCGGTGGCCACACACCTAGCACGGGTGGGAAAAGCGGAGAATAGGAGGGTAATCACCCGCCTGTATACTGTATGAGAGTTCGAATGACCCACCTTCCGGTAAACAACTGCCAAGGTGTTGAATTCGTCAAAAACGCGGTCTTTAGCCTCACTGCTTTGTGATTCAGCAAACACTGACACCGCTTGCCTTGGAGGGTTAATCACTCGTTCTGCGGCTTCAATTCCTGCCTGCAGAAGGCGGTAATAAAGAAGTGCTCTATCATGTACATCCTGCGCACAAACAAAGTAATACAGCATTTGTAAGTCCATCTGGAAAGTTGTCGACAACCATGGTAATGGCTGCCCAAGAATGCTGAGCCTATAGCACATGTACATGATGTGTTCACGTATGAAGTACATGCATTCGTTATGTACCTCTATTTGCAATCGACACTCCTATCTCGCCAGCGTAGGCCGGTTACAATTGTGACAAGGGTCAAGCTGCTGTGCTGGCATGGTTCCCCGTTCATAGGGCTATGTGCAGGCTTTCATTGCCTTACCTGGTGTTGATCGGTGAGACCATGAGACAGGGCTGTCCCCAAAATCGACTGGCACTCTGGTGGTCTTTTGAAGAACAGCTTGGCTATAGCCGTCAAGATCTCTAGCCTCACCTGCAGGCCATTCACGATTCGACATCCCGAGTGAATCCACTTCCTTTCTTGAAAGCCGATCTTTCAATTCGATTCCACAAGTCAACTTGAATCTTGCAAGTAAATCGAGTGCTGAAGCATAAATTTGTCATAGGACAAGTTTCCAAAGGCGAGGGCAAGGACAATAATTCTCGTCAACTCATCTTCTGCCAACTGCAATTTTCGAATCCAACAAAAGTTTGAAGGAAGCTGCATGTACTATGATTTAAAAATTGTCACACCATGAATCCAACAACTTAACTGAGCGAAAGCTACTCGGATCCCTCTGCGGAGGGATGCAAAATGCAGGGTACTGACCATTGGCATCAAGGACACATTTTTTATATAACCCATGGAAGTAGTGGTAATGCGGTCCCAACATCTAGCACAGTTGAAGACTTACCACCGGAGATTCCTCCTCTGCCCAGCCGTCAATGAGGCCCTCCAGAACATAAGGGGAATCTTGCATGTCCTGCCCGTACTCCCCCAGCATCCAAACAAGAGCCGCTTTGGCCTTCGGCTCCTGCACGCCCTTGCTGCTGACGCTTCCCACAACCGCTATGCAGTCTTGACTCCATTGAGGGTACTTCCGCAGCAAATCCTTTATGAGGACCTGAACCCAACTCAAAATACTAGCAACGACAGATTATCAATCTTTTAAGCCTCAGACGAGAGTTAGAAAGGATTTTCTTGTTCCGAGGCAGTGAAACATAGGCGCTTCTAGGACAAAACTCAAACAAACAGGACAGCCTGTTCTTGTTCTCTTCCCAAGGCTTCTGACTGCATCCCCATTGAAGCCAGTATGTCCACCCACATCTAATGCAAAAAGGCCTCGATCACAACACCATATTATATGACTAAAACACAACCATGAAGGGATTGATCTATGAATGAGGTCATACGCGACAAGAAATAAGTATGGTCGTGCCAAAAGACTGCAACCCATACGTGGCAAGTTTTCTGAGTTTGCATAGCCAATTTTCCGGACATAAACAATCATTCACTTAGTTAGGAGCTCCTCTAGCAGATCGGAGGAAAAGACATTCGTCTTGTAGATACAATGAATCTGCGTAAGCAGGCCTCCGCAATCTAGGAAAGAAAGGGCTTATGCAACAGCTAGGGGGAGACTAGAACGTGCACGGGGAGTTATTAAAACATTCCTACACAATAAAGCCTAGAACAGAAAATCAAACAGCTACTTGACCACTTTCTATGAGCAATTCTTTCATTTGGGTCTTTACGATAGGAAGCTAATTCCACCTACGATAACTTACCTATTGCATGCATAAAATGCAACATGTTTACCTTTTGCACGAAAGATTACTGAAACTTAATATTTTATTGAAAAGACCAACGATCATTGATACATTCACTTGAACACCTTTCTTATCATAAGAAAACCTTTTGGAAAGTATTTTCAAAACCCTTTCTCGTAAAGTTAGTTAAACATTGCTAATTGGTACACAAAAAGTTCCATTCAAGGTAGAGAAAGCTGACCAGGGTTTCTGCTGTAACATAGTCCGTGTCCATCTCCAGGAATTGCAATAGCCTGTCAACGATGCCATTCACGTCGTAGCTTTGCAAAGCGATTTGACCGACTGCTCTGATTGACTCGCGAGCGATGGTCACATCGACATTCGCAGCATACTCACTGAGTTCAGTCACTGTATATCCCATCCATCCGCCCTCCTGTCTTTCAGCTCTTTCGAAACTACTAAGCTCTATAAAAGCTTAAAGAGGGGCCTGATTACAACTGCTATCCTAAACTTGGCAGTCCCACGTACTAATAGTGGAACACAGAAATTAGATAATCTACTGGTTCACCAAATCATGAAAGGAATGCAAATACCAGGGAGGCTAGAGAAAGATCACTTAGGATTTCATATCTGCTTTAATCACGCAGGCATGGTTAGTACTTCAGAAATCCCAACTGAATAACAACCATAAGGAGCAGAATCCAGGAAGGAGAAGAGACGTTCATCTGAGAATAATCCAATCTGAAAACGTGAAAGCTTGCTATCTCAAGAAGAACAGGTTATGCCCTGAATGTCACCTATTTCATATGTATTGTTCTCATTGGCCACTGCTGTGAGCATTTCCAGCTTCAGCTTCTTAACATACGTTGGGTCGCTGAAGCGGCAGTAAAAGTGCTTGTAGTCTGATGCAAAAAGCATGGGTGCCCTCGCGACAAGCAGGCTCAAATGACTCAAAACGGCATATGACTGCTCGGAGCTGCTTGTGCTCATAAGTGTGAGCAAAGGGGCCTTTATTCTCTCATAGACCTGCAGAGCAACCCATCAAATGGAAAATGTCCATGAAAAGTGTTAACCAGCAGCTTATGCGAGATAAAGTCCTGCGCATCACTTCAGGCAACTTCGGCACATCGCATGAGAGGCAGCTTAACGAATCTGCTCCTAACTATATCAAGTTTGCTAATTGGCAGACCAACAATCTTAGAGCAATTGCCAAGGAGGCAGATGTTGCAAAGTTTCTTATACGCTTGTGTACAATATCAGCCAAAAACTACCGAAAGGCAGTTTATAATTCCAAATTTATCCAGAGACTATCAAGTGTGCAACTCCAATGTGTCACACACACCTTTTAGGAATATCGATTAAAACGCTGGGATCCTGATAGTTTCACAGTTTTCCAGCAAAGGTTCCATAACACCTACCTGTTGGTGCACATCCGCCATTGACAGTGTGAGGTGTAGAAACACTTTTGTAGTCGCCAATACCAAGGCGCTGTTTGCATGTTGCAGTCGATCTTCCAGCAGATTCATTATGTCAAATGTGTCGTTTGGATCAATTGGTGTATACTTGGACACCAGCTCCAGAACCAGACACTGGCCCCATTCGCTGAAATCTTTGATCCTGTGCCCATGTCATTCCCCATCAGTTGCTGCTTCTAGCATGTTCTCAAAGAGTAAAGATGAGACGAGCCGGATTTATGCCGACATAATAGGCTTTTGACCCTTGATGTTACAAATTTCGAAGGTGTGAAATGCTCATCCTGGATAGGCTAGTATTAACTTAGCTATTTCAGAGGAGCAGATTGAGCAGAGTACCAATACAATGTTGCCTTCACATTACCCTTAGTCAGTAACCAGCTGTCTAAAGCAGGAAGTCAATACAATGGCGATAAGGTCAAGTGAAGCCTAAGGCAAAATTTGCTTCTAGTGCAAATGGTTTAGGTTTGGCGCATTTCGAACCTATTTAGTAAAGAAAACACAACCGGTTTGCTGTACAAAATTTCTTTTTCCTTGATAGCAGTCTCATTGTTTTGATTGGCTTCAATCGTCAAAATTTCTTCAAGTGCACACAGGCTGTTGGCCACCACCTGCACATCTCCATCAAGAACATTACTGCCTAGGTCCGGCTGCTTTAACCGGTTTGCGCTAGTTGCAGGTAAAGGCTCCTGTTGATCTGTGAAATATTTGATCATGTCTTCCATTTCCATGAAATATTTGCCAATTGCAATATCTTTCTATTTTTTATCAACTAAAAACGTCTGATGGCCCGAGATATTGCTTGAAGTTCAAAGCAAGATGCTGTCCGTGAAAAAAAACTGTACTGTTTTCAACAATAAGCCGATGAACACTCCTTGTGACAAAGTAGTCAGTTCATGACTAAAACTTATGTGTCCAAAATTATCCCTTCCTTATCAAACATGCACACTCTCCCAACTAGTCCCTAAGCTGTAAATGTTCATTGCACGATTGTTTAGCACATCATGCTTTTCAAGAGACGATAATGATGAAATCAAGCCTCCAAAAGCGTCTGAAATTGAGAACGTTTAATCAGCCTCTTTCATTGATCAACAACTCTCAGTAATGGCGAGACCAGTAGTCGGCTAGCAAGAATTGCAAATGGACAAACTGTGAGCTTTAGATTCACCTTTATCTCATACCTGTCCGTCAGGGTCATGAATCAAAAGCGTCTTTAGTGTGTCCGAAAACTCATTCTCCTTGCAGGCTGCCGGTGCTATATGGTACAATTTCAAAACTCCCGTAGCAGCGGTCATCCGAACATAAGGACTGGCATCCTTCAGGCCAAGGCGAATTGGGCCAACAAGATACTCCACTAAGTTCCGAACTCGAAGTCCACAGAGACTTCGCAACGCTAGACCCCTAATCATGGGATCATCATCCTGTTTAAGAGGCGTGAAAAATCATGAAAAACGGAAGAGCGACGAGTAAATTCTGAGTTTCAAATGGTGGGTGAACCAATGCGATTTTATCGGATGGATACATTTTTGCAACTATTCGTGCACAAATAGCCATGCGAGAGCGAAAGTCAAAATTACGATACCATGAACATTTGCATCATACGCTTACACTGCAGCAAACGTAATACTAGCATCCCTACTCCTCATGCTCACCTGGCAATCTCTTTGAAGGAAATTTATGGTCAGCAATGCAAGCTCCGGATTTGTGGACGCGTAGTTGCAAACATACAAGTAGCACATTTTCTTGAGAACCAGGTCGGATGTGGCACTGCACATGACCATCTCACTGACGTTCCAAAACCCTTTGTCAGTCCCTTGCGTCAGTTTAATTAACGTGGCAAACCTACAAGATGCCTATGAGATAGCATTTTCTATTCACGTTGACTTCATTCGCAGCCGTGGGAGCCAACTTTCTGTTTGCATTCCCGAATTCGGAATTCCCCAAAACTCCCCGCGGATCAACCTAAACAAAAAGACAATTGATGAGCTCACAACGAGCACACAAGAGCGAATTTTAAAGAGATCGCGCATTCACCTGAAAAGTGCAGAAACATCAATGCCGACTGTCATGTATGAGATTACTTTCTTATAAAGTTCCCGTTTGACATCGCCTACTCCAATAGCCCTGTACAGCCGCTCAATAGTACAGGTGCTCAATATTGCCCCAGTGTTACGCACAAACACCAGTGACAAGTGGACTCGGCAGCAAGTATTCCTCGACCAAATGAAGGAAATGGGAGATGTAAGAACAGCATAACAACTGATATTCTACGCACTATATTCTTCCGTGAGTTATCGTTCGTAGAATAATAAGTTCAAGCATAAAAAATGACGCATCAACACTCCTCCGATCAGCGCATACTCTCTCAAGGAATATACAGTGATACATACCTGCTGCCAGCGAGTTGTCGTAGTTGGTTCTTGAGCTCCACGAGCTCTCCCTTTCGATTGTCGACGTTCATTATGGCGACTGCAGAGGATGGCCGACGCAGGAGAGGCGGTGCTCTGTTCTACCCAACAGGCCCGTCCGGCGTCCAACTGCTCCGTCGCGCCCTCCTGCTTCCTCCCGCTAGCAACCTGCAGGGGAGGGCCCGAGGAAAGGCCAGGCTCACAATTGATCCGCGAGTCTACTCGGTGAGTTTCGGCCGATTCCACACTCCAGAGGCAGGTCCACCCCGACCAATGTCACATGTCCCTTGCCGCGGTTGAAACCCGTCCGGTGCTTCCAAGGGCGACAGCGAGCGGGCCGGGGGAGGGGACCAGACGCTGCTGCTGGGGCTGTTAGGGCAGACGGACGGACGGAGGCTCGCGCAAGCGGGCGGGCGGGGGCGGTCAGGGCCAAGGGCCGCTTGCAAGCGATTTGCAGGGTCGCGCTTGGCCGCAGAAAGCGCACGCCAATACTTGCCTGCCTGCCTGCTTGTACCGCTTTCCACCTCTATATAAGCATCGTCCAAGTTTTTTCCAGAAAATTCGTTTCACATAGTCGACTGGCATTTCAGAGATGGTCATTTCAACAACGACCCCGCGTGTGAATTTTTTCTAAGGAGGAGCACAGCGAGTAGAAGAGTGCTTTCAGCGGCACTTTTTCGCTGTTTTTGAAGCTTATTGAGCATATAGTTGGAAGAAAATATGTTCTAGAATCTTGCAGTAATCCGGCAGCTCTGCCATAGCTAGTTCTGCAGTTCAACATGTCGGCAATTGAGTTCCTGGAAGCACAGCAAGCTGCCCATCCTGATCTTGCAGGATGGTACGCAGACATGGCGAGCTTGTACCAGCAAAAATTATGGCACCAACTTACCGTGAAGTTGGAGCAGTTTGTGGCCTTGGCTGTAATCCAGGTAAGGTTCTTAGCTCTTTGGCGATTGCTAATCAAAACTAGCCTTCAATAGCTTTAAACTATAAAACATTTTTCGACGTGCATAACCTGTTCCCTCTGAGCTCTCCATCATTGGTCGCATAATCGCCTGCCCCCCCTTTTTTTTTTTTTTAGTGAATGTCCTTGGCTAATTTTGTATGGAGGATCCGACCAGAAGCCGTACCTTGTCTAGGGTTCAACCAGATAAGTAGCTTACGGTGATGGCAAGCTAGTCTGACGACTTTTGAATGCAAATGCGGAATCGCCTATTGAAAGATGGATCTATGCGTTTGTCACGCCATAACTAGGCTATTCGTATATACAACAGACGAGAGTGTTTTTTTTGTTTTTTCCAGGTCCTGCCGTTATTTATATTAAGTTTTTTGTCCATCGGTTGAGACGGGTCAGAGGACCAGTCATTATTTGCACGATCAAATCAATTGGTCTCACTTTTGTTTGTCTGTGTGTAGGCCGGAGATACCTTGATTCAGCTGTATCACAATTTCATCACAGACTTTGAGACCAAAATAAACCTTCTCAAGCTCGCGCATTTTGCCGTGATCGTTTCAAGGCAGTACATAGAGAAGGAATCGGCTACAGCTTACCTTGAAAGTGTTATTGAGAAGTTACGGGCCACGAGGGAGCGTCGAGTAGAGGAGCCTATTCTGTATGTAAAAATGCAAATTGCTGCATTGAAACTGCAAGGTGGGGACCAGAAGGATTGCAAGGTACTTCTGGAAGAGGGGAAAAGCGTACTTGATAGCATGATGGATGTGGACTCAACAGTACATGCGAGTGTTCACTGGGTTAGCTCGCAATACTACAAATCAAGGCACGACTTCGCAGAGTTTTACAAAAGTGCGCTTCTTTACTTAGCATATACACCAATTGACTCATTGTCAGAGTCATTCAAGCTGGTAAGCTATTGCAGGCCACGTTGAGTGAAGTTTGTGCAATTCTTTGGAACCCAGTAATGCAGTCTGAATTGACCTTTCTTTCGCATTACTTGCATAGGCCGTCCGTGCTGATTATTATCAACTTCCTGAGGCAGTCCTATGCCAGATAGAGACTAAACTTCGTTGAAATGCGATAATAACAATGTCAGAGTATCGGGGGTTTTGACATTTTGGCAAGATTTTGATTGATTTCTGTTTTCAGGACCTTGCTGTTGACCTCTCACTCGCGGCGTTACTGGGCGAAAACATCTACAACTTTGGGGAGCTATTTGCGCATCCAATTGTAAGTGAAATTTAAATTATTGTGTGCAGTCAAGTGGCATGGTTTCAGCGCGCGTGTAGGAGGCATTGACGCGCTTTACCCATGGCGTTTGTGACATGGAAGTGCTAGCTCCCGCTTTCCCCCCCTTTTTTTTTTCTTGAGGAATGAGAGGCCGGCAGATGACAGTGTCTGCAGAATCTGTCACGCTATGAAACTGAATCCCTACAGTGTGCTTATGTTTGTGTCCGTGCTGCTTTCAAGAAGGACATTAGTCTGTAGTTGGCAAGGGTGTTTCATCCCTCCTGTTGGTATCTTAGAGTCGATTTATCAGCACTGACTTTGACAGTATTTGCCTGAAATTATTGCGTTCCCAAGGTTGTCTGGCAACTGATCCTTGTCCATTAGTGAAATGTACATTCAGGTATAGTGAAGAATGAGTCGAATGAAGAAAAAATTTCGTCTTTCACTGCAGACTAAACTTATGGTTTCATCTTGTGTTGCATGAGCGTGTCCGATGAAGAGGGCTTCCATGGGATGCATCTGCAATGTTTATACATGATTTTTAACCTGGATTTCTCAGAATTACCGAGCATTGCAAGGTTAACAGAGTATTCATCCTGGCACTCATTCGAATCTGAGGGCTGAGGACATGCAAGAATTTAGCTTAGCTGAAACGACGTAGTTATTTTTTTGAATTGGATGGGCAATCGTAAGGCTTCGACCTAATGGTTTCCTTCAGGTTGTCCTCCCTTCTGGCTGCTTTATCTTCAGAGCAAGATGGGTCTAACATAACCTAAGAGTAGGCGCTTGCATTTGCGGCAATCCAAGAGTTGTATTGCCTTAGTTTAGCCATCCTGGTAGATCTAGTTAGATAGCTTCGGTTACAAGGCTCCACTACCAAATCCCTTCAAAGGGTGCAGTCGCCGCCGCTTGTAAGATGATGAACAGTCTTTTTGCTGGGGATGTTGGACAGGTGAAGGCTCTTGAAGGCACGAGTTTTGAGTGGCTTTTTCAAGTTCTACAGGCATTTGATCAAGGGGATCTTCATAAGTACGACGAGCTCTGCAGCTTGTTTGCTGCACAATTGAATGTCCAGCCCGCCCTTGTGGAGAATGAAAGGCGACTACGTGAAAAAATAACAATCCTTTGCCTTTTGGAGCTTATTTTCAGGTGAAGCATCCATTCCCTTGGTTTTATTTGCTTGCTGTTGCGGGATTTGTAAACCTCTGCCGGCAGGTCTCGCCAATTGTATGAGCTCTGGTCTCTATGCCTAGTCAGAAATTTATGAGTTTTCTGTTCCATATAGTTTTTGCACATAAACTTGTATTTGAAAGAAAACCCTCTTTCCTTCTGTATCTTTTGGGTTGAGGCACTCGCAAGGATGTGACATGTCTGCTAATAGACAACATAAAGGGCATATGAATGATAAACGTGTTCTGCCTGTCTTGTTCCAGGCTCTCTGTTAGTTGAATAACATTCTGGTTTGCTTTTCCTTTTATACATTATTTGATTATATACAATACCAATGTTTAGGCAAAGATATGCCGTATAGAGTGAGCTAGGCCAGGTGGATAGCTTCTAATGTCGTGTCCTGGTATATTATGTTTGCAGCCTCCCGTCAGAGGAGCGCACCATACCCCTTTCCGTGATTGCTGAGAAAACAAAACTTCCACCTGATGGAGTTGAGCTTCTGCTTATGAAGACACTATCGGTAAATTGCTGAACACTTTTTCAAGTTTGGACAATAGCCTGACTCGCGCCTTTTGTATGTTCTGACGTCACATTGTTTGAATGCTTCTTCGTAAGTAGTCGACCGAATTCTCAAGTCTTGTATGTTCTCATCGGATACGATATTTGTCCTCAGTCACTTCAGACAAGCTATTTTTTTTGGTCTGAGCCTGGAATATCCAGCGTAAGTAATGATGCTGGCATTAAAGTCAAGACTGCTGGCATTAAAGTCAAGGGTGATGGCATAAGCGAGAACGAGGAACTTTATATGAGACACCTTTCTGGGCCGGTGTGTGCTGTTTGTTGCTAAATCACCCACAGAATCTAGCTCTTTCTGGTCACAAAGAATGGATCTGCAATGAAAGGCCGCTTTGCATCCTATGTACATGATAGTGCAAGCACATTAGTAAGTCTCGGCCGGCCTCACTCGCGATTGAGGGATGGTCAACGTGGGACGTGCAGGTGCATCTCATTGAGGGAGTGATCGACCAGGTAGACGCCACAGTGCGCGTTTCATGGGTGCAGCCGCGCGTGCTGGCCGTGTCCCAAATAGCTGCGTTGGGCGAGCGCCTGGACGGCTGGCTCAGCAAAGTGCACACCACTCTCCTGGCGGTGGAGGCTGAAGCGCCAGACCTACTTGTCTCCTAGGAGAATCTCTGCCCGGCAGTGACAGGCTCAATGTATTTGCATTTTTGGTGATCTTCAAAGCAGACGGGTCTGTGGATGCTTCTTTCAATGGCATTTTTTCAATTTTCTACATCTCGTTTTGCCCTAGTTCCTGGGAATTGGTGTTTTCGTTGTTTGGAGCCCTTGAAGTGGATTAGGGCATCACGAGACGGAGAAACTTCTGTTTTCTTTCTCGGATTGCAACATATCAGGCCCAAATGCCCACTCTGCTTCGGGACTGCCACTGTACTCCTGGCCTTTTGGTCCTCTCCAAAAAAAAATTGTGCATGTCGAGAGTCTTCAGAAATCCCAAGAAAATCCAATCCCAATCCCAAACAGACAACGGGAGCTGGTCAGAATCTGCTCAGAACTCCTGAGATATGATCTTGGATTAAGCCAAACGATCACGTCTTGAAATTTATGAGATTCATATAAGCTCCACAATACCGCACGTTGAGGCCTTCGGAGGAAGTTGCACCTCAAATTGTTTAAAGAAAAGGCATACCCTAGCCGCAAGTGAAAGTCCTCCTCCACATAATCTGAACGCACAAATTCTAGTTCTAGATTTCCACTACATCCTGCATTTGGCAACCTCCGTTCTGCCTCCTTGTCCTTCCTTTTTTCTCGAAGCGTCCCTCTAGCCGCTCATACTGTCTAAATGCACAGCCTGTCACCCTGTGCATGTTTTTTATGAGTGAATGTATACTGAAAAGTGAGCAACACAGCAATGCTTCACTTGTTCAGTAGAAGAGTTAGGCCGTGTTGGTTACTCTTTGCAAGTCAGAGCAAGAAGCAGGTAAAAAAGCAGCCCGATTTTGGTTCTAGCATCAGTGGCAAGCTTTAATCTCTGCCGTGCTGCTTTTCAAGGGAAGTTCAAACCCTCCCAAATTGCATTGCGCTTATAAACGAACGTTGGGGTAATCATCACTATTTGTGGCGGATCCAGGATTTTTGCTCAGGGGGGGGCTAAGCCCACTTTCGGTATAAAACTCACAAGGTATAATTAAAAAAAAGTTGAATTTTCAAAATCTGAGAGGGGGCTAAGTCCCCCCAACTTGTATATGCAGGTCCGCCACTGATCACTGTCGCAGTTCAAGCATTGCATTCAAATCAAGCCTGAACATGCATACGACAGCCTGAATTCGAATGTGATGACAGAACAAGAACTTATTCACACAGACTCCCGCTGGAGCTCAAACGACGTAGTGACACAAACATTGAACGAATGTCATATTTTATTAAGGTGTCAAGCTCTGCATCCTTGAAGGAGAAGTTTGCGCCTACGCCGCCACTCTGCACCGGGAGTGACCTTCAAACAGCCCTATTAAAGCACCATTCTGACTATTTTTTATCTTCTAGAGGAATCGTGTCAAGGCCTAAAGCCAACATGCAAGTGCTGCCGAGCAGCCCCCTCGGCAGATTGCCTTCACTCGCCAAAATTGTGCACATGCAGGAAAAGCACGGTCCAAAGCCCTAGAAACGCCTACGAATCCTTTACGCTTCCTCATACTCGCAGAGCAATTAAGCCCCAACCCTAAATCAAGGTGGCAAAGGCGTGCAGGTGAGGGCCTCTCTGCCGCCAAGTATCTGCCAATCGAAGAAGACGTACTGCAAGTTGTCCTTATAGCGGTGCAGCTCCACTGCGAAGAGGTTGGTGCCGTTTTTGAGCCACCCGCCTGACAAGTTCAGCGGCCAATACGACCAGCTGCCGTACCACCCCGCATAGACAGTCCCATTCAGGGGACCTGAAGAAGGAGGAGGAAGGTTGGAGGTTCTGTAAGCTTCGACTCCGTTGATGTAGAGCACCTGGCACAGGGCGAAAAATATGTATGGTGAGCACATTTTGGTCAGCAAGGCTTGTCATGAATACGGATTGTCATTTAGCAGACGAAAGAAAAAGGAGGTCGCAATATAACTGTGATCGAGGAAGGAACGCCACTTAATTGTAGTAAAATAATATTCATCTACAGCTTTGGCAATTAATGTAAATTTCGATGTGCTAATGGCTTTCATGCTTCACAGGTTGACTATGGCGACTGGCCGAGCGATGAGGGGAATGGTCATAGCAGTTGAAAGTTGGTTCATCGCAGTTGATTTCTCCACCAAACCATGCGAAGGTTAGGAATAGATTCTACGAATTTTCTGCTTGCGGAGGACGGAAAGGAAGAACTTTGAGAACTTTGGGGGACAATCTGGAAGTTAAATTACTTGAAAAAGTAGACTAATAAAAAGATAAACCTTAAATACCGAAAAATCGGTCTCCAGTGAAGTAATTATATGGTGCATTGAAAGTTGAACTTACAATAGCATCGTTGACCAGAAAGGAA
This sequence comes from Zygnema circumcarinatum, assembly GCA_037447605.1. Taxonomy (NCBI): domain Eukaryota; kingdom Viridiplantae; phylum Streptophyta; class Zygnematophyceae; order Zygnematales; family Zygnemataceae; genus Zygnema; species Zygnema circumcarinatum. The sequence continues at coordinate 5,233,318 of CM074804.1, forward strand.
TTGTTCAGCTGAAAGTAGCACTGAGCATCAGGGAGCTCAATAGTCTTCCGGAAGTAGAAGGTGCGGCGCAGATCAGGGCCTAGGATGAGTGTTGTTTTTCTCCAATAGAATCCATCAGTTGCAAATGTTGACAATCCTGCGTGCACCACGTTACTGGTGAGAACGCAAACAACAACGAGATTCTTCACTGTACTGGAACCTCTTGGTCAGTAGTCAAATGCCTTTTTTCCACACGACCAGCTTTCAATACCTGTGCTCCAGGAACTTGAGTTGAAGCTCGGTAGCATCCAGTCAGATGACGGCAGGGGACTCGTTCCATCGAGATACTGAAAACCATCGTTCTCCTGTGCATGAAGCAAAGGAAGGACGATGGATTCAGAAAAAAAGGTGGTAAACATATACACTGCTCTGGAAAACTCAACTTGATGTATATGAACTAAAGTCTTCTCTCTCTCTAATGCCATCATTGCTGCAGAGTAGCTGCACGTACTTACCGGAATTATTTTTTGCACCACTTGTCGCACGCAAGGCGGTGATGGGCAGTTCACAGGGACATTGCGGAACAAATTCATGTCAAATGCAACATTGCGCTTCCAATTCCAAGCTGCGTGGAGTCGCACTGCTATCCAGTTTACGCCAGGCTGCAAATGCTCCCATTTCCCGCTTCCTGTATTCGGTGAGTGCACAAAAAGGAGGTTCAACTGCAAACCATCACTGCTCAGATTCGTGCCAACTTCAAAATCCTTTTGGGTATACCGCGGTCCATGAAGGCCTCATACCTGGAGCAGTGCGGTCGTGTTGCGGAGGCACGATGTGCAAATTTGATAGTCCCACGGCAGATCGGTGCTCGTCCAAGTGTTGGTGTATGTAGGTGAAGGAGTGTTGTAGGCAATCGAGCCCCAGGGTAGTTTCTGCCTGTTCAATTCGATTCCATTCAAGAATACGATGGCGGCATCTGTTCTCCGAATGTTAAAACCTGGACGACAAAAAGCGTGCAGGTCCCAGTTGGTCATAACTTCCTTCACCTGAGAACCAAAAACAAAATGAGAAAGCTAAACGGATTGACTCGTGACTTATGCTGCTGGCCCTACATTCTGGCTCGCACTAGAAATTATCAAAGAAAATGTGCCTCCCACAGAATTTGCAGGACCTTACTTCAGCCTGCGAGAGAGCAATCTTATATTAACAGAAGGATACATGACCTTCAAGCAGGAAAAGGGTGATGCCATTGACAAAGTACTCCGCCCTAAAGGTTGAGCAGGGATTGAAGAAATACCTAAGCTGTAAGTGTTGGAGATGTCGTCGGTTGAAACAGTGAAGTTCTTGACGAAGTACGATACCAAACTGTCTGGTGTATAGTACCTCAGAGTGGTGTTAAAGACATCCCATGCAGGTGCATCCAAATTATATCCAAGAGGACCAGTGCCCATTGCCCAGTTTGAGACATTCCTGCAAATTCACAAACTGAGTCCTCGTTCAATTCAAGGTGAAAGCCAGAATTTTGCTAGAGAAACCAAGTTATACTAACAGCAGAAAGTTTTGCAAAGATCAGATTTCTAAATTACTTCAATTCGTATTGTTGGATGGGAAAAGAGACAAGGATGTTGAAGAAGGGGTTGGACGTAAGGAGTGGACAGAAGCGAGTCTCATTTGAACGGCGACATGGCTTTCGACTTCAGATTTGTGAGATTCACATCATGTCTATATCAGCGCCCCAAACAGTTTGAAAAGAATGGGTAACACTACAGCCAGTCAGAGATATGAACGCTGCAGGAATGAACCAAATCTTTACCCTATGCGCCATGCTGAATTGATAGCATCCAAATTGGAAATCCTGTCATTGTAGAACCATCCAGTCGAGTTGGCCGGCCACAATTGCGAAATGGCTGTTGCATTCACCACAGGGAGGCAACTCCCCGCGTTGCAGACTTGTCCAGAAGGGCAGTTCAACTGGCTCGCGCCATTGTCAACCAGTCCATCGCAATTGTCATCCACGCCATTGCACCTGTTCGAAGAAGCAGGGGTCAAAGAGTTAAGCAGGAAAGTTATGAAAAAGGAAGGAAAAAAAGGAAAAAGGAAGGTTCTGGAAAGATCTGATGTGTCTGAAAAGTACATTTCGAAACTGATGGAAACGTGCAAATGCAGCTTTTGCAGCCTTGTCTTCTCTCGTCCATGGAGAAGGACCCAAAGGGATTCCTGCTTTCCCATTTTCTAATCAACAGACTTCTGAGAGTCCTCTCGCCCTCGTGCAGTTCCAATGAGAAGATGGAAGGGGCAAAAGGATCGATCAGAACTTACACTTCTGGCGAGACCGGCTGAGCGGTGCAGTTCACAAAGAAACCCTGAAAGCAGACCTCTATGCCGGAGCCACAGCCAGTGAAGCATGGCCTCGTCAAGACCTTACCATCACTGCCCATGTCTACTGTGCCTGCACCGCTCCAACAGACAGTCAGCTGTAGTGAGCAACTCATGAACTGGTCCTTGTACAGGCCCGAACTCCGTTACTGAAACCGAGTGCTGCTGTCGTATATACAGCCTTGGAAACTGCCATTGAGGGGATTACTTGCGATACATCGGCTGAAATTATGACAGGTGGGTTGCGAAGTCGGCAGTAGCACGACTCTTTACTACTACTATTCGAGAGTCCCCTTACAAGATATCGCGCATCTATAGGTACAGTAGGTTCAATGGGGTTCCATCCTTTCAGCATGCAGGATAGACAAAGGAGCTGTTCCAGTGGCTCGTGGAAAAGTGCAGACGAGGGAAAGATGTTTACCGTCATTATCGTTGTCAACTCCGTCACATATTTCAGGAGTGATGCTGATGTTGCCAGCGCAGGATGGGCTGCCAAGTTCAGGAAATGCGTGTAAGATGAACGATAGACGACAGGCATTTACGCCTTACAAATTTTGCAAGAAAGGAAACGGTGTCAGTGTAGAAGGAAAGCCGAAGCACTCACTTGCGAATGGCAGATATTCTCATGTCGAAGCTCAGCTGCCCATGCCTCCACACATGAGAATGCATTTCTGCGGCGATGGTATTCACTCCTTCCACGAGGTAATAAGAGTTGTTTGGAGCTGGCAGCGGCAGGGTGGCAGTTGCCCAAACATTGAAGTCTCCCTGTTTGGTGGCCTGCACGTAAGCGCATCACCCAAGAACGAGCACTGTCAGAAAGGAATCTGGTGCAAGCAACGCTTGGAGTGTAAAAAAGCATTCCTCAATGAGAGTGTTTCATGGATGATGAGCCTTACTGTGGTAGCATTGGTTACTGTGCCGTTAGGCATACTCCCACGGAATAATTCTTGGCGATTGAGGTACACTACTGCGCCATCGTGAAGATTAACTTCCAGAACAAGCGCTGAATAACAGCCTGTGCTGGTGAGCGTGAAATTCGTCCGAAAGTAGTATGTTGTGAGCGCTGGGGCCAGCCATGTTTTGATGTATGTATACTTCCCTGGCAGATACAATCCCGTACCACCACCAGTTAACGGAAACAGTTTTAGAAAAGGTATGTACGGACAAAGTTTGACGAGTGCGTGAAGGAACAAAGCTTGCAATGTTTACACACGAAAACAAAAATAGTGGAATCCCAAATTTGCAGGACAGATAATTTGGAGGAGGGATAAAAAGCAAATATCGGCTATCGCTTCTTAAAATTTGCAGCATACGGAGTGCTGCTTCGACTGTACAGTGAGCAACACAGCGCTGCCAAAGCAGACAGCAGAGAGACAGGGGAGCTTACAGGTGGTGAACCCAAAGGGCGCGGAGCCAGTTGCCCAGCCAGTTGTCGTGTCAGCTGCTGGACTGTAGAAGGATGGATGGAGTTCACTACTGGAATCGTTATACAGCCAAGTAGAGCCAGCAGACAGGAGGCCGCACTGGCTGCAAAGAGCACACACAAAGGACAGAACATGGTCATATGTCAGCGGCTTTGAAAAGGTCTGCGCCCTTGCTTAGAAGGGTCAAGGGAAAGGCCGGCAGGAACGAAAGAGTAATCAGTGCAACACGAAATCTAAAATCAAAGCAAAAGACGCTTACGTCGGACCGGTGCAGGCGATAGGATCGTTTCCTGGCAGCAGAGTGATTGGGCTGTCCCATGCAGATCCCAAGGCCAGCTCCAGATTCGGCGGTCCGACGCTGTTGCAGACAAAGCTATACTGAGCGTTCACGGCCGGAAGGGATTTTGTGCCCTCACACTGCCTGCAAGGACAGGAGCAAAACACGAATCCATAAAATCACCCCGCTGACTGAAAAGCACTTGTTTCCTCAATGATTCCTGCTTGCTTGCTTTTTCTAGGCTCAAAAACAAAGGAGAGCTGAGTTCCCACTTGAAGTAGAGACCGGGGGAGGGCTTGATGGTCCAGGATGCAGCGGGGCCGGCGACGAACTGCAGAGTAAGGCCCTGCCCGCAGGGGCCGGGGTCGCGGTACTCGACGGTGATGTTCGAGGGGATGAAGGCGGGCAAGCTCGAGGGCGGCAAAATGGCGACGATATATGTCTGTTGGGCCAATAGAACTGCATGGAATTCTCTCGTCACCGTCACCATGCTGCTCTGCAGATTTCCATCCAACGTGAGGACAGCACCGTCGCTCACGCGGGTGATGCTGACGTAGCTGCAAGGCATAGAGGAAAAGATTGGGTTAAAAAGAAGCCGGTATGCTTTTCTCGTCCTGGTTCTCTCATAGCCTCGATCTTTGCAATGATCGGCGGCAAAAGACCGCTGCTAGAGTAAACGCGAAACGCCGACGACATCAAACCATTCCCTAGAAAATCAACCTATCGCCTTATCCTTCTCCTCCTCCTTCCACTCTATTACTCTCTATCGCATCATGATTGCTCGCAAGAAAATGCAATGTACCTAAACGATCCGCGAGTGTTTGCGGCATCAGACACGAAGCCGGGTTCGAAGTAGGAGAGTTTGAGGGTGCGGTAGCAGGCGCCGGGGCACTTGTAGGCGTTCCATGAGGCGTTGAACTGGCAGTCCCCCCCCCCCGCGGCGGCGGCGGGCGGGAGGATGGCCGAATTGTTCGCCACGATGTACCCGGGCGCGCCCACCACGCTCCCGTCCGCGTCGTAGATACTGTAAAACATCGACTGCTCGCCTCCATCCGAAATTTCGTCCCACGGCTGCACGATTGCGGGGACAACGGCTCAGGGGTCTGAAGCTCTGCTGTGATTTTTCTCGAGTGTTCCATGAACCTGCTGTCTATGGACTCTTGGCTGGCATGTTTTGGAAGGATGAGGTTGAACTAGTTGAATCAGAAACATGAGAACCGCCTGAACTGGCGGGAGTAAACTCACCACAAATCGAACTTTCCTGGGGTTCAGCCATATGGGGATGGTGTTGGGAGCGAACTTGAGAGCCTGCAACACGTTTTTTGAAACAGTATGAAGGAAATCAGCCGAAAGGAATCACTGCCATCACGTGCAGTAATAGGGAGTTCCAGCATCCAGGAGCGGTGCAGAAGGGAGCATGCAAAGATCGCCACTGTACCTTCAAGGAGTGACCAGAACTCCAATATCCACCCGGCCCTGTTGCCGCAATGCCGGCTGCCATTCTACAGGTGCTATCGAAGTTGCTAAAGCTGAACAGGCACGTATTCAATGTCATTATCGATGTCATGGACGGGGGCAACAACAACTTTCAATTTCTGATCAATCATGAAAAATAATATGATGTCCTCTAGCTGTACAGGTCAAACCCCAGCTACACATGCAATAAATCGATACACCGAATTACTATATAGTCAGAAAATCCCTACCTGACATTTTCAAGAGAGTGAGTCTTCCATCCTTGACTAGTTCGATACTGGTTGATGATAACCCCGACTGTCGGTGCGGTGTTCATCAACCCTCCAGTAGACCGACCGCGGGCTCCCCAGAGCAGCGGCATGCTGCAAAGGTCAGGAGATAACGACAAGCCAACCCCACCAATCCAGCATGTCAATTGAAGTAACCCTCATGATGCATCAGCAGCATCCGGGCATCGTGACAGCTTGCAGAGCCATGCAGAACGACGAAAATGGAGAAGGGAGAGGCGAAAAGCGGCGGTGGAGGAACGGGAGGCCCTCACGTGCAGCCTGAGACAGGGCGGCAGTTCGCCCAGGGGCTGTCCGACCAGCACTGGGTGGGGTTGCCGTAGTTCTCAGTTTGGCCTACAACCCGCGTGTTCCTCACAGTGATCTGCTGGTCCTGGTCCAGGTCTATGCCCCACAGGTTATCTGAAACTGCGCTGTCGGAAATGGTCAAAATGTCGGTGTTGTGCACGAAAAGTCTGCCAAGGCCGTCATCCATTTTAAGTCAACCATCCATCAGAAGAGGTCTACTACACTAAAACCAGGATTTGGGGTCACTGCAATAAGGCAGTCGAGTTTGTCACTGTGTTATTGCTTGATTATGCAGGGAATAAATAGATGTTTTGCAGATTCTAAAGGTACATTGCCTGCGCTTAGGGAGAGTAGACGAGGAGGGTAACAGAGAACTCACCCAATCCAACGGTTCTTGTAAACATTGAGCTTGTCCATGGAATTTGGCGCACCAAATGTCTGCTCAGTCCCACAAGAAAGAGCACCAATCGCAACTGTCAAGGCAGCTGTACAACAGTAGCTACTGAAGTTTGAGCAGATTGCGATTGAAACACTGAAAAACGCGCACAAACTCGCAGCACCGCTCTTTCACGGCAGACAGTAAATAAAATGGTCTGACATTGCCGGTTGGGCACTGCAGCGAATCACGACCCTGAGGCCGACACTATAAGCGGGGCAGAGAGCTCACCCAGTCGGAATTTCGTGGATTGATGCCATGTGGATAAGTGCGAATTCCTACAGTAACAAAAAAAGGAACACAAGAACAAGGAGTCGTCGTCAACAAGAAAAATGATTCCCTTGAAAACTTGAAAGAGAAGCTTTTGCACTTCTCCACAATTTAGAACATTATGCAGCCCTTGTGCCAATGCCAAGTTACCTGAGAAGGCTTCACAAACTAAGGCATGACTCCTATGACACCCTTTAACGGGTTTTACAATTTTCCATTCTTCAACTTTTGGCTTCAGTTTTTGGAATTGAAGTTTTAGTTTAAAATGCAATGCAATATACAAGATGGCTTCCAACATAAGCTTGGGTTCATTTACGCTACTGAAATGTATGCCAGGTCCTACCTATTCCATCGTTGGAATGTGCGACGTTTCCGCTGAAGTTTGTCAAGGACATGAGAATCGGAGACACATTTTTAATGCGTGGAATACTCAGAGAGGCGCCTCGTACTGCATTTCGAAGCTCGATCCAGAACCTGCATGACGGGAGGGAAGAGAATCACTTCGCGTGGCAATCGATGGAACTTGAGGTGCTGATTTACAAGGAGATTAATTCTGAAGGAACAGACTGCAGCATCATTCAGCACACGAGGAGAGATAACAGACACGCCTCGAACAAGTGAACAGCTAAATCCACAGCTTCGCAAGGAAACAGCAAGGAGGAAACGAGCGCGAGAGCCGACCCGCTTGCTTCAGAGCCGGCAGCCACATTATTGATGATGTTGTTCTGTACGTTTGAAATCCAGAACGTTGCCGGTTCATTGTCAGTTTCGTCCGTCATCGTAGTGCTGCCGGTCTGCATGATCATGCGATCCACTGCAGCCACCTCCGCATGCAATGCCATGTCTGAGGGTGATGCAGACCAGCAACTGCGATAGGCAGCGAGGCAGTGGCTGCTGCTCATGCGCGCAGGCAAGAAGGGGGAAGCGGGCGCGCACCCTTGTTGGTGAGGATGCCGATGTTGTTGATGAAGGTGTTCCCGACCTCCCCGCCCTCCTGCAGCATGCAGCAAACAGCACGATGCAGCGACAGCATCAGCACCATCATGAGCAGCACCATCATGAGCAGCACCATCATGAGCAGCACCATCATGAGCAGCACCATCAGGAGCAGCACCATCATGAGCAGCACCATCATGAGCAGCACCATCATGAGCAGCACCATCATGAGCAGCACCATCATGAGCAGCACCATCATGAGCAGCACCATCATGAGCAGCACCATCATGAGCAGCACCATCAGGAGCAGCACCATCATGAGCAGCACCATCATGAGCAGCAGCACCATAACGAGCACCATCAGCGAGCAGCATGCACCTCGGTCATGAAGCAGTGGCCGCTGGTGTTGTACGCCACGTTGCTGTCAGCCGTGATGTTGTCGGAGGCGTGCAGCACGATGCAGCGCTGCAGGAGGAGGAAAGCGCTTTGTTAGGATCCGCCAGAGAGTCTTGCGGCGCAGCCATTAGCCCGCCTCTAGCGGTGAGTAGCAGGAGGCCCTTAGAACAGGTGCGGGAGTGCAGGGCGGCCTGCCTGCTTGCTGTGCACAAGAGCGTTCTTGCGGACGACGCTGTTGGGACTCGATCCCACGACGTGGAAGTGGATGTTGTAGCGGCCGAGCTGGCCCTGCTGGCCCATCCGCAGGTACTGCACGCCCTCGATGTACTGCGGAATGCTCGTCATGAACACGATGAAGTGCCCGCCTGCATCCCCCCTCCCGCTGCTGCCTCCCTCAGCATCCCGCTGAAGGCAGAGAACAGAGTCCATGGCCGCACTCCGCAGTTGCCGGGGGGGAAGGCAGAGCTGGCCGACCTTCATACTGATTCGGGGCCGGCTCGTCGGTGCCGGTGATGACAATGTTGCGAGAAAGGAGCGCAACCTCACCACGCTGGTCAATGAACCCTCCCATGCCGTCAGACGCGCGCTCACCAAAATGGTCGTATTGCAGTGGCGCATCCAACAGTATGATGGAACCTGTTCCATTTCGGGCCACTGGATTTCCAACCCAAAACATTTCCATCAATATAAACACAATGACCGTGGAAGAATTCCTGAAGAATGGCAGTAGGGTATCTAAAATTTCAGGTGCTGACAGCAGAAATTGACAGTGGAGTTCATACACCGTCAATGTACACTTTTCGTTCAATTAAAAAAGCCAAACTATGACCAACCAGCTCTGCCTTAACTCAGCCTCAGTGTAAGCAAGTCGTTGCCTACCGCCCGTAATGTTGAACACTTCCGCCTGTTTCCGGTCGAAGTCGGTAGATGAAAGCACAATTTGAGAGCCCACCGGCCACAGTCTAGTGACATCTGTGCTGACGGAAATACTTGAGTCACCATCCTTGGCCGTGCGGCTGAGCTTGACCCAGACGGGCATGCTGGCCGGGCCGGGGAGGCCGTGGAGGCGCACCTGCCCGCCGACCTGCGCAGGGCCGCCCGGCAGGGCAGTGAGTGCGCTACAGCAGCAGCAGCAGCAGCACGAGGAGGAGGAGGAGGAGCAGCAGGAGGAGGAGGAGGAGAAGGAGGAGGAGGAGGGAGAGAGGAGGAGGAGCAGGAGGAGGAGGAAGAGGAGGAGGAGGAGGAGGAGGAGGAGG
>CM074804.1:5242728-5267743 GCA_037447605.1 Zygnema circumcarinatum
CGCGCTGAGTCCCGGCCAGGGGCCCGCGGGCGGCTTTCCGGCGGCCCGCGGAGGCGGGAGTGGAAGAGAGGGGGCGCTGACCTTGCGGCGGAGGTACGGGCGGCGGGAAGGGAGGCGGAGGCGAGGGCGGGGGGGGCGAGGGGGGCGGCGGGGAGACGGGTGGGAAGAGCAGGGAAGGGGAGGGGTCGGCGAGGAAGGCGCAGGGCGAGACGAACACGTCGGTGAAGGTCGCCGGCGCGGCGCGCGCGGTCAGCGGCAGGTCGAGGGCGGCGAGCAGCGCCGGAAGCAGAAGCACAGCCGCGCGCACCACCGCCGCCATGGCTCCTCCTCCTCCTCCTCCTCCTCCTCGTCCGACCGCCGGTCGCCGTTCCCGCTCCGCCTCCGCCCCCCGCTCCACTTCCCCCCTCGCCCGCCCGCCCGCCCGCGGCCGTGCCTCTCCGTCCGTACCGCTAGGGACAAAACGCCCGCACGTCACCTTCCTCAGGCCACCAGCTGGCCCTGGCCCGGCCGGGCCGATCCGCGGACCGCCGCCGGGCGAATCGGAGCGCTGCGCACCGCCGGGCGGGCGGGCGGACGGTCAGACGGGCGGGCGGGCGGGCGGGCGGGCGGGCGGGCGGGCGGGCGGGCGGACGTGCGGGCGGCCAAAGTCTCGATGGTCAAAGTTTGTCGCAGAAAATTGAAATACGACAAGGTGACAACGAATGCTTGAATGTCGCGAGTTCAATGCCATTTTCCTTCTTTGAATGTCTGTTTGTTTCTTTATTCACGTGGTTTAATGCCCGACGGCAGCAACTTGACCAACCTCACCCTCGCGGCTGCTTACCAGTAGGGCTGCGCTGGTGAGCCTACGCGTAGCTTTCCGCTTCTAGCCGTAAAATTGAACAGGCTGAGAAATTAAGAAACGAGTTTACTCAATTCTCAATCTTATTGAATAGGGTTGAACTTTGGACACTCGAGGTCGAAACTTTTTCGATTTAAGTAAGCGAAAAGTGTTAGAGAAAAAGTTCAAAGACTCAATGTGTTCGTCGCACGTGTGGATTCCAGTTTTTGCAACGTTGGTTCCGTGCGATTTGAGGGACGACCCCATTGTCCGTACGATTCTTCCCGTGAGCCGATGAACAATTTTTGCACTGAAATCCGGGTCCAAGCGCATTGCAATCCGCTAAATTCTCATTGTTGATCGGTAGACCAAAAGAAAACTCAAACTGAAAAGGAACGATAACTAATTCTTCAATGTTTCTTCAGTTCTCCATAAAAATTGTATTGGGAAAAAAATAAGAATTCATTTCTCATTTGTCGAAATGAATCGTGTTACAAATAGGTGGACTTTTTTCAGAAAGTGGTTTTGAAAGTTTTAAATTTTGAAGAGCCAAAATCTTTTATGTCTTTTTTCTCAACCTGTTCGATAACACAAATAACTTTTTTCGTTTTGTCCTTCGCTCCACAGCGACCAGTTCCTCGTGGTTCCCCATACTGATTCTATTCATGTATTTTTGATGGCGAGATCGATAGGGGTTGTCCAACTTCGCGAAAAGTTACGAAAAGCATTTATGAAGTTAAGTTCACGAGACTACTCCGCTCCAGGCGGATCGCTTCATCTCCGGGGTACTCGTTTTGATGGAAAACTTACGGACGGACATTCCGACGATGTTCAAGTCAGGCAACCGCCAGTGCCACGTCCCTTCAAGCAGAACAAATGCATGCCCGTTTGGGTGCCACGGTGGCGGCTACGATCAACCGCCCGCGGCCGCAGCCGCCCGGGACGCCACCGACAAGATACGCCAGGCTGGCGAACTGCGCTGTTCGTACGGTCAAGCGAGCCGCCAACTAAAAGATTGAACCGAAAGATATGGAGTGACGTGGCACGTGAAACTGACTCAGCCAGCTGTGCGCTTGACGACAAACCCTCTGTAGAATGAAGTTTCAAGGAGGCTGCGCGAGAGACGGAGGGCGTTGAAATCTGACGACGGCAGGTTGTCGGCGCTGGCGGCGCCTTCCGCCAGCTGGCATCAACGAGGGAGGTCCATTGGACGCGAGAGGATCTCCAGGATCCACTACGATCTTCCTTCCGATTTCGGATATAGGTTCCGTACCATACGGTGCAGTGGGTCGTGGCACTTTTGACACCTTCAGTTCCACCGTACCTTCGTCCTCAAGATCGAGGCAGGTACCGTACGGGATCCTCCTGTCCTTGCGGTACAATCAAACTTGCGCTGTCAGAGATTGTCGAGAGCTCTAGAGTCCGGCGATGCGTCGTGCCTACGGCTCGTAGTCGCCGTGGCCGGCTTGTCGCGGCCTGCCGCTGCCGCCCCGCCCGCCCGCAGCGGACGGAGCTTTTTTTTCACCCCCTTCATGGCCAGAGTGGCGTCATCATGATAATGCCCCGACCGGGCCACGTCACGCGCTCCCTCGCTCCCGTCCGCCGCGAGGCAGGACCGTACGGAGGAAGCTTGCGCGGCGGGCCTGCCGCTATGGGCGGCCGCAACGGCACCAGCACGGCAGCACGATTCGTACAACCTGGCTGGGATAGCACCAGCTAGCGACACGTGGTGATAGCCGAGTAGATCTTTGCTACCCGATTATCTAGCGTTAGGATCTTGACCTCAGATTCGACGACAACCGACAAGGCCAAGGGTTATCCGAATCCAATATGGCGGTCATATCCGATACGCCCGCGATCTGAACCTGGGGCGGTACAGCCGCTGCAAGGCCGCCCTCAGCGCCGTACAGAGAGGCGCGTGAAGCCGGCGGCTCGCCGGTCAGACAAGCCGTTTTCGTTGCCAGCTGGTGGCCTGAGGAAGGTGACGTGCGGGCGTTTTGTCCCTAGCGGTACGGACGGAGAGGCACGGCCGCGGGCGGGCGGGCGGGCGGGCGGGCGAGGGGGGAAGTGGAGCGGGGGGCGGAGGCGGAGCGGGAACGGCGACCGGCGGTCGGACGAGGAGGAGGAGGAGGAGGAGGAGGAGCCATGGCGGCGGTGGTGCGCGCGGCTGTGCTTCTGCTTCCGGCGCTGCTCGCCGCCCTCGACCTGCCGCTGACCGCGCGCGCCGCGCCGGCGACCTTCACCGACGTGTTCGTCTCGCCCTGCGCCTTCCTCGCCGACCCCTCCCCTTCCCTGCTCTTCCCACCCGTCTCCCCGCCGCCCCCCTCGCCCCCCCCGCCCTCGCCTCCGCCTCCCTTCCCGCCGCCCGTACCTCCGCCGCAAGGTCAGCGCCCCCTCTCTTCCACTCCCGCCTCCGCGGGCCGCCGGAAAGCCGCCCGCGGGCCCCTGGCCGGGACTCAGCGCGGAGCTGAGTGCGCGGGCGGGCGGGCGGGCGTGCAGGGAACTGCTCGTGGGTGTGCCCCGCGTCGCCGCCGCCGCCGGGCAGCGACCCGCCGCCTCCCGGCAACGATGCGTCTCCGCCGCCGCTCGACATCCCTCCGCCATACACCGCCGGTACGCGCCATGGCTCACTCTCCTCGTGCGTTCCTGGGCGACGCCTGGGCCCCATCGTGCTCAGCTCGCTTTCCGAAGCACAATGCACAAGCTTAGTACAGCGCAATGCCCCTGTTTTGCTTTAATATAGGCTACATGCGGGTACTCCAAATATGGCTGTCGCATATTTATTCTCGGCTGCTCTTCTCTTCCCTCTCCCCTCCCCCTTCCTCTGTCTCGGCCACGCCCCCCTCTCTCTCACTCTCTCCCCATCTCTCCCGTCCTCTCGTCTTTCTCGCTGTATTCTCCCTCTCCCTTCCTCTCCGCTTTTTCTCCTCCGCTCCCTCTCTCACCCTCTTTCCCCCCTTTCTTCTCCCCCCTTCCCCGACCGACTTTCTTTTTCTCCCTCTACCTCTCCACTATCTCCCTCGTTCTCTCTCCTCTCTCTCCCCCTCCCCGCTCTTTTCTCTCTTACTCGTCCCCACCCCACTCTCTCTCTCTCCCTTTCTCCCTCCCTCCCTCCCCGGTCGAGCAGGGTTCCAGCTGTGGAGCGACCCGGCGACGTGGCCGGGGGGCGCGGTCCCGGGCCTCCCCGGCGTGTCGGAGCTGGCGAACGCGACCATCCCCTGCGGGCAGCTCGTCATGCTGGACGTGCCGCTCCTCGTTCTGGCCAACCTGCGCGTGCAGGGCCTCCTCAGGTGCGCCCTCCCGCACCGCACCGCACCGCACCGCACCGCGCCCTCTCCCTGCACACCACGTCTCCATGGCTGACCGCGCTTTGCATGTGCGGTGCTGCGCAGGGTGCTGGACCACCCCTTGCTGCCGAGCATCTACGTGAAGGCGAACTCCATCCTGGTGGAGGGCCAGCTCTCTGCCGGCACGCCCGCTCGGCAGTTCTCGCAGAAGCTCACCTTCGAGCTCACGCCGAACCCCAACAACCGCGCGCCCCTCCTCTTCACCAGCTTCGCACCCGCGGAGCCGCTCTATCCGCGTAACCTCGGCCACAAGGCCTTCGCCGTGGTACATCCTCTGCTTCCTCCTCCACTCTCCCTCCTGCTCCCCCTCCTCCTCCTCCTCTCTCCCTCCTGCTAACCCTCCTCCTCCTCCTCCTCCTCCTCCTCCTCCTCCTCCTCCTCCTCCTGCTGCTCCTCCTCCTCCTCCTCCTCCTGCTCCTCCTCCTCCTCCTCCTCCTCCTCCTCCTCCTCCTCCTCCTCCTCCTCCTCCTCCTCCTCCTCCTCCTCCTCCTCTTCCTCCTCCTGCTCCTCCTCCTCTCTCCCTCCTGCTCCTCCTTCTCCTCCTCCTCCTCCTGCTGCTCCTCCTCCTCCTCCTCCTCCTCCTCCTCCTCCTCCTCCTCGTGCTGCTGCTGCTGCTGCTGTAGCGCACTCACTGCCCTGCCGGGCGGCCCTGCGCAGGTCGGCGGGCAGGTGCGCCTCCACGGCCTCCCCGGCCCGGCCAGCATGCCCGTCTGGGTCAAGCTCAGCCGCACGGCCAAGCAGGAACAGACCGCCCTTGCAGTTGACGTGAATCTGGTTGGTCAGTGGAAGGCGGGATCACAAATTGTTATCACCTCCACGGACTACGACCGAACTCAAGCAGAAGTTTTCACTATCACTGGAGGTAATTTGGGCAATCCAGACGCTGCAGCCATGTGATGCTTGTCGGAATGACTTTTTTGGTCAGGCAGTAACCAATCTGAGTTGAACATCGGGGTATGGTGAGGGCAGTTACTCGAAACGGGACAGGTTCCATCCTCCTGTTGGATGCGCCACTGAAGTATGAGCATTTTGGAGAGCTTCTTGGAGCCTCCGACGGCATGGGAGGGTTCATGGATCAGCGTGGTGAGGTGGCGCTCCTTTCTCGCAACATTGTCATCACCGGCACCGACGAACCGGCCCCGAATCAGTATGAAGGTCGGCCAGCTCTGCCTCCCCCCCCGGCAACTGCGGAGTGCGGCCATGGACTCTGTTCTCTGCCTTCAGCGGGATGCTGAGGGAGGCAGCAGCGGGAGGGGGGATGCAGGCGGGCACTTCATCGTGTTCATGACGAGCATTCCGCAGTACATCGAGGGCGTGCAGTACCTGCGGATGGGCCAGCAGGGCCAGCTCGGCCGCTACAACATCCACTTCCACGTCGTGGGATCGAGTCCCAACAGCGTCGTCCGCAAGAACGCTCTTGTGCACAGCAAGCAGGCAGGCCGCCCTGCACTCCCGCACCTGTTCTAAGGGCCTCCTGCTACTCACCGCTAGAGGCGGGCTAATGGCTGCGCCGCAAGACTCTCTGGCGGATCCTAACAAAGCGCTTTCCTCCTCCTGCAGCGCTGCATCGTGCTGCACGCCTCCGACAACATCACGGCTGACAGCAACGTGGCGTACAACACCAGCGGCCACTGCTTCATGACCGAGGTGCATGCTGCTCGCTGATGGTGCTCGTTATGGTGCTGCTGCTCATGATGGTGCTGCTCATGATGGTGCTGATGCTGTCGCTGCATCGTGCTGTTTGCTGCATGCTGCAGGAGGGCGGGGAGGTCGGGAACACCTTCATCAACAACATCGGCATCCTCACCAACAAGGGTGCGTGCCCGCTTCCCTCTTCTTGCCTGCGCGCATGAGCAGCAGCCACAGCCTCGCTGCCTATCGCAGTTGCTGGTCTGCATCACCCTCAGAAATGTCATTGCATTTGGAGGTGGCTGCAGTGGATCGCCTGATCATGCAGACCGGCAGCACTACAATGACGGACGAAACTGATAATGAACCGGCAACGTTCTGGATTACAAATGCACAGAACAATGTCATCAATAATGTGGCTGCCGGCTCTGAAGGAAGCGGGTCTGTCTTCTCGTCTCCTTTTGCTTGTTCCTCATGTGTTCTTTTCATAACTCATTCAGTAAACTTCCACATTGAATGCCGTGAATCAGTCTGTATGCCTGGTGGAGGTATAGAAAAAGTTAGCAAGTTAGCAAGCCAGCGTCCTTGACGTCCTGGCTATTTGTTATGCAGATTCTGGATCGAGCTTCGGCGTGCAGTAAGAGGCGCCTCTCTGAGTATTCCACGCGTGAAAGATATGCTTCCCCTTCACATGTCTCTGACAAACTTCAGCGGAAACGTGGCTCATTCCAATGGGGGAGTAGGTAAGACCTGGCATACATTCCGGTAAAGGAAATGAAACCCACGGTTATGCTGGGACCTTTGTATATTGAACTATGTAAAAATCCCTACAACCTGAAACTCAAAAAAGTAAAGCCAAGATTTGAAGAATGGAAAATATTAAAAACTTTTTGAATGGTTTCATGGCAGTGAGGCCCTAGTAGGTGTAGCGGTCGTCAGGTAACTTGGCTTCGGCTCAAGGGCTGCATAAGATTTCGGAAACTGTGACGACATGCAAAATATGCAAAGTCTTGCAAGTCTTGACTGGAATCGTTTATCTTGTGAAACGACTTCGCTAAATTATATATCTATTTTTTTTTCAACTGTAGGCATTCGTACGTATCCGAATGGCATCGATCCTCGAAATGCCGACTGGGTGAGGTTCACTATGAATCATTTCTCGAACTGCTCGTTTAATGGTTTTTTCTCCGGATTTGCATGCTTTGCTTTCAATTCAAATGCGTTCTGACAGCAGTTGGTGCATGCATTTGGACAGTCACAAGGCAAACCCAACTACATGGATAAGCTCAATGTCTTCAAGAACCGGTGGACAGGGTAAGCCTCCAACGCATGTACTGGCCCGCCACGTACTCCTTCGTAGCAGTATTTATCATCGTGAAAGCTGCTGATTGAAAGTTCCAGCCTCGTTTGCACTGGAATTCGCCAATGTAGCTCGATGAAAAAAAAAAAGGTCAGCTTGTTCTCCGAGCTTCTTGGCCAACACTGATGCACGTGCTGTAAGGGCTTCGCAGATTGTTTGTTCACAACACGGAGATTTTGACAATCTCCAATAGCATTGTCTCGGATAATCTGTGGGGCATCAACCTCAACCAAAACCACGATGTCACTGTAAAGGACACCAGAATTGTAGCTCTGAGTAACAACTATGGCAATCCCACCTACTGCTGGTCAAACGATATATGGGCGAACTGCCGCCCAGTCGTTGGCTGCAAGTAAGATAGTATCCTCCTCCCTCTTTTCATCTCATTTGTCTTCTCCCTCCTCAAGAATGCACATTGTCGAAGGACTGCAGAATTGTAGATGCGGGATTATAGAAGCGCTATCACTTCTGCGCGGTCTTATTGATGTGCAGCTCAGTAATGTTAGAGGTGTCAAAGTCTGACAATCAGTGTTTGGACTTTTCAGGATGCCGCTTAAATGGGGAGTTCAAGGACAGTCCACGGGGAACTTGATGCGCACTGCTTTGACAGCAGGAATCATCCTTGATCAGTATCGAGTATTTGATGGAATCAGGCCCGAATTCCTTCAAAATGTCAGGTGAGCGAGCGTTTCAGTCATGGTCTTCGTGATGATGCCATGCCATGCCACGTCGATCGTCGTACTCAGATCTTGCCATTCAAAACCTTGTCAACCCTCAGTCGATTGACGGGTGTTTGTGGATTGTGCGAGTGCAGCTTTAGCAATTTTGATCCGACCTGCCGACCAGCTGGCGCCATTGTGGCAGCAGGTCCGGCAGATTACTGGAATTCCGCGCAGACAATCTCGGTGAGAGTGACAGGAATGGCGGCCATTCGTTGCCTGAGTTTGCATAACCAGACAAGATGTTACTTCTTTTTCAATATGGTTTATTGTGAAGCCTCTTTTCGACACTTACCTTTTACTGCTGGTGACCTGTTGCAGGGTCTCAAATTTACCGCTAATACCAACCCTGTGTACTTCCCCCCTCGATTCAGTAATTTCATGGCAAGTAACGTCATCCGAGCACCATACAGGCTGTGAGGGCGGTCCAATAGGAGGTCAAATCCATTGAATTTGGTTTTGCCACTTGTTTAGAATTGCAAGTGCTATTTCATAAAATAATATCCGCGCTCATGCAGATGTATCAACGTGTGCAACACGTTACGTCTGAACGTCTTCTGGCTCTCAAACTAAGTTCCGCTTTATTTGATTAAACTTTGAGGATAGGGAGGAGGGAAACCCATTGGGAGCTGGAGTTGCTACACTCTAACTCAGAATTCATCGAGATAAAGGAACCCCTGCTCAGATGTTGGGATGCGGAGGACCCGCTACTTTCCCTCTAACACATTGTCTCCGCTTTCTGCCATTGCGCAGCCATGGGAGGTCGTCTCCGACTTAGGCGAGCAGTCGATGTTTTACAGTATCTACGACGCGGACGGGAGCGTGGTGGGCGCGCCCGGGTACATCGTGGCGAACAACGCGGCCATCCTCCCGCCCGCCGCCGCCGCGGGGGGGGGGGACTGCCAGTTCAACGCCTCATGGAACGCCTACAAGTGCCCCGGCGCCTGCTACCGCACCCTCAAACTCTCCTACTTCGAACCCGGCTTCACGCTCAACTCATGGAACAGCCAATACGTTCGCGGGAACTTCAGGTACGCACGCAAGGCCCGGCACAAAGAAAAAAGGAGGCGGGCGTTGCAGAGTGCCCAGGGGGGGGGGGGGACCTCATGCAACATGCACTCATGCACTGCAGCATCTCGCCTGCTTGCTTGCGTGCTTGCTTCTGACGGCGTCTCGTGCGGCTCTGCCTCGCGCAGTTCCCTGCAGATCACTCGCGTCAGCGATGGCAAGGTCCTCATATTGGACGGTAACCTCAACAGGGCGAGTAATGACATGAGCGCGATCACGAGGGACTTTCACATGGTGCTGCTCGCTGACCAGACGTACACAGTGACAGTTATCCCTCCTACCTTGGTGCCTGGCTTCGTTCCAGCCAATATTTCTGTGGAGTACAGAGATCCTGGCTTCTGCGGGAAAGGCCTGACCCTGCAGTTCCCTCCCAGTGCAACCAGTTTCTTTTCGATTGTAGCCTCGGATGATGCCTTTTTCAGGTGCAGCGAGCTATCCTCCATATCCTGTCGTTTTATGCTTACACACATTTGTTTTCGGCTATTGGTTCTGTCGTTATGTTGGCATTATTCTCACTCTTTAACGAGCCTCTTCATGTACTGCAGGCAGTGCGAAGGCATGGGTGCCGCTCCGTCGACGATCGCGCAGTATGGGTTTATTTGCGGCAACTCCACGCAGAAGCCAATTTTGGAACTGAACTTGGGATCTGCTTGGCAGGGAAAGGTCATTCCAATGTTAAAGGGCGACCCGATCGCCTGCACTGGACCGACGTACGTTTGGATTTTTTTTTACCCGATGGCATTTCAGAGTCAAATTGTGGCCCCATTCATTTTGAGCATGACTTGGCCCTTCTAAAAGAGCTGACACTTTGTTAATGGGTGGAGTTGTGCAGCCAATGCGGCCTCATTTGGAGCGGCAAAGTTTGGTTGTTTAACGACTCTGGTATAGATCTTCGTCCCGCTTTCTACGGTCCCCTATCTGACACAGCCGGCTGGAAGAATGGCACGACGCCTATTGGTTATAACACCTGTAAGCTGCTCCGTCTTACGGAAAGCTCCCTTGCTTTCCGCTGATGAATACATGGAACCTTTTTTGCTTCCAGAAGCTTCCTCCTAGTTCCACAACCACCTCTGCAGAACCAATGTTCTCCCTCTCACCACAGCATATGTTTATTTTTGCCAGGGAACCACCCCCTCCTCAAGACGTGGGTTTCAAATAGAACGCTGACAACGTATTATTTCCGCAAAACGTTCAACCTCACCAGCACAGGCTGCTATTCAAAGTTGTATATCGATGTGCTGGTGCAAGACGGTGTAGTTCTGTATCTGAATAGTCAAGAGCTTTTACGCTCAGGAATGAGCAATGACACCGTCACTGCTACCTCAACGGTACGCCCATACTTGACCTGCTCTTATAAAGGACAGTTTTCTTACAGAGACTTCACTATGGCGCTTTACTGTGGCAGAAATTACTGTTCCATGGTTCTGAAAGAAACCAAATGTTTGGCTAATGCCCTTCCACATAACTTAGCAGCATCGGTGCCTGCTTTTGCAGCTTCAGTCCATGGTCGTCCAGCTCCATTCCTGACGTCAGTACCTTCCTTAACGGCTGAATTTAAGCGGAGAGCGTTTTGAGTTCCTTGACTAACTGCAGCTGCGGTTGGGGATGGTGCGTCGCAGGCCATCACCCAAGGTTCAATCACCAACTGGAAAACATTCGTCCTGCCTCTACCGGCTCCAAACAACTCGTATTATCTAGTAGATGGAGTGAACACCATAGCAGCGGAAATGCATAGCTATGTTTGGGCCAACCAGCTCAGTTTCGACATGCGGATGTCTGCCCTTCGAAAGTGTGTGCTCGACAATCCCGACCAATCATCAGTCTGTTTCCTTGTGGCGTTACTTACCTGAGGCTGTGCGTTTGTGAACGGCGGCATGTTCGGCACAACATAGGACTCACCCATTATGTTGTGTTTTTGCAGGCCATCCTGTGCAGGTGTTCCCTCCATCACTCCCGAGATATGCGATGGAGTCGACAACGATAACAATGGTGAAGCTAGTCCCTCGCATTCACTTCGAGCAGCGTCTTTGAATAGAATTTTGGAGCCAAAGCAGCTGAATACTTTCTGCAACGAATGAATCCATCATGCATCTGCTGCCAGCAGCAGCTATTTTGGCTGAACCACTGCTATTTTTTTCGTGTTGCTAGAGTGTGTTCCCTAATGTCATGGACCATTTCGGCATTCATGAACTCTGTTGATTTGGCAATGTTCTTCATCGCATCTGTCGTCTGTCTTCCGAGATGATGCAGGTATCGTTGATGCGTACGCAAACCGGACAGTATTGACAAGAGCGTGCAAGACTGGCTGTGGTACGTCGGAGCAGAGATTGCTTTCATTTATTTCCCTTAAGAATGGTGGGCCTATCACGAGCATTGTATACTTGGAGGAGTTTTAGCCCCTGATCCGCAATTTTTGCGGATGTGAAATTCTGACGGGGGGAGGGGTGATTTTTTTGAGAGGGCACAGGCACAGGCATAGAGACCTGCATCATGGGAATCTTCCAGAACTGCACAGCACAACCGGTGCTGCCAGACGTGTAGAAGTTCTCGCCCGTCCCTGTGTTGGATGCTGACAGCACGAGTTAGCATATGTCGTATAGGGTGTAAGGGCTCAGAGGTCGTATAGGCTGGCTAAGGTAGCATTTGGCTAGCTGCAATTTCCTTTCTTGGCAAAGGCAAGTGAGACTTCAGAGTGGTGAGAAGCAGGGAGCCCAGAATATTGAAGCTGAAATATCTGAAGCTCAATTGGCTTTCCTTGTCGCGCATTTGGTTATCCTTCTGAAGGAGAGGGAAAAAATAAAAGAAACAGTCGTAGGAGCTGGAACGAAGATATTAACAGCTGTCTCTGCATGCACGTCTATCGTTAAGTGGCAACGCTATGTGTGTATACAGTACATATAATTCTAAGAGGGGTGCTTTATGCCGTTTCTTGGACATTCATTTCGGTAGTTGCTTTTTGTAAAGCTTTTTCATTCATGCCAGCCAGGACATATCCTTGTACCGCCTGACCAGTTGGAAAGCTGAAAAACTCACCCCTTTCCATTGATTCCTGACGCGTGCAGGTGCAATAACAAGGATGATGACTGTGACGGGCTCGTCGATAATGGGGTGAATCAATTAAACTGCGCGGCTGGAAACGTGTGCTTTAATGGCACTTGCCTTCCTGTAATGGATGCGACATCTGTTACAACCCTGTGGCCTCGTAATTCCAGCGATTGGTACTATTACGACAAAGGCGGGGATTTGGGTGGCGCCAAGACATCATGGCTCACAGGGTAACTGCTTTCAAAGGAAAAGCGCTGCCAACTCTGACTCATTTGTTTGAATCTGGTTGGCTGAAAGGAAGAGTGAAGCGTACGGGCCTAGTCTAGGCTCTCAGGTGGCCAAGTTTCCAGGCTTCGTTCAGTTTGCTGCTGTTGATACTCCGCGTTGTTAAAATGGACTAAAGGAATCCTGGCGCATGCAGGAATGTAACGAAGTGGCCAACCGGCAAAGGCCCATTAGGATTCAACACTGACAACACCACCTGGGACACGTTTGGCACCACCCTGCAATACTACACAAAAAGTAGTCTCGCGGCGTACTTTGCGAAGAACTTCACCATTACCAGCGCTAATATCACCAACACATACAGTTTAGGTAAGTCCAAAAACCCTTCACGCTTCTTACTGGGTTCCATCTTGGTTATGGTCTGTCGTCTAGTTCTCCGGCCTCTATTGTTTCAGCATTCTGTTGTGTATATTTGCATTCTACTCGAAGCTCTGTCTCTCTCTCATGATTGCGTTGCTGACCTGCTGGTGCCAATGTCCCGCAGACTTCAACATCCGGCGAACAGACGGCGCCATCGTGTACTTGAACGGAGCAGAGTTATGGCGCACGCAGGTTCCGTGGGGCCCTGTCAACTGGACTGTGGGCGCTACCTCGTACACCAACACATGGAGCGGCAACCTGCCGTGGCTCTACGAGAAGTGTCAGGCGTGCTTCCGCAACACCACCGCAAAGCTCAAGGTAGCTCGTGCACCAAACACTCGTGGCAAGAGATTTGGAGGGTCCGCCTCGAGCACATGTTGAGGACTTGATGATGGGTTCTTCGCAAGATATGACAATGCAAGATCTAAGCTTGTGAAATCGTACGGGTTGGGGAAAACCAAACAGAATGGCGTAAACTGGATAGCAGTGCAGCTTCAATCCTCATGGTACTGGGAGAATCATGCGGCATTCGACATGGATCTTCTCAGAAACGTGCCTACAAACTGCTCGTCTTTACCTGGAAAACCTTCCGTTTGTGTACGCCAAGTGGCGCAAGCCATTTCTCCTGTGAGTCACCTTTACATGTGAACTGGTCACAGGTTCGCTGAACGGTAGATTGGAATTCTGTAAACGTTCAGTCAAATTTATTCAGCCGAGAGCTGACTACCTGCTCACAGTGCGCTGAAAGGTGGAAGGATGTGCTGATATGAGCATTTCGATTTTCTGCATTAACGTGCATCCTCACGCTTCACTTGTGCAGGATGCTAGTGTCTGGCAGTACCTCGACGGATCCAAGACTCTTCCTGCATCCAATTGGATGCTTCCAAGCTTCGTCTCCACCACCTGGCCTTCAGGTGTCGACTTCGACCTTCTCTTGGCCAAAGAAATGTACCTGTGAAGGAACTTCCGTCATCTTTCATGTTCTCATGCGTTTCAAATGCATGCATGCAGGAGCGATGCCGTTTGGGTTTACCTCCTATCCATGGAGGAGGACGACTCTGAACCCGGGTCCTAACGGAACTGAAGTGAGGCGAACTTTCTACTTCCGCAAGACAATAAGCATTCCGGACGCTAAATGTTTCTTCGTATTGAACAGCACCCTGCTGGTCAATGACGGTGCTGTAAGTCTTCTGCCTGGCTCCTGCTCCTTCTCCTGAGCCCAACTCCACTCAGATGGAGAAGAAACTGGTCCGTCAAGCTTTCCGAAGGACTTTGTCTTTGCAATCACGATGCTTTATGTTTACTTTGGTTTTGGCCAATTCCTTCGAGATTCTCCTCTGCAGGTTGTTTTTGTAATGTGGTCGCCTTCTAGTTTGAACTTGGATTGTCTACAACAATCTGAGCTGACATCGTTCACAGGAATCCTGAAAAGTGCATCTGGTATGTCTGTGTTGCAGGTGTTGTACATCAACGGCGTTGAAGTGTTTAGGTAAGCAAAATGTTTGAAATCTTGAAGTTTGGGCTTCAAAAACTCATTTCCTTATCTGGCCTTTCCTCCGCCAAAAGCACAAAATTTCAAGTTGATTACCAAGCGTTGTCGCTTTGTGTGTCACAAGTTCGCTGACTATCTGCTCTTCTCTGTTGCAGAAAACGGATGCCCGCTGGTCCCGTGAACTCCACTGCGTTTGCCACCAGCTGGGGCACCTGGAGTTACGACTGGAATCTCTTCTCCGGTGGTTGGCTTAAGACTGGGACCAATGTGTTGGCAGCAGAACTTCACCGCAATCAGGGGAACACAGACTACATTTTCTTCGATTGGCAGGTCATGGGTGCAAGAGAGGCATACAACTGCACTCCCCTTCCTCTCTGAGTTCATCCCAAATTTTGAAGAAAGAATTTGCAGGCAGTTGGGCGCGCTGCTAGCGAGACTTCTGCACATGAGCAATTTTGTTGTGATTAATCTGAAACTAATGTGCAATCTCTGGCCAGAATAAATGATAGGAGGGGTCTTTAGGCATAGTTGTCTGAGGACCAAGGCAGATGGAGTTTACTGTGCAAATACCTTTTTTGGATGCAATTTGAAGGTTCGCTTCATCGTAGTCTCCCATACAGCAGCAGGTCAGCCCGCTTCCCAGAAGCACTAAACTACACCGTTCCCCTAAATGAAACCCTCAGAATTAGTCATCGTTCAACTATGACTTGTGAATGTGTTGTTTTCACTGCCGGAGTGGTGCTTGTACACCAAAGGCCTGTAGGGAAGTCGCTTGCGGTGACATTGAAGCACTGCTTCATATTTGAATGACGGCCATACTTGGCCCACAAAACACCCCTTACGCTTCTTCCTCTGCAATACGCCTGCTAAGCGACCTGTGTTGATACGGAGCCTCCAGACCTGCTAGAGGATGCCTCCGAGGAGGACATCCCTCTACGCTTAGGACTAGGAGACGCCACCTTTGCGGAAGCACAAGTTCTCACTCACAAAGCATATGATAGCCCCCAGGCAAAGAATGAAAGACATAACAGAAAGACAAGGAATTAAGAGAAAGCACCACGGCCTAAAACTCTTAACTTCCAAATAGAAGTACAAGCATGCAGCAAGAGCCACTCCCCTGCATCTCTACTCCACTACAAGACTACCACCTCATGCTGTGAAGCTCCACCACATTCCGGCAAGCTTTACCTACCGCTTCTCGCAGTCTACATCCAGGGTTAGGTCTCAATGTTCTCCCTCTCAATTTTTACTTCGCCCAAAGCAACAACATGGGCGGCTACCAACCCCGCTAGCAAACACTAAGCGCTGGTCTCGCCACGCGACTACGCCTGCACGCCTGTCACGCCACGCGTCTTCAGTTGCGCGCCGGTCACGTCACGCGCCTTTAGTTGCGCGCCTGTCACGTCACACATTGTCGCCCCGCCACGTTCAACTATACCGTACCATACCGTACCGTACCATACCGTACAGAACCCCCCCGTAATATTTTCGCCGTGGTTTCGGCGAATATGGGGCGAAAATCTTGGAATTTGCAAATATAAGGGATTCCGTGTTAACAAGAGGCGGGCGGTATCATGTTAGAGTCCGGCCTGCGGCCGTACTGTTTCACTCTGTACGGACACGCATGGCCGCCCAGCGGGCCCTGTCGCGAGCTCCTATTGGTGCCCGTACCTTTAATGACACTACTGTAGCTCCTACTGTATTGGTGCCCTAAACATGCCGTACGATTTAGAGGTTCTATCCGTACTTTCCGTACAGCGGAATGGCGTGAACCATGTTTGAAATTTGTTTTGTTTCACAGATTTTGTATTGTAAAATAGGTCAAGTTAGGTTGACACCCCTAATACATTAACACAGACTTACCGTACTAGAAGTGGTTTCGGCAAAATCAGGTCGAATTTCTTGGGAAACGCAAGTACGAGGGTGGAAAATATTAGGGGTGCTTACTGTACCGTACGGCCCCACACTTGAAATTTTGAAATTGGGGTGGTTGCGGGCCAACTTTCGCTGGCGGCGATTCAAGTTCGTGTTCCGCCGAGCGTTTGGATCCCGTCTGGATATCGGACGGCGCTGAGGCTTTCAGCCGCGCGCCTGTGCCCTCTCAGCCGTCGATATGGCGATCCGGAAGCATTCCCCGTCTCGAATTTGTTGGCTGTATGTAGATCGTGCGCTTTTGCTGCATGGCCGCCGTCCGCTGCGAGGAACGCTCCAGGATTGCGTAAGGAAAGGAAAGAAGCAGGGCTTGAGCGGGAAGGAGGTAAAAGTTTCGAATTTTGGAATGTTGAAAGTAGGCTGGAATTTGAGATTTTTTTTTTGAAACCTGTAACGTTTTGAAGGCTGTCTGAGCAGTTAAAATACTGCTGCTGCTGCTGCGGATGCGACCCAGTCCTTTGGAGGAGCTTACGGCTTCTTCCGCATCCTTCTCCTCTGATATAGGCCTAGGAGACATCAAATTAGAGGCTATGGTAGGAAAATTTGTTATCCCTTTGCAGAAGGGACATCGGAGGATACATAGAAGATTGCAGCAACGGCGGCAGTTGATTTCAGGGAGCTGGTGATGGGAGGTGGAGCTATTGAGCAGATCGACGATATGTCGGACAGTATTTCGGGTTGTTCTCTGCTTTCTGACCTGTCAGAAGCGAAGGATTTTCTTTCGTTATCTCCAGCCCCGCAAGACGATGAAGGCCACGATGAGACAGTAGAGGAGCTTTTGCTGAAACCAGACTATTCGCTTTATAACTTTTGGTCGACGGACTGCATGCCTTCACCGCTTACCTGCGAGAATCTCCTAGAGTCAGGTTTGATGGCGGAGTTTCCTACAGGCTGTGTGATGTTACAGGACAGCTTACAAGGAGTCGGCACTTCCCTACCTATACTCCAGACAACAACCACAGTTTCTGAACACAAGGATGAAGAGCAGCATTCTCTTTTCGGATTGCAGTTATTTTCTGGAGATTACATCAATTGCCAGTCGCCTTCGACGAGCGCTTGTTTGGACATGGTAGCAAATCAGATGTCAATATCGACAAACTTGCGCGACATTGACTTGATATCCTTCCCTTCAGTTTGCTCTCCTAGTCGTCTATCCTCATCAATAGCTCCCATGGCAGAACAGGATTCGCCCACTTCTTTGGGAAGTATTCAGACATACACTCAGCAATCCGTAACCCAGGTACAGAGTATGCAGCAGTCTCCAGAGCAAGACCAAAGCAATGTCACCAGCCTCCAAACGACAGGATCGTCTGTACAGGATTCTCATTGGCCCACTGTCCTTGGACCTCGGAATTCTTGCATTTCTGGCCTGGCGACTTCAAACGGCGCGGATGCAGGCGGGGAGGTCAGTTCTCCGCCGCGTCACATCAAACCAGCAAAGAAGAAAGGAAGGGGATCTATGCGGAATTCGAGAGGAGCGATTTTTCATGAAGATGCTTCTCTGTGCAAGCCTGCTGGATGCCCTCTCAGCAGCGGCTCAGCTGGGAAACGGAGGCATTCCGAGGCGGCTGTGAATATCTTTAGAAAATGGATTCATCAGCATAAGAACTGCATGCGCCCAAGTCGAGATGCGCAATCCAAATTGGCAACGAGCACAGGGTTGACTGAAAAGCAGGTATGTTGCAACAGGCAGAAGGGGTTTTTTTTTTTTGTGTAACAATTTGCTTTTAACTTCACGTTTTTATCCAGTTCTACAGGTAGTTGAGTCTCCCCTTAAATGCAGCCCTGCGAACAAGCTGAAAAAGACAAAGGTTTGAAATTCAGTTCTCCAATACACGCAGATTTGGCATATAAAAAAAATTTATTTAAAATTTGGGATGGAATTTCTCCCACTGCAATCCTAAGCTATAGTCCTCTCTCTTTCCGAGCTTTGTTTAACAGAGTAATTCATCCCATGGTTGCAGGTCTACAACTGGTTTTGCTATGTTCGATCTAGGGCTTCAAGAGTGTCAGACGACTCCTCTTCGGAATCAGATATGGAGGAAATGACGTCTCTGGAAAGTATGGAACAGGTAGATTCGAAGCAAGACGCAAGCGAGCAAGTACGTTTAGGATGCACCAAGCGTCGTCGAACAAAGGCTTTCATGTCAACCCAACAACCTCTCTCTCAAAAGGAGACGGCAGTCAAGGCTCCGATGAAAAGGTCTGGCGATGAGCCGGCGTCGGAAAAACAGGACGGAAGCTTTGTCATTTCAGAGGCGACAAGCACTGGTCGGTTGGATTATGTGGCAGGAATAAAAGGAGTAACTTCAGATTTTTCTCAGAGCTCCACGGTGCGAAAACGCACTGATATTTCTCGACAACTTCGCATCAAAGACAAGATTAACGATCGAGACGACAGCCAGTCTAAGAATACAAGGTTTTTACCAGAATCCGCTGTTGCGGTGCTTAAGAAGTGGCTACAAGACCAAGGAGCCAAAGTCATTCCTTCTAAAGACATGAAGGACAAATTGGCCGAACAGACGGGGCTCACGAAAATGCAGGTAAGCTGCTCGGTTTCAGTCGTGCATGCGTTCGAGATCAGCTATGATGAGTGGCGGCGAAAGAATGAGAGCATCTCGATAACACTAATCTGAAATAGTCAGCAGATTGAGTCTACCTTCTTACCCACTCATGTCAGAAATGGATACGAGGGCTTGCCTGCAGCTAGCGTGTAAGGCCAGTTCACGTATCTGTAAAGTTTTCAGAGACTCTTCTAAATGTTCCAAATATTATGTTTTTTCACGAAAGACGACCAAAGTTTTTTCCCGCTGGCCTTTCCTTGACACTTGGTCTTCTGACCTATTTTATCATTTGGCAATCCCGCCTTCTTGTTTGAAAGTATCGACTGTCAGGCACGTGCTTCCTCCCAGAAATGTCAAATGACGGACCTTTGTATATGTTCTCTATTTGTGTAGGTTGCAAATTGGTTTTATGGTCAACATCGCCAGACACAGAGGACCTCCTCGAAGAACGGTTCAGCATTCCATGTCACCTGAAACATCGGTTGGAGCACGAGCTCACCGAATCATTGGCAGGGAATGGGGGCGCACATACAAGCTGAACTCAAGCTCTAGTAGAGCTATCCCTGATTCATTTTGCGTGTAGCTCCTCCGCACGTTTGCAAGCAATGCTAGGAAACGTGTACACGGACTAGGGGCACAGCAGTTTCAGGTCATCTTGTTGCCTACCTTATCTGTTTGCTTATCTTATATTTTTGCTTGCTTACAAGAAAGGAACGTGTCTATTGATGTAGTAGGCATGGACTCTCCCTCCGGACCATATTTTGATCTTTCTACCCTTGTGAAAGTCTCATCTAACCAACAGAGTTGCTTTATACCCACTGCGTTGCTGGTGTTACTGCGTTCTCTACCATCGTCTTACCGTCACTAAAACGGAGGGCTACATGTGTTGTCGAGGCTTGCATCTCGAAGGATGGAAATTCGTATATAGTTCCCGTCATAAAAGTTGCGAATAGGCTTTACTTGACATTGTGTATCATCAGCAAAAGAACTCCGCTCAAAAGATGGACCAGAGCTGAGTGTATTTATTGACCCAGGCTCCCAGCTAAACCAAAGCACAACATCAGTCAACAAGTGCAGATATGTACACCAACGCATGACATGACTAGTGAATCATAACCGCATCAAGTTTAGTTTTGCTCTTTTGACAACTCGACAAGTCAGGGACACTCTGGTTGAATTTGAAGCGAGCGCACGCTTCACATCAGAACTACTGTCGGCTCTCCATCGTTCCATGGTGCGCGACTCGACTGGCGAATCCTCGTCCATTTCCATCGTGTTGATGGATGTTGCTTTCATGCTCTCTGTCGGCGTCTGCTATGTCCACAGTGGGAGGAGTCAATACCTTGGGAAGATAGGAAATGTGTTGGCTAGGCTTGCTAACCACTCCCCCCGCCCCCCCGCCCCCCTCGTCCTCTTGCTGTCGCTCTCGCTCTCTCTCGGTCTCCCACTTCCTTCCCCTTCGCCTTTCCCCCTCCCACCTTTTCCTTTCCCCTTCTCCTTCTCCCTCACCTTCCCACCCGCCCCTCTCTGCTTCTTGCTTCCTCTCTCCCCTTCTCCTTCTCCTCTAAACCAGACATACAGCAAGCACATTTCTGCCTGGATATATTGATCATCAATGTATACGTCACAAGAGGTTCTGTTGAAGGGAACAAAACAAGGGGCATACCATGCTGTGAGGTTCTTGGGGCGTCAATGCCGTAGACCTGAAAAGTATGGAGTTCTCGATGCCGTGTAGGTAATCTGCAGGAACGCCAAGGATCCAAAAGTTAAGACAAGCATCTGATGATTCCATTTCAGATAGATACTGCTTTATTATAGAAGCAGTCACTGCAAGACAAGTTTGCATGACAACACTCGTACTTGAAAGAGACGAAACCTTTCCCACAGCGCACTGAGAAGAGGCCTTAACTGACCATTATAGGCGTGCTCACTGAAGACGAGGAGGCTTCTAGGCTCAAGATGAACGAACTGATCTGCCCCAATGGTTTGCACATGATCGTTGATAGCATGAACTTTCAGCTCATCAAAGGCACCGAGGAGCAGGGTGGGCTCCTCCACTGTCCTGGGTGTCTCCGCACTTCTATCAGAAAGACAATGCATCTCAAAAGCAGCAACAGCAGAAGCTAGCGGTTGAGTATCCCTCCAGGCCCCGTAGTCTTGTCCTCGTTGATCCAGATCTTCTCTTTCCCCAGCTCCTTCTACATGTGAGGCTTTGCTGTCCCTGTCAGGTATGGCAGTGTGTACTGGTGGTGGACTAGTGGCGCTCATTCCCTGTACAACCTGAAGCCGGGAATGAGGAGAGAACTTCATAACAGCTGATGATCCCAAAGAAAGGATCGCCACCACTGGATAATATAGCGGACCATCTTGATGTGCCTGCATAGACCAAGTCAGCCTGCCAATACCAATCAAAAAAGGGTCGACCACTGTGTTTTTATCGATAACTTGTTTTACATTCAGTAAACGTTTTGTTACTCTCCTCTCGATTACATTTGAGGTGCAAGAGAAATGACTTCCCGAGTTGCCTGACGGAAATGTTTAGCTTGGATACGAACAAATGCTCCAAATGAAACACCTGGACGCTACAAACTCTGCTATTTTGCAAACTTTAAATCAAAAAAAAAAAATCGTGTTCATAACAGTAAATTCTTATAACAAGGCTAGAAGAAAGTACCATAATGCCTTGGCCTGGTGAATACTCATTCACAAGAACATGGTTGATGGGTGATGGAAACAGCCCAACATCACGGTGCAGTCTCTCGGTCAGGCTTACAAGCCACCACGGCACTGCTGTCCACGGACCACCCTTAAATCCATGTTAAAGTAGATGAAGAAAGTTTAGAATGGCGAAGTCTTCACCAATTAGACAGTCCCAACAAATATCTTCACTGGACAGGCCAGAATGCAGAGTTGGGGTTGTCGCATACAGCGCTCTGCAATCAAACCCTTCTCGTGGACGACCCCACCTGCAACCGCACACCCGCAGTCTCAAAATCTTAACGCCATTCACTTGCACTGCAATATTTGGTCAAGCATTACGCTTCCCATTTATCCACTGGCTGTAACGGTGAATAAGGTATTGTTTGTACATCTTCTCAGACTTCAGGTTTTGATCAAGCTGTAATTTCTCGATTCCTGCTTACTCCGCTTTCGTTGCTCGGTTTTTGCGCTGATTTTGCACCCTTATTTTTGCCAGACTTTCAATGCAGGACCTAAAGTCTCTCCCCTGGAACGGCAACTCACCCCAATTCTGCAGTCTGCGGTTCGTCACGTTTTTCCATTTTGTTGCAGGTGCCTCGTACACCTGCCGACTCCACGCCGCAAACGAGATTCTCCAAATTCAATGCTAAAATTAACCAATCCAGAAGTGGTTTGAGTCTTGACTTTCCTTACCACCATGTCGACGGAGATGCATGAATCTAACAGACTCAACCCCTTAACAAAAGAGAATGAGTATACCTGGCGCAGCAGCTGCTCTTCCTCCCGCTCTGTGACGTAGTCCGGAACGTAAAATACGGACGGCACGTGGCCGACTCTGAAGCTCTGAAGGGAAGCCTGCGGCAGCCGAGCCGCCATGGCTGGATCCTCCACAGTGACCTTCAGTCCCCCAGTGACCAGTCGGTCCCGACTCCCGAGTCCGCCGGTATAGTACAGTACACTGATGACGTCACCATTGCCAACGTCCGTACTGTTTCGTACGCCACTCCCTCCAAGGTACGAGGTACAGTACAGTAGGGGGTCCTCATATTTTCCACCCTGGTTCCGGGCAAAATGAGGCGAAAATATTAAATTTGCATATATAAGCTTCGTGTTACGAATAGACGGGCGGTATTATGTTAGAGTTCATGTTGAGCCGTACGTATCGTACCGTACCATATCGTACCGTATCGTACTGTATCATTCATCATCGTATCGTATCGTGACATATCGTGACGCATATACTGTCGTACATATTGTCGTCATCCAACCATCGGGGAGTTTCGTATCGTATTGACCGTATCGTATCGTATCCTATCGTATCGAAGTCAAGAAGACGGGGAGAAGAGCGAGCGTGTAGCACAAGATAAGTGGGGTTAAGAGGAGACTGCTGGTCTAGCTGAAGGTGCTGTACGGCAACTAGTGCATCTGTCCTGAAACTAATGAAGGGTTGGATTGGGGCTGTGGGTCTGCCTGCAGCATAGAGCCAAGAACCGGGGGATTCAGAGGTACGCGTAGTGGAAGACGTAGGGATCCTGAAGATGTTCCCGCCGGCAGCCGGACTTGATGCGCAAAGAGCCCTCCCCTGGGGGTTCTCTTCTTCTGTTCTCTCTTCAGCTATTCTCTTTGCTAGGCTCCTAGTTATCATTGGTCATTGGGAGGAATGGAAGGCAGGCTGCAGCGTTCAAGGTTTAGATGGCGCGAAGGGAAGCGGGAATACAGCTTCGAAAAGGGGTGTGTCTGAAACTCACCCCAGCCAGCGATTGGCTGGGGATTCTCATTACAATATAAGTGTCTTCTCACTGAAATGCTTGTCTGGCTGGGCTGAATGGGATTTCTAAATGCTATCAGCAAGAAGACTCTCTCTCTCTCTCTTCTGAGTGGAACTCTTCTCTCTCTAACTAGCAGTCTGTATGGACTTGAGAAGGAAAGAGAAAAGAAACAAGACAACAAACCACACAGCAAATACAAATACTAAGCCCAACACTAAAAGACAAACTAGCATCACTGACATCCCATCTATCTATCTCTGACAGCAAATCCTGAGTCCTAGTAGTGACAGTCTCTGATTGGCTCACTGACCACTGAGTGGCCTGGCCTAATGTCCTGACCATGACTAATCAACTAATAACTGTGGCGGCAAATTCCAGCGCTCAGCGTGTCCACTGCACCTCTCAATGAGTATCCTGTACCAGGTAAACGCCAACACATGATGTACCTTCTCGCATATGCGTTGGCACACCTGGATTCTGCCTGATGCCATGATTCTGAAGGGCGTGTGTGAGTGCAGTAAATGACGCGGATCCGCCAAAGCGCACTCCACTGGCACTCAAGCGCCTCTTGGCGGCACGGGCGGGGAGGTGAGCTGCGTGACACAGTGTGAGTTGAAGTCACCCTTCAGCAGTGCGCAAATAACTGGTGACGAGGGGGGAGAGGAAACTGCGGAGGTGGTGCGTCCTGGCAGGGCGACCCGGCAATGCCGGTGCGTTGATTGTGATGGGCGGTCACTGGTTTCTAGCTTCCCCCGTAAACCTGCTCAGCATGGAGGATGGAAGCAGGGCTGTGCGTGGCCAGGCTTCCACGTGTCCCTCTTGTGAGCTCGAATGAGTCAGAGGTGTACACATGCGATGCGCGCATACGCGCAGCGCGCCGCGCGCGGCGCGCGCCGCCTGGTGG
This sequence comes from Zygnema circumcarinatum, assembly GCA_037447605.1. Taxonomy (NCBI): domain Eukaryota; kingdom Viridiplantae; phylum Streptophyta; class Zygnematophyceae; order Zygnematales; family Zygnemataceae; genus Zygnema; species Zygnema circumcarinatum. The sequence continues at coordinate 5,266,723 of CM074804.1, forward strand.
AGATGTGTAACCCAGGTCCTCGCGCGCGCGGGCTCCGGCCTGGCACTCGTACTACAGCGGTAATCCCGTAATGTCGGGCGCGGTTGCGGTCCAAAGCGTGAGGTCTGAGTCAGGATTCCGTGATCCCTCGACCACCATCGCGGCCGCGATACATGTGTGGTATAGCGCATCGAACCCCTGCACTCGTCGCAGTTCGATCAGCTGCGGTCCTGCGTGACCCCCCGCGCCCTTGGCCACCGGTGCCCCACGCCCGGAGTGAGTGTAGACGGAGCGCGCCTAAGTACACCTGCGTGGGGTGGCTGTAGCGTTTCGCTACATCCCCCCTGTGAGTCTGGCACACCCAGTTCACGCGTGTGAGTAGTAACAGCTCGTAGTTTCAGCGGCACGTGGAAGCCTGTCGTGATAGCCGGGAGGGCTCAGCGTAATCCCGTCAGTTCCTTTCGGTTGGCGGGGCCACTCAGGAACCCCAGGGCCGCCTCGCCCACTCTGTTGCGGCCTGCGGCCTCCCAGTACAGTTGGTGAGCTCCTCGCAGTTCATTCAGTTGCCTCGGCTTCCCATGTGCTATGTGCAACCCCATAGCCCAACCACTTCACGAGGTAGTCGTGACGGGAAGATCGACCCTTTCTCACAATACGGTGGGCTTGAATGGTTTCAACTTCGTACTCAAGTTCACCTTCAAGTTCCACTGGTGGGGGAGGTGGCTGGATCCTCCCATCGCTACGGTAGACCTTTAGCAATCCCACGTGAAAGACCGGATGCACCTTCATGTGAGCTGGTAAATCCAACCGGTAAGCGACCTCATTGATTCGCTTCACGACCTTAAAAGGTCCGATGAAACGGGGCCACAGCTTACGTGTTCCGCCATAAGCTTTGAGTCTCAAGTTCGCCGTACTTAGCAACACCTCATCGCCTTCGTTGAAGGTGAGTTGGGTACGGTGGCGGTCAGCATAGGCCTTTTGTCGCGACTGGGCCGCTAGCAGGGTCTGCCGTGCCCTCTGCAGCGCCTCAGACATTAGCCGG
>CM074804.1:5282504-5347938 GCA_037447605.1 Zygnema circumcarinatum
CCGTTACGGGCTTCAGCAAAACTCACCGAATCTTCCCGCACGTGCCGCCGTAAGAGGCGCTCGCTTGTCTTTCCTCCTTTTTGGTTCCGATACGACACGATACGATACGATACTGAACGACACGGTACGATACGGCACGATATGGTACGGTACGATACGTACGAAACAACATGAACTCTAACACGAACTGTAACAATACCGCCCGTCTATTGGTAACACGAATCTTCTATTTGCAAAAATCAATATTTTCGCCTCATATTTGCCAAAACCATGGCGAAAATATGAGGACTGTTGACTGTAGTTAAATGTACGGCACCAATGGAGCTCGCGACAGGGCCCGCCGGGCGGCCATGCGCCTCCGTACAGAGAGAAAAAGTACGGTCGCAGGCCGGACCCTAACATAATACCGCCCGCCTATTGTTTAACACGGGCTTCCTTGTACTGTACAGTAGACCCCCCCAATATTTTCGCCATGGTTTCGGCAAATATTGGGCGAAAATATTGGGTAGCGAAAATATAAGGGTGCGTGTTAACAATAGGCGGGCAGTATTATATTAAAAAGTGGTTTTGGCAAATTCAGGGCGAAAATATTGGGGAGCGAAAATAAGAGGGGCGAAAATATTGGGGGGGTCTACTGTATTTGCAAATTCCAAGATTTTCGCCCAATATTTGCCGAAACCATGGCGAAAATATTAGGGGGGGTACTGTACGCAATACCGTACTGTACGAAGTATCTCCTCTCATGCAGGCCTCGGTGCGCACGCCCGGAGTTACGGACGGAACGTCTCCATGCGCCCGACGGGTTGCCGGCGACGGTGACGGCCGGCCGGCGGGCAGTCAGCCGGCCGTCGGGCTCTACAGCACGGCGTCTGTCGGCACAACCGACCGGCCGGTGACGGCCGACGGCGGGCCGTCGACCTGCGGGCGTGGACCGGGCAGCGGAAACAAGCGCGGAGTACAAAGGGCCGGGCAGCAGCGGACGGGAAAAAATGGGCCCAGCAAGCGCCGCAGGCGACGGAGGGAGGGGAGCCTGGCTGCTTCAGGGGGGGAGGATGAGGGTGAAGGGGGGAGGGGAGAAGATTAAGGCTTTGGTTTAGAAATAAGGGAAATAAAAGGGTAATTTTGGCACTAATTTGAAGAGATAAAGGGGAGGAATGGGGCGAAGGATGCGATATGCAGCGCTGTTTTGGACTAACATACTCCTTTTGGCAGGAGTAGTGGCGTCCCTACTTTATCTCGACTATCAGCTTGTGAGATACTTTGATTCTGCAAGTGATTTCAAATATGAGCTGAAAATTGTACAGATGAATGATGAGGGGCGGCCGCGAGTATCTGAAGGTGAGAAATTCAGTGGGGATCAATTGTGGTTCCACGAGGTGCGTGTCAAAAAGCATAATCTCGGAAGAGCATCAGGTTTCTTCACGGTCATTTTGCGTGATGCGAGTACTTCGGAATCACGCAAAGCCATCCTTAGAGAAGAGGCAGATGTACATTCTGGAGAAGAAGAAGTAAACATAGTGAAAGGAATAGAACGTACGGCAATCAACGGCTTGGAGGGAAAGCTGCAGCTAAGAAAGCACGAAGCGGGAGAAGACAGAAAACAACGACATGTTTCTACAGAACAGGAGCGGTGGGTGATGGATGGTGGTGAAGCAGACGATTTAGACTATGCCGAGCAATACTTGAGAGGCACTCATAGACCACACGATGCCGACGATTTTACTAGCTTACGAAGGAGCATTGCTTACATGGAGGCCGAGAGAGCTGCTGACAGTGAATATGGTATGACTTCAGAAGCCGATGATGCTACTATGCGGCTTCTTGAAACCATATTCCAAGAACATAAAGCCAATGGCGACGTTGATGCAGATAAGTCGTCAGCTGTTGAAACTGAAGGATATCAGTTTCTTGATGACAGAGTAAATAGGTAACCGTTTATGGCATCAGAAGAAGCCACGTTGAGAATCGCCTTACCGGTGTGCATAAAACGTATATACTTTGGAGGAGATTTAGGTGTCTTTTGAATAGATATGATCCCAGCATGCAGTGAATTGTGTAAATCCGTTCACTAGACCTAACAGAATCGTAGCTTCGACAATTGCCGGAGGGTGGAACAGTATATGGCCTCGAGTTCTTTTTCCCCCCTTCTTATAATCTGAAACGCTTTAAATTGAACACTTTATGCGAGGCATACACTCAGGACTGAAATTTGGCAGCTCCCCTTAAAAATGACAATCTATTGTTACGAAGATGCGCATTTTGACCTGGTCGATTTGCATTTTGCAACCGCTAATGCTTTGCCTTTTGACATATAGCAGTGGTCTTATCAATTCGCCTGCCCATTTGCCTCTTAAGAATGCTGCCGACATCCTAGCCACCGCAAGAGACAAAGGCACTGCGCAGCCAGTGTATGAATATATTGGCTATTGCGCTGGCGTTTACAAGTTTTGATCGAATGTTGCATATTTATTTTGCAAATCGGTGCCAAGCCCATTTGCATTCGGAGACAAACTAACTTGTTTATCATATGAGATGACTAATGAACGACCGCCAGATGCCTCTCCAGTGCATTTTGTGACCAAGCGGTCAGAGTAGCTTCAAACGCAACATATGTGCAGATGTCTGCCTTCGGCTGCAAGCAACAGGGGATACGTGTCATTCATGAAACATCTCTGCAGATAAATGCACTTCTTTGCTGAAGTTATAAGTGTAGATAACAGGAAACTATGTTTTGAATTCACAGACATTGCAATTGTCGATCACATGCCGAACGTGATTGAGTGTCTCGGCTGATACTTTATTTATTGCTGGCCAGAAAGTCTGGCTTTGTAGAGTACAAAACAAAAAGAAGCTCCTCCTAAAATGAATAAATGAATAGGATTGCATCCGAGGCTGCGCGAAAGGACTTCCCTTGCTAACAAATGGCCAGAAAAATGGAGAATGTTGAGTGCTTTGCTCTAAACTCACTGACTACTATACATCGCTGTCTCTTTTAGGAAAGGTAGCAAAACCCAGACATGGCCCGGATAGCAATTATCCTTCGCCCTTTATTTTGTTAGCCATATTGTGTACAGTAACACTCCATAATCGTTCGGTAACCCGTGCAGTGCTTGCGGAGCGGGGCGCTGCTGAGCTCTATGCCTGCTCATTCGATGTGCAAGCAAGCGTATCACAAGGAGCCTTATACTTTCTTGAGCAACCGCTATCCCAAAACTCCCTCGGCTCCTCATGAGACGTTTGAGATAGCAGTCCTTTCGGCAAATCAGCAAACAGACAATCAGCAATCCAGGATAAGCGAGATATGACCGTCGACCTAACAATGAAGGACTCATCGACTCGTAACAACATAGGAACCCGCCTCTTGCAACAACTATGAAGTTCTGGTGGTTCACCAGCCTGGACCTCACCTGGCCGATTGGGAGGACTGCCTGAAATGGTCTAAAGTCAAGGAAGCCGCCGTTTATGTGCAGCCTCTGCCGCTCTCCCATACGCGCAGATTGTGTTCATCATGGGTATCACAGCCGTCCGTAGGTCGGGTCTCTTCCTCGACCTCATTTCTGAGCACGCCACTGCCAGGTCAGCTACCTCCATAGCCAGCTGCATGGGCCAGTCTCCAGCGAAAGGATCCAAAACTTCCATTAACTGCTCCGGGTCACCCTTTTCAGCAGCATCCTCCACACCCCAGTAGGCCTCGGGTCTCATCCCTGTGAGAATGTCAAGCAGTAATATCCCGAAGGAGAACACATCCGACATCGTGGTGAATACACCGGTGTGCTGGTACTCGGGGTCTACGTGTCTAAACATTCCCCACGCCTTCAGAGTTCGAGTTTCCGTAGAAAGACCTACGGCTGCTTTCGAGGGTCCAACTTCCAGCTTCGCATTGAGATCAGTGTCCAACAGCACCTTGGCGGCCTGCAGGTTGCTGTGGACAACAGGCTCGGGCTGGCAGTGAAGCTCCAATAGCGCAGACGCAACCTCGGCAGCAATGCGGAGACGCGCACACCAAGATAGGCAGATTTTGCCACTTTGGCCCCTTAGACCTTCCTCCAAGCTGCCGCCCGGCAGACGCTCATAGATCAAGGCGCAAGGACTCAGACAGTAGCCAGTCAGCTGCACAATATGAGGGTGTTTTATTCGGCTCAGCTTGCAGACCTGGGCAACATAAACAATCACATTTTCTAAGTTAATAACTTTCGCACGATACTTTGATTTTCTTGGAACCACGTAAATACAAGCGCATCAAGCAAGGAAGAAGAAGCGAAGCTAAGCGTCTACCAGTGTACCCGTTTCCCATTTTCTGGAATTGGCGAGGCTACATTTGAATGAAAACAGCGTAAGAGAAACAGAATTTCATGCTTCAAGGTGTTGGCCGCACCTCAAGCTCAAAATTTGAATTTTTTTCGCTCTTTATTTTATGTTTCAACACCTTGATTGCCACAGATGCTGAGACATCTCCTTTCAATTGAATCATCCCACTGTACACGATATTGTTACTACCCTGTCCAATCTTCCGGGTGGACGAAAAGTTTCCCGTCGCCACCTGAAAGTTAAAAGCAAGGAAAACAGTGCTTAGTTCTACAACACTTGAAAAAGGTTGGTTTTCGAACTCGAGAACTTACACATACTAGATAAAGTCAGTCCAACATATCCACTTTCATTCAGCAACAGATGCTCTGCTCACCTGAATCTCAGCCTCGGTGTACTCTCGAAACTCTGATGAGCTCCGTAATACGGATTTTCTATTTTCAACTCCCATTTCATCCATCTGCCCCTGCTCCTTATCTACCCACCGACATTCACCTCCGTCAAATGCCCAGTAGCCTCCCTCATGGTCCATTGAATCTGCCCAGAATTGAGCGGACTCATCGGTGCTCTCCGCAGCCGTAAGATCCTTCGCAGCGTGCTTGGGCACCATGCCAAAGAGGTTAACACTTGCCAGCTCCTTCTTCTTGTACTGCAGCTCTGCTTCCAAGAACGACCGGTTTGCTTCTGCGAGCACTCTCTCCGCCCTATCTTCCGCCAGCTGCCGGCCCTTCTCCGCCTGGTCAGCCCTCTTTCTCTGCCGCTCTAACTCGACCAGCAACGGCTGCTGCTGTGGGCTGCCGTACGGTCCCGGGCTCAGACCAAGCACGGGGCTGCTATCGGTTGGACTTGCAGACGTAGTGCTGGAAAGCAGATCATCTTCTGATCTCCAGCCCGTTCTTGACTGAATGGTTTCGCTGCTTGCTCGTCTATGTCCCCCTTCCCCTATCTTAAATTCTAGTCGTTCAAGCAAAGGAGTGGTCGCAGCAAATGCTGCCTCCCACTTGCCATGGTGCCTTTTCAGGTCCAAAGCAGAAAGCACATGACTATGTGATTCCAGAAAGGGATGACTTGGAGAGGGACTCGTATAGCAGCTGCTCCCGCTCTCCCAAGCTGCATATTCGCGATCTCGGCAAATGGGCACAGCCTGACCCCTCCCTTCTCCTCTCGCCAGCCCCACACTCACTGGCGAATTTGACTTCAACCAGTCGTATCTTCTGTCCCGACCTTCTTCAAATAGCTCTATGTTTTCCACGCTCGAGTCCCCCGTCCCATTCCCCGCCAATAGGTGTTCCTCCACTGGTCCACATCCTCCTGCCTTGAGAACATGCCCTTCCCACTGGTCAACAAGGGGCACCTGATTTGGGCTATGGTCGCTACCCTCCTCCCCTGACTGCCTCTGCCCCTCTCTCGCTGCCCTGCAAACCGGCGACACTTCTTGCAAGTCTCCTACCTCGTTGCTTTGTGGCGGTGTATACGCCAGACTTACTCCATAGCCCTCTCCCACCGCTCCCTCTGCGCCCAGTCCTGTGGCCAAACTCACCTCGTAGAGCTCCAAAGAGGAGCGCTGCTCCGTAGAGAGTTTCCCCGCGGGCGGCCATTCCGGGACAAGCCCGCGGGCAGTGCGCCGCGCCATCTCCGTCTTGGCGCGTCGCAAAACCCGCAAGGTCGGGGAGGGAGCCTCTGCAAAAGGGCCCGACAGAGGGCCGGCTTCTTTCTCATCTGCATCACACTGCTTCTCGTCTGTTGCTATTCCTGCCTCCTTAGCTATGGTTTTCTCTAACTTTGCTTTTTGCAATGCCCAGATCTTCTCTTCCTCCAGCAACCTTGCAACGAGTTTTATTTTCGCCTCCCCTGCGCCATACGCCTCACTGCTCGGCTTGTCTATCGACAGGTTTCCATCAGTTTGTCTCCTCGTCCGCGGAATGCTTAGTACGAACTTGTAGTTAGCGTCCTTGCCTTCTTCGAGCCCTCCTGAACCTGCCTCAAACTCTCTGAGGAACCCTCCTCCTTGAACGCCATCAGGCTGCCAATCTCCTGTGCGCCTCACGATTGCCTGCCAAGCCTCTCCTTTCTGCTGCTCTGCCATAGTATCCTCTTGTATTGCAGAAGCGAAGCCCTGTAGATTAGTTTCTCCCCATTTCTTCTCTGAAGTTCTGAGTTCTCTAAACGGTTTTGGCCCCTTCTCCTGAGGAGATCGAGGTGACGCAGGCGGCGGAGCTGCCCCGTGATGGCCGGCACCTTTCTTGGCCTGCGACCCGTTCGCCTTTTCCCTTCCATGGCTTCTCCTATCGTCAGGAGAAGCAATCTGGGAGCACCACAGATCCAAGTGCCAACCCACGGTGTGTGACCTTGTTCATCAGTTCCCAGTTTCATTCCGGACAACATGCACGTTCAAATACCTACTATGTTCGCGCGCCTTCCTTGCAAAAACTCACATCTCTTGTGAGTTGCTAGCCTCTCAGAACTGTCGCTATTATCTCTGCTAGGGGAAGTTTTGGCTGTTAGAGGAGAGGAGGGCTTTGCTGTTTATATAGGAGACTTGTACACATACATGCAAAAAAACTCAAAGCCCGCATGTCCTCGGCATGCTCATACATGCGGACTGGAACTGCAGCGCTGCAGCATTAACCACCCTTAACATGAGGATGAGAGCGGCACCTGGCTTCGGCTGAACGAGCCCCGCCATGACCACTGCCTCATGAGCGCGCGGCTGAAGAAGTCCCCTCCTCTCTCCGGACTGCCTCTCGCGGGCGAGGCGGCGCCTGCAGCGATCGCCGCGCCCTTCTTCTCGCGCCCCCGCGGGGTCTGCTTCGGGTTCGCCGCCTGCCCGCGGAGCCCTTCAGGGGACCCTTTCACCTTCTGCGCCGCTTTCGCTTTCGCGCTCCTCTTCATTCCGGCCCTGCTTTCGTTCTCGCAGGCCGTCAGGGCGGGGCAGCTCCCCTCCGTGTCGCTCTCTGCCCTCCCTCGCAAGTGCTGCACTCGGATCTGCAATAGACCACGCGCTCCCCTCTGTAATGGCCACAGGCATGCAGGAGCAGAAAGTTGAAGTTCCATGGCAGCCTTCTCGTGCTTCTTCCCAACGAGTGGCTCACTCACGATACGCGGCAACTACAAGTAGTGAACATGTATACGATCAGCAGTTCTATTTGCTTGTTTGTAAGGCATCACACCAGTGGTGTTAGGTCTTGGACATTGCTATCGTTAAGTGCTATAGTACTTTCTGGAGCACTTCAGCTGCTTCAGCTACTTCAGGGAAGTCTTTTCTAAATTTTCCTGTGAGGCAAAGGTGCTGCAGTCAGTTGAGTTTCTTGACTTCTATTTGTTTTGTTTTACTCTGAAATGGAAGGCGCCTTATTCCCAACTCTTATACTGCTCAAGGCTAACTGTAATCCTGCTAAAGACGGCAACTAGACGGCAGCTCATTCAGTGCATTCCTTAAATGTTACCTGTGCCTTTATGTAAAGAGCCTTTATACTTCGCACTACTTCGTACAGTTCCACGGTAAGCCCCCTTCACCTGGGTAAGACGGCAAGGTACAGTTCTGTAGCTTATGCTTCAAAGGCTTTGTTTTTATGCAAAGAGGGAGAAAAACTCTCCCCACTTCCAGGTTTATAAGATCCCTAACGCTCTAGGGTGTTTGGGACAGCGTAGGGCATAATTGAGCTCCTCCCAATCCGTGATTTCAAGGTTTTAGGCTTTTGAGATATGCGGCGATTTTAGACTTTCCTAGGAATCACTTTGCTACTCACGTCAGCTGAAAACATTTTCCCAACTTTTACTCCTAGCATCCTGCCTCTCTCTCCTTTCCATTAGCAGCGCCTCCCCCACTTCTCAATACCTGCAAATCGATTGGCGGCCTCTCCTCCACTTCCAGGCGCCTCCTTAGCAGCAGCAGCCGGTCACCCTCCTGCGCAATCCTCTGCAGTTCCGGCTGCACGATGCGCTCCAGACTGGGCCTCAGGTCCTTCTGCTGCTCCGCGCAGAGCAAACCGAGCCGCAGCACCTCCCTGGTCAGCCCTAGCGGCCATCGCCCTGCACTGCTGTCAAGGTGCTGCATGACCACGTCCATGGCGGTCTGCAGGTTCCTCCGCGGCAACGAGGGCCCGCAGGTCTCGAGCAGCTTGTGCAGGTCGCTGACGCGGTGCAGGCCCGTGACGAGCTGCAGCAGGATGAGGCCGAGCGCGTAGACGTCGTACTGCTTGGTGAGCTGCAGCGTCTGCAGGTAGTAGGGGTCGATGTAGCCGATGGTGCCACGCACGCGCGGGCCGGAGTGCACCGCGGACTGGTCCGGGAAGAGCTTGGCGAGGCCCATGTCGGTGAGCTTGCTGGCGTTGTGGCGGTCGAGCAGCACGTTGGCGGGCTTCAGGTCGCGGTGCAGCACGCGCCGCGAGTGCATGTACAGCAGCGCGCCGGCGATCTCGGACCCGATGCGCAGCCGCTCCTCCCACGACAGCGGGGAGGCGGAGGCCGAGGCCGAGGCCGCCAGGCGGTCGTAGAGACTGCCGCCCGCCATGTACTCGCTGACCATGCAGAGGCTGGCGGGCGCGCAGCCCATGAGCAGCACGATGTGAGGGTGCCGCAGCTGCCGCAGCACCTCTACCTCCGCCTCAAACTCGCCGGGCTGCCCGCCAGCGTGCAGCCGCTTGATGGCCACCAGCGTGCCGTGGAGCTGCCCTTTGTAAACTTCGCCAAACCCGCCCCGACCGAGGAGGTTGCTGCTGGAGAAGTTCTCCGTCGCCTGCATGAGCTCCTCATGGCTCAGGTGCCAGAGGTCCTCCTCCGCCATGGCGACAAACCCTAAAAGCTCCCCTTCTTGCCCCCTGCTGCCAATTCACGGCCCCTGCGCCGCCGCCATGCGCGGAGCGAGCGCGCGGGCGGGCGGGCCCGAGGGAGGGAGAGAGGGCGGCTTTGGACGGTAGCGGGTGGACCCTCCCGGGGCCGTACGGACGGGCGCACAGCGGCGCTGGGCGGCGCGAGGCCCTCCTTTTGGCATTGCTCGCCCACCGACACCCGCGGGCGGGCGACCCGCCCGGCCGCGCAGGCCGTATGAAGGTACGGACAGTCGGTCGCAACGCGACTGGACGACTTTCGTCGTAGGGGGGGAGCGGGGCAGTCCGAGGTCCTCGCAAGCTGACAAAAATCGCAGTCCTTGGAGGGGCAGTCCTCGGGCGGCAGCAGGACGAGCAGGCGCTAGAACAGATCTAGTGTACGAAGATACTCGTACGGTTCGTACGAAAGGCCGCGGCCGCGGGCGGGCGCGCTCACCGGGAAAAGCGGGGGGCCGGAAGCGGTACGGCCGGCGAGGCGCTGCCAGGTGGCGCCAGGCTGGCTGGCGGGGCCCGCGTGGTCCCTCTGTGAGCGCGCTGCGGCCGAGGGCGGGGACGTACGAATGTACGGACGCTGCTTGCACGCACATACATGCGCGTTGTGTAGTTCGGGGGCGACGCTGCTCCGTGCTGCGGTCAGTTCCGCTCCCACCCTTCGATCTGTTGCGCTCGCTGCAAGGAGCGGCGGGCGGAGGGAGGCAGGGAGGAAGGGCGGGAGGGAACAGTCAGGCGGGCGGGCAGGTGGGCCAATGCTACTGCAGAAAAGATTCCTTCCCCTTCCCTTCCCTTCCCTTGCGAAGCCGATAAAATGACGCAGGTTTTCCTGACCGCCTCATTACCACTGCAGTTCAGCGAGCTTTGCAAGCTGCAAGTCCATTTTAAAGAGATTGTGCTTTTCAAGAATAGCGTTACCGATTGCGTGGGTCCACACAGAGAACCCTTCTACCGGAAGCTCATGCAGGCCTGTAGCCGTATCACTACTCTCCTTAAAAGCTATTCGGTCTGTGTCGTTCCAGCTCAAGAGCGGGTGATTGAGGTCATATATGAGGTAATGGCCGAAAACCTGCTGACTGCTTAAATTTTTAATTCAATAATCCAGACGGGTTACCTTGTTTGAATTCATGAGATTCAATTCACTTCTATTGAATCCATATCTAAACCCAAAACCAGAAGAGAGATTTACATATGAACTAGGAACCGGCTAACCAAGGCGTGCGATTTTTTCCAAATGTCGTACTTTTAGTTCTTTACTTGGAAGATAAAGCAACGGATTATCTGACTTCTCGTCATTTATGCTTCTTCTGCAAAACCAGAGGCGACATAAGAAGGCGGTGAAGAAATGTCTCAAGAAAGAGAAGAAGAATTTGCAGGCAAGTTCGCCTTCCGCACCATCACTAGACTACACTTCAGTTTTTTCTCGTGGGATTTCAATGGAGCTTCGTCAAGTTTGACTCCTCACTTTCAAAGGTAACTGCGGCGACAGATCTCAATCAACAAGAATGCAGAAGATGAAGTTCCATCAGAGCTTCTTCGCCGCGTGATCTTGAAGTGCCTCGAACAAGTTCTTATTGGACGGGGATGGACGCCCATAGACCATGGAAAACTTATTGGCTGTAATATTTCTCACGAAAAAGATGGAGCTGCAACAGAACTGGTAACTTTGGTGAGATGCTGAAATCTTCACATTAATAGTTTCAGGCTGCTAGTTTCAGCTGCTTGTTTTACTTCTACTGCGACAACTGTAGCGTCATCAAGACAGGTCAGTCACCACTAGAGTGAGGTGCGTGGAAATTGGCAGGAGGTTCAATTGGAAGGAAGCAACAGGCTGGTCCTGCTGGTGGTGCCAGAAGTCGTGAGATGGCGACATTTCAAGGTGAAGCGCTTTCTGTTGCGGCACTTCAGCTTTATTGCCATGCTCCAAAAATCGTGGGGGGGCTTGATTTAAACGGGATCCGGTCAAATGTTCAGAGAAATTTGTTTGATCGCATCCAAAAATCTCAATAGATAAAGATCTACACTGCACTGGGAGCCATAACTCTTTTTCTGGGAGTAATAGTTTGTCACGCCGATTGACATTACGAGTTATGGTTTATAATAAGGTTTATGAGTTGTGGTGCTAACCATGCAAAATGTCCAATTCCCTGCAGGTTAGCCAGCAATTGGAGGAGACGTTGGGACACTTAGGTGCATGTCCCTTGACTGATATCAAAGAGTGGCTCACGAATCAAGAAGAAGAAACAATAGCGAAGCTCAAGTGCAGAATTGTGCCAACGTTGGCCGAAGGATTTGTTGTAGGTGAGCCGCGTAAATGAAAAACATCCGGGCGTTCATGATTTTGGTGAAAGCACTAAGCTACAAAAACAAATCACTGTTTTTTGGTGCCTAATCGAGATTTGAATTTGGAATCACGAGGTTTACCAGGTTCATGGCAAGATGCTCCGAAAGGGACTACAGCGGACGAGCTGAAGCTATTCTGGCAACATCAGGCGAGTCACTCCTCAACTGAGGGCGATGTGGTTGACAATAACTCATTTGAATATGAAGCTGTCACTTTTGGGAAAATTTACGCGCATTTAAACGAAGATGCGAGCACAACTTCGTTGATCCTTCGTTTTCATGTATTTCGTCCAATTTCTGCTTTTTCGGTTTTCAGATTCCTACCTTGATATATTCATGCTCGAAACGCTTTTAATGGTATTGCGAAGCCATCGTTTTTGCTATGCAGACTGGGATGGTTCTGACAAGTGGCGTCAGATGGATCTCTTTGGTAATCGGCGACGACAGGGAATGCTCAAAAATGCTGTAAATACCTTTCATTACATTTCGTTGACATCAGGCTTTTGCTTCCCATATAATTTTTGAAATTTATCTCGACGGAGTAGCGCTATTTTGACTACATTTTGGTGGTCATTTTTACATTCCAGGTATCCATCCTGTTGTACGTTGACCGCCACTGGATTGATGCCGGCACCACTCACTGCTCGTACAGAAAAGATGGCTGTCCTAATGAAGCGGCTGAGAATCGACTTGGAGTCATGGGACGTGTTTGGGACCGGGAACATCGCATTCCAGGTGACTCGACGTAGTGTCGGCTCTATTATCTGAAACACAAAAACTCGGATTTGAATGGTTGACAAAAAGTTGTTCTTCACACAACCACGCAGGGGTATGGAAGCGCCGAGGATCAAAGACCAGCTATGCTCCATGAAGATGCCACGTGGAAATCAGCTTCAGTGATGATTAAACCAGACACGCTGCATCATGCTTTTCGGAACGAGGATGGCCGCGAGGCAAACGATGACTTGGAACACAACGAGGATTTGTGCATTAACTTAACGAGAGCTGCAAATATTGGTGCAGTATCACTTAGCAGCCCTTTTTCTCATAGTAGCTTTACTGTTTGTCAGTCTGACTTTTCTTATCGTCCACGTTAAGGAATTAAGCATGAGCTTTAATTGTTGGAATATAAAGTGTACACTGGCGAGTAAAAATGTAACATCAAATGTCGCTTAGGTAATAAAAGCCTAACTGCCATGATCTAGCAGGATCTGTGCGAACTGAGAAACCTGAATTCCAACACTGGGTGGCTTCTCCGGCATCAACTCCAATCGACCTTCCTTCTTCAACCACTCAAGAGCCAAATTGCTCCTCCTCAGCAACGGAATGTCCGCCATCCAGTCGGCCAATACTTGCTCCTCGTTTCATGCGACGCAAGTGCTGCAGTACGCAAGAACCAGCAAGTAGGTTCTGTGATTTATACTGCAACTACACCTGCTTCACAGAATCAAATTCCTCTTGCAACCCCTTTATTCCGAAGTACAATAATCGCTGTATCGCCTTCTTTCTCGTGGTGTTGCACGGGTGAAGAATACTGAAGGAAGTCATATGCGTCAACGCATGTAAACTATAAAGACGCGACAGGAGCGGCTAATAATTCAATCTACGTTATAATGTTTCCATCATTTTCTGGCCAAGGAAAGGAAGTCTTGCGCCTCTTGACTGGTCTGGTTTCTTTGGTACATCCCGTCGTTCTCACGTCTATGTGACGGATTTTTTACTTTATCCATCCAAGTTTCAAGACGGGGACTCTATTTTCACTCTGTTTTGCAGAGATGAAGCCTACTAGAGACGCACATCCTCAATCACTCCAATTGAACATACAAGAAGTGTCAGGAACATTGAGATATGCAACCAACGCCTCAATGGTTCCGGCATTTGCTGCACGAAGGAAGGAAGTCTGCAGTCTCTCCTCTGGTTGGTCTCTATGCTGCATCTCCTTAAGATCACATTGCCAGCACTTCTGCACTAGCCACGACCTTTCACGATTGATTCAGAAGCGTGTTTAAAACTAACCCTGGTTGTGATTAAACATCTTCAGGCTTCGATTGAATTGGATTATTGGGCAACACTTGTCGGATGACTGCAGGTACGAAACCTGGATCTAAAGGGAAATCAAAATCTTCACATGTCAGCAGCGTTACTGGCGCAAGGAAGGCACTCGGCACCACACCAGGACCCGAGGTGAGACTGTGCGGCATTATGTGTTCCCACGAGTCAAAGTTGCACGTAGACAAATGCATCGTAACTGATCTGTATTTTCTTTGTGTAGTGGGCTTCTCAAACATTGAGTCAGAGCTTGTGATCTTGATGGAAAATAGACGCTTCAGCAACCTGATGATGATTATTTCCACTTACACGATGCATGAAGGGTAAAAAACCTGAGACGGATACAACCTCCAAGAAGAACAGCTGCTCCGGCAAGGCCACAGTTCAGCGAAACAAGCGCAACAATGTCGAAAGAGAGGAGACAACCAACTCTACGTGCGGGGAGTTTGAGGCGTCCGGCAAGAAACGGTCAAAGAAGCCTCCAGCAGCAAATGGAAAGGTGTGAAGTGCCAGCCTTCCTCCTAATGCAGCGTGTAGCCTCGGTAGCACGGTAGCTGATGCTTGTCTTTCATGCCGTGATCGGGACCTGTAATGCTGCTCTAAATTCCATTTCCCCCCCCCTTCGTTATCGGCAGGTGGTAGAAAAGTCATCATCATCGACGGCGCCATCGCAACCGAGCTCACGAAGCAGCTCCGCAAGGCACGGACCGCTTCTGAGCATACCGGAAGAAGCCGTTACTGTGGAAGCTGCCGGGCCGCCCGCGTTCGTATTATCAGCTGCCGAAGATTCAACTGTGAGTGCTGCGCAAAGAAGCGAAGACCCGCAGTCCTCCGCTCCCGCCAGGAAGCGGGCAAAATCCGCCGACTTTGATGCTGACGAGAACACGGTAATGGTATGTGTGGACGCTCTCAAAACTCTACCGCACCCTCTTATCACGATAGGGCATGTCAAACTTCCGAAACGTGTGGTGATGCTTTTCTTGGCGAGGACTGGTTAAAGGTTAAAAAGAAGAAATTTTAGGAGCGGGGGCGGTTTAAAAGGAGTACGGTACTCCGAGGATATCGCCATCTACCTTCAAAAGAGAAGGGGACATGTGGCATTGACCTCTCGATCTCAACAGAGAACTCCGTAAAAAATTAGTACTACTAATTAGCAACTTTTCGTAAGATGTTGTTTTGGCATGCCCTACTTTAGACGCTCAACTCGAGAGCATCAAGCGTTCAGAGAGAATGGTCTTGAAGAGAATTCGCAGGTTGTTCTCAATGCCGTTCCTGAAAAGTCGCAATTGGAATTCTGATTCGAACCCTATATATATACCCGATACCCTATACTCTATACCCTATACCCTATATACCCTAAAATAATGGGGATGGGACGTGGCATTAGTCTCACAATGGCGAGGCCATCGTGAGACAAACTCATCATGGGGAACCACGGGGAACTGGTTGTAAAGGACCTGTAATGACCCTAAAACCCTGTAATGATTGTTTGTATTTTGTGTCTGAACGGTTCGATCTACTGACGCTGACGCCCTGCGCGATGCATGTGCGGCTGAGGCAGGTGCGCACAAAGTTTGCAGAAGGAAGGCTGCAGGACCTCGCGCTGCCGAGGTTGAAGAACTTTATCGCAGGCCACAAGCTAGGGAAAGTCAGCGGCAAAAAAGAGGAACTTCTCGCTAGAATCGCCGATTTTTTGTTAAAGTGATACAATGAAAGTTACACTTGACAAGGAATGAGGGAATTTTATTGATTGCGTTGCAGCCATTGGTCATGCTTTGAAAGAGTGAACTGTTTGACGTTTTTTCAATTCCCACTCGGAATAGGCAGTCAATTTATGTCCGTTTTTTTTATTTTTTCAAGTCCAACACGTTGGGGACAAACATGTTGCCTCACAAACAAACACAAGTGTTGGACATTATCTGAGCGTATGGACAGCTTGGTTTCACATGATGACAAAAAGACTGGCTTGGTCTACTGCCAGCAAAAAGGGCATGGACGAATATTCACATAAGGCGCTAGAGCAGCCTGTACAAGAGGTCCTCTGCAGGACAGCTACTAGTCACTGTCATCATCGCTTCCATCGCTATCCACATTCCCATCATCACCCTCCCCATCGCCTTCTTCATCCCCACCGTCGTCTCCATCTCCGCCATCATCATCCCCATCGTCATCGCTATCCTCCTCCCCATTCCCATCATCTGCACTCTCAAAATCTCCATCAAAGTCCCTTCCATCGTCGTCAAAGTCATCGTCTCCAAAAATGTCATCGTCCTCCACATCTTCTTCGTCATCCTCATCGCTGTCTTCTCCTTTTCCAAGTCCATCGCCCTGTCCATCGTCATAGCTCCCTTCGTCATCTTCATACTCCTCATACACATCAGCTTCGTGAGGAGCAGACAATCCTCGGTCCCCGTCCAAAATTTCATTGCAACTCTCCACATCAGAACCCCCTCCAGCTCCTTTTAGGTTGCTGTAGTCTACACCGCCATCAAAATCGTCCATGGCCCCTTGTCCCAAGAAATCACTCTGCTCACCGTCTCCAGAACAATCGCCATCTTCAGTCCCCCGTCCATATTCTTCCTCGACTATCTCCCTCCAATCTGTGTGCTCTCCCCAGTCCTCTTCTTCCCCACTCAATCCCACTTCCTCCCCACCCTCAACCTCCGGCTCTTCAGTTGTAAAACTAACTGAGTCATGTACATCTTCAGGAAACCCTACAACTCTGTTAGCTTCATGATCTTCATCATGATAGTCATCCGTGCTTTCACCGAGATCATCCTCTTGGTCCTCATTGTCATCACTTCCCATTTCCCCCCAGATGTTGGCACCTATCTCCAAATCATCAGGTTCATCAACATCTTCCATGTCGTACGCTTCTTCTCCCGGTGCTGCATCTTCCTCCTCCCAGTTTCTCGCCTCTCCCGTTCTAAAATCAGTCTCAGGCACATCTATTGAATCCTCACGCTCCACATCTTCTTCAACCTCCTCATCCTCAGCTTTTTCAACCTCCTGCGCATCTTCATGATCTTCATCATCTTCATCATCTTCATCCAACCCTTCCTGCTCTTCATCGCTGTCGTCTTCGCCGTCCTCTTCTGGAAACAAACTCAAAGCAGATCGTTCTAGCTGCTCAACGGCATCTTCCAACTCTGCTATTTCGGCTTCAAGGCGTTCTGGAATCATCTCACGACCTTCATTTGCAAATCGGAGAAGGAAACCATCATCCCAAAGGCCGCAATCGCATGTGGGGAGTTTATTCTGCCAAGGAGCCGCACATACGTAGCAGAATTCATGCCCACACCTGCGCAAACAGAATTTCGAAGCATTCAATCCATCTGATCCTCAAAATTTGAATGCAACACCGAACTTCTCTGCAGCTCGCATAACCTGGAAACACTCTAAAACCCCGGCGCTCATGCCTAAAGGCTGCCGCCTCCACAGCCACTGCTGCCGCTGCCCTGTATCAAGGATATGCGAGTCCAACTGACTTGACAGAAAGAAAAAATGAAGGTCGATACACACATGCATTACATGTGAATTTGTAGAAGTAGGGTTTTAAATCCATAGCTGGTGATATTGGGAAACATTCAGACTTGCTGTTAATTACTCACCTGCAAGTCATGTGATAGCAGCCGTCAGCAAGCTCTATCATCTGCAGACATTTTGCACATCGCTTCCATTTCTGATCCTGTGCGAGCCGATAGAGCTGGGCATCTTGTGCATTACGCATGTCTGCTGGAAGAGCAGCATACTCCTCGCAATTCATTCCTACGTGCCAAGGCACGCGACATTCAACACACAAGAGTCTGTGACATTCCATACACTCTGCCTCTGTTGAGAGACCAACAGTTCCTGTCTGAGAAGAGCTTGCTGCCATGTCACTGGACGGGGAGTTCCTGACCATCAATGCTGAGCAGTCACTAAAGGGACAATATATCTTCTCGCTTTCAGAAATGGAGGATTCTGCCTGCTGCTGCAGAAGGGCATCGAACGAGCTAGGAGAAAGCAGCTGCCGACATTCATCAATTGAGAGAGCTGTGTCACATCCTACAACGGGGCAAGAGATTCGCAGCTGACGTGCTTTGACTTCAACTTCTGAATACGTCCTCATGCACGGCCTGCAAAATTGGTGAGAGCAACCCAAAATACGGAACATTACATGTCCAGTATATTCCTCCAGACATATTCCACATTTGGCTATCACTTCGATGTTGGTATCCAGTACTGCCCGCTTCCCCTTGGCTGTTTCCCGTCTACTGCTGACCCTGTCGTCCAAAAAACGGGCACCTTTGCGAAAATGTGGTTCGCCTGATTCATCACCCATTCGCTCATCGCTCATAACATTTTCAACTGCAGAACCACTTTTGCTCCTAAGGTCTCCTTGAGCTGCATCTGGCAAATCTCGCAGAAAGCGAGGCTGGGATCCAGAAGCGCTTCTATACTCTCTTACATCAATGGCCAAGTCTGCAAGGGCGAACGCCCTCGCCTCACAAGTGTCGCAGCCATCATGAAAACTGACCTCCTTCATTCCTGCCGCCAGCTCCATTACCTGATGCTGAACCCCAGCAAGTGTACTCCCAGCGCTAGACGACACCCTAAATCCGTTAGAAATCTCTATTGCAGTCACTGACGACCGCGGCCTAACACATAACTCCTCTGCTCCGAAACATCGTGCGACCTTGAGGCCATCCAGAAGGGCCTCGTAGTTCGCCAGCTGGCGGTCTATACCATCTCCAAGATACCTGCTTCCTTCCCAATAAAGGCCAGTTTTCCCACCATGAAGAACAACGCCTGCGCCACCATGGCCTTCTTTCATCGACACTTGCCCATAAAAGCACAAGCTGAATCCCTCCACATGGCAATTGCAGAGACCTTGCCCTTGTGCAGAGCCCCAAGCATCACCGTTGTCTTCCAGAGCAACACTAGAGCTTCCCCTCTTCCTGGTGGCCGTGCCATTGTTCCAGACGGCTGTCCGATCTGTTCTGAGATGAGTCCGACGCGCCGGAGCGGGACGATCTCCGAGCACCATGGCCGTCCGTCCGTCAGCCGCTGCCCCAGCCTCCCTCGGCAGGCAGGCAGGCAGCCCTCAGCGCTGGCAGCAGCTCCCGTCTCCCTCCCCTCCTGCCCGCCAGCGCCAGGCCGGGGCAGTAGGTTTGGGGGCATGGGGGGGCGCCACGGGCATGCCCCGGGGGGGGGGGAAGAGGGGCGGCATGGAACAAATTTTCGACCGTCCGTGCCCGGCTCACGCCTCGTGCGACGACTCCATACATTTCGTGCCCCGCCATGCCCCTGTCACGTGACGCTTGCCGAGTACGGCCGGGGCTGGGACGGTGGCCATTGCCGACTGAGTCGCGTTCAGTCTCTTTCTAAACAGAGACGAAACGAGGAAAAAGGAGAGAGCGAACTTGCATTGATCTCACGGTGGCGAGGCCATCAAATGTACGTGGATAGAATCAACATAGGGAACCAAAGGAAAAGGTCACAAAGGACCTAAGGACAACAAGAAAAGCCTATAAACGGAAATCTACTTCTAGGCTCAATAACACGGCAGTAGAAGCAACCGCGCAGTAAAATAATGTGGCATTGATCTTACTCAGTAACTTTGTGTACATTAATACTAACAAGCAAAAGTCCGTTCGATTTTGTTGTCTTCACGACCTGCTCAATGTAGTCAGGTCACGGGGCACGAAAAAGGGGCATGCCCTCCCTGCTAGGGGAGGGGGGGCACATGCCCCGGGGCACGGATCGGAGGGGGACCGTGCCCCCGACCCTGCCGGACGGCCCGCCCGCCCGCCCCCAGGCCCGCCCTCGCCTAGTCGCGTTCCCGCCCGGCGGGGGCGCGAGAAAAGACAACGACCGACGAGGACGACGAAAGCTCGCCCACGTGTGAGCGGGAAAACGGCGGGAATGACGACCGTGTGAACACGGAACGAGTCCAGAATTGTACGGCGACGTGTTTGTACGACCTATACGGACCTTAACCGTCGGACGTTCTTATCGGCACGAGCAGGGGACGGTTGGGGCTGCGACGGATGGAAGGAATGGCTGCCCTGCCCGGCACTGCCTTGCACTGCGCACTGCCTCAAGTGAAGACTGAAAAATGCGGGTTCTAGTAACGAGGGGACACCTGTGAGATAAAAAGGACGGACAATCCCGTGTATTTTAGTATAAAGTATAGCAACAAGTATAAAGTACATACAAGACAGAGTAGACATAGGAAATAAAAAGGGTGTGTTAAGGTTGAGAGGTGGTCATGCATTTACGGCCGCAAGCATGTGCAGGCAATGTAAAGTTACACACGACCATGCGCACATTATTTGCGACTATGTATGGATAGACTGTAGCATCAATTTTTCGGAATACCGCAAGCCACCCATGTTCTTCGAAGGTTTCGTATCTTCTTCACTTTAATGCATATTCATGCCCATGCACACATTCATGCACACATGGACCCCCCACCAGGAACAACAACGGAGCCTGCAGTGCAAAAAAACGGTTCGTAGTTGCAACATAAACAATGAACACCAAAGCACCACAGGGATAGCTGATGAACGGCTCGCCGTAACTTGGCGTCCAAACATGAACTTTATACAAAGGCTCCTGAGCAATGTCCCAATTTTTTTGCACGTGTACCTCACGGTCAAGCAATTTCTGTTTCTGCTCATGCAGCGCTGCAACTGGTGCTGACGAGCGCCAGTTGTGCGCTCATATATCAATCAGACTGGCTCCTGGTTTGAAGATCGGAAAGACTGAAATTCTGTGAAAGGATTTCTGGCACCTTAAACTTTCTGAACAAAACTCAGGTCATGCATCACAGGTCAGTCCTCACAATTCAATATAAGGGGTAGAGATGTTGAATAGGAAAATCAGAACCTCAATGAATTGCTGACGGAGGATTTTGGAGTATTTCCTAACCTGACCTGTCAAACTCCAAGGCTAGGACCCTTAATCTAGCTCAACCTCCCTATGTTAAAGAAGATGCTGTGAAATCGGCGCTACAGAAATGGTGATATAGTGACGGTGTGGTTAATGAAGTAATTTCAATTTCCAGCACAATTATGGATTTTCGTCAGACTCAAAAGGGAGTAGCACTCTTCACTCACATGACAGCAGCAATTCTGCAGCATCGTGAGCAACAAATTAGCTGTACGGCCAACTTTCCTGCCAAAGAAGGGCAACCAAAACGTCGTCATGTCAGTCGAATTCGATGCAAATACTACCATAATCCATACATTTCATGCAGTTCTCACATTTTTCCTCCTTCCAACATTAGGCCAAGCTTTAATATTCCAGATACATCCAAGAGGGGCAAAGTTGTATTCGAACTCCCACATGCGTGGTGAAGATAACATTCCAATGCAGGCGCACAGCAAAAAGCACGTAAACATGATCGAAAAATTGCTATTTTAAAATAACAACGCGCACGGTTGCCAACACCAAGCTGTGGAAGGACTCCAACATGTGCACCTAGCCTTTCTTACCTGCCTTTTCTTGCTCTCCATGGCCTCAAAAGCTGGCTAGGAAACTAACAGCCTTCCGTTTTGCATACTCCGTAAATTTCTGGCTCAGCTCTTGGAACACCTCTATACTTCTCGCAGCTGTTCTCTCCAACAAAGCAAACATTAAAGAAACAGGATCAGGCATCAAAATCTAATATAACTATGCCAGAATTACCGTCAATTACCGCAAGTAGCTGTCATCTAGATTAGTGGCTTAGCACGAGTGAAGCCCAGCGTAATCTCAATCAACTCTATAACTTCAGAACCTAAATCCTTAACTCCAGTTCCTGTAACCCTTTTGCAGTTCAGCCACGACGACACCATAACCCCAACCCTCCCCGTATACAAGGACTATGACGCGTCGTCTTCAGCCTAAATGCCTCTCACCTCCAACAATAATGCCATCCTGAGACATAGCAACCAAAAACGCAATAATCCCTGCCACTATAGCTGTTGCAAGGAAGGCTGAGCATGCGTCTCTCCAAGTGACTTCCTTCTCCGCTCCTGCTTGCGCCACCCCCTTCTTCCCCTTCGCCATCTGTATCCCCCTCAAGGACGAGCGCAGCAGAGCCCCACCGCCCACTCCCACTCCAGAAACAGCACCCTTCAAACTCCATATGGCGACCTTTTGGTGCTTGCTATGACTGGAATGCGCGTGTTATGACGCCACCAAGCATAAGTTCAAGCAACCGTACCGCAATACGTACGAATGTACAAAATTATTTGTACGATCGTACGGTTATTGTGATACACGTGGCGCGTCCCATTTGGGAACGGTCAACGAAACAGCTCGCCATGGAGAATGGCCCTTAGCCCTAACGCTGCCTCCGTTTGCTGTGGTCGCTCGCTGGGCCTCCTTTCGGCAGCGCGGGGTCTGATCGAGGGCGACGGCAGCGGCCCGTGGGGGAGGAGCAGGAGCAGGAGCAGGAGCAGGAGCAGGAGCAGGAAGAACCGCGCCTGCCAGCCGTCTTCCTCCTGTAAGTGCGCGGTAGGGAGTTTGTGATGAGGAGGGCGGAAGATATGGGGAAGGAACGATGGGCTGGGAGGAGAGAGAGCTTCAAATTGTGTGAGGAGAAAGGGTTGAAGTTCACGAGGAGACGGCGGGACATTAAAAGAGAAGCAGATGGCAATTGGACACAATCAGACATTACGACAGATAAAAATTGAGAAGAGGGTTACAGAGAGCGATGAAAGGATGACAGAGATAAAATGGGGAGAGACAGTGGAAAGGGAAAGGCGTGAGGGAAACGGAGCCGTGGCGAGCAGTCAAGGATATGGCAAGTAGAGTTATGGTTGCGTGGCGCATGGAGGGGTTGAGGCACAAGGGGAAGGAGAAGTGGAGAAAGCGAGGGAAAGAGCGCGTGCGATATATGGAGAGACTGAATGAATAATGTACAAACGATGATAGATTGATGCACTTAGTGTATTGCTCCAATTCGTGATGCAGTACATAAATTGCAGTTTCATCGATGCATGTGTCTAGGCATGCTTTCTTGATTATGATGACTACAGTTACTGTGTTTGGAAGCCATTTACTCTCGCATATAGAGAGGAGTAGGATGTTCTGTCGGGATGATTTCCTGGAATAAATGCTTGCCAATGATTGGTGAAGTATTAGACGCTTTGTAGGTTGCTACACATTGTGAGATTCTCTTCTATCAACAACCATTGAATCAATATGCAAGCACCCTTCAGTCCAACCCCTATGAAGGTCAGGTGGGAGTATGCTCTTTTTCTAGAAGAAAGCAGCCATTACCTCCACAACTGCCCAGCAAAATTACGGTCTGGACTAGGAGATGCTTCCTTAGATTGACGTCCTTCAGCGTTTGATTCAACTGGAAAGAATCTAGAAAAAAGAAACTCCTTATGGTGGAGATGTTCTATCCTGGGAGGATGATTTATACGTAGGTGATGCACAGCACCGTAGATTTTTTTTTCCTTGTTCGTCCTGTTTTTTGCAATTCGCATACAATAATCTTTCCCTGCAATTTTTCGTAACAATGTCAATAGGGAATGCGTGCACTTGTCGCTTGCAGGAGTTGAAGGAGTGTCGAGGCGACAATAGTAAACCTGGATGTCAGAGCCTCGTGTTACTGTTACTCTCGGAGCTGGAAGGGTGAGTTTCAGTTGCATTTTTCTATGATACGTTGCTTGTTTTTTGTCTTGTTCAACCTGCAGGAGATGCGTACAACAAAGCCCAGAATGACCAATAAGTTCCACGGATTTTCACGTCTTGTTGTAACAGGTGGCTAAATACTAAGCTTGGGATTTGGATGCTTTGTCTGGTTTCACAACCAGATGAACATGAAAGTCTTCCACCTTGAGATTTTTATTTCAAATGCAACAGTACCAGAGATTTTTCATGCAATAGGAATTCTGCCTTGATTACATTGTACTTTGCGTGCATTGCGGAGTTTGATCACGTGTGCAGCAAACGAAGGGAATTGGAGTCAGCGAGACTGGACTGAATGTAGACAGAGTGTCGTCACTTTGCGTGTTCCTTTCTTTGCTAGAAATAAAGGAGAGACTGTGGCTTGTTCAGGTTGCACGGAAGCCTTTATCTCGCCGCCCACCAGCAATCAAAGGTCTGTATCAAGGACGCCAGGGCATGTATTCGGACCAGATAACTACAGAGAGGAGATTGAAGGATCGCTTGGGCGAATCAGCTGATGGCCAGACGGGCATAAGGGCGAGGTTAAAGGGACTAGGCGATAACGGTGTTTCTCAACCAATTATTCGAAAGCGGTATGAAGCATAACATCCCTTACCCCTTGTACAGTTCTTGCAATTCTAAATGTACATGCAGTCACCAATCATGCTTGTCTGCAAGTCACCTTGACAAAACTTGACACTTCTTTATGCTATGTTTGTTATCATTGTGAAATTACCACTTTTTTTTTGACTTAGAAACGACACTATACCTGAAGTGTCTGACATCTCTGCGATGCCAATCTGTCGCGCTCCTACAAATGTTGTACCTCTTCGTTTGATGTTGGCGATGCAGACAACGGCAGGAAGACGATAAGTGGCAACATGATTTATACAACGCAACCACTTCGGGTATCCACTTGCCCATAAACATTTTCATCTGCAAGCTACCGTGTGGATTTAAAGAGCACAGTCAGCACGATACTGTACACCATAGTGAATGAACTGGTTTGCTGTCGTCAATAGCCAGGTGCATTTATGGTAAGCATTCTTAACTAATTGGCTGCCCGCCGTTAGCATAATCATCCCACGTCACTTTTAGCAGTAGAATAAGCAAAAGTCTTAAATAAGAAACCATTCGTTTTTTTTCTCTTAAAGAGTGAATTTTCAATGAGCAACACAGTTCGGCATTTTTAGGATTTAAATGCTTCTCTTAACCATTTGACATGGACAGACGGTGGAGGGCGAGCTGCACTAGTTGGAGATTTGCGTTCTCGTCTGAGCAGGCGCCCTGCTGGAGCAATACGTGTGGGAAATTCTGGGAATGCGAGAGACTTAAGGGAAAAGCTTTCTGGTATAGCCATGGATACCGGCGGAAGAGCTGCTCCTCCGGCCAAGCAGAGGCGTTTGACATCAATAGTTGGAAGTGGACAAGTAGATGCCGCGCCGAGTCCGGTTGCTACTCGTGTCACTCAGCCCGTGAAGCCTGCCAACACTCAGGTGACGAGCTGCACTGTTTCTCTGCTGGAGCTTCCTGAGTGGTGCGTTTCAGAATACTGTGGCACCATTCTCAATCTGATAAGGGCTTACTTGTGTTAGGGGTGACAGTCACGACTGCCAAATTCCACAAAGACGGTTGCTTCATTCCTGACGTCACTGGGTTTGGCCAAGTACGTTGCAGCTTTTCAAGCAGAAGAGGTATTGTCAACCCCTCCTCTCTGTACAAGCGTTTGCGCTTTCACTGACCTCCTTCTCTCCTAATGGTTTCTCAATGTAAGTTGTATTCCGATTAAGGCCTTGCACTGTCTGAGCTTTCTTTCACTGGAACAGGGTGGTTGTCTGGTGTCAGACCAAAGCACCCTTAGAAACTAAGAGTGACTTATCTATGAACCATGTATTTCTGAAAAATGAGTTGTTTGCAGAAGCGAATTGTGTTTTTTGTTGGCTTTAGGCCTTAGCTTTTGGCAATTTAATCAGCGAGCAGTTTGCAAGGAGCAAGCTTTGACCGCAAGTGCTACTGCTATTGCCTGCTTGTCTGCAATGTCTGCGTACCCATGGAGTCCCCTAACCTCCATGCAATCTTGAGTTTGACGACATGCAGGTTGACATGCAAGCTTTGCAGCATTTCCGGGATGAAGATTTGAAGGAGATGGGCATTCCAATGGTGAGCTGCAAATCAAATAACGAGGATTCAGCTAACTTATGGAAATTATCTCACAACACTATTTACTGGAGCTCAAATGAAAAGAACAACAAGAAGCATGCAGCGCCTGTGTCCGATGTACAGATCAGAGCTGGGGGGACTTCCAAGCAGTGGGAGTGCACAGGGAGCTGACTCATGCGCTGCCTGCACGGTGCCACGCAGGGACCGAGGAAGAAGATTCTGCTCTCTTTGAAACCGGAAGGATCGTCATAGCAGGAGCACGAGGTGACTGCAGTCCAGGTGGCACACCTCGTGCCTATCTGCTCTTTTAAAATGGAGGGATGGTTGTTTCACACATGTCAAGTTTCCGATTCTTCATTTCATTACTGGCGGAGCCTTTGTTGATGAATGTTATCATGCTCGTTCCAAGATTACTTTTTCAAAAAACGTGGTCTCGTTCCTAGCGACTAATTGTGTCCTGGCCTGGCTTCTCCTGTATCTGAGGCCAAAGAGAGCGAGATGTCACACCGCGCAGCGGGATGTTGTCCATCCTCCGCAAAATCTAACCGCCTGCTGCAACACTGTGCTTGGCCGCCAGGCGCTGGGGGCAGGAAAACCAACGAGGGAAACTGAGCGATTCACACAGCATACGCCGAGTAGGTGCTGGCACAGGCAAAATTTTGCACAGATCTACTTCAAAAGGAAATGAGTCTGGCTGGTTTCCATCGACAACAAAGAACATTAATGTCCTAAGTTGTTTCATTGAAACGAATTTGCCGATTCAACATGAGCCTCAGCAGCTGAAAGGACAACCTAAACCCTACGCATGTCTGCTTCTTCGAAAAGTGAAAACACTGCTGTCCTGGTAACCACCCGCATTCCCAAGACGCCCACGGAACTGAAACGCGGAAAGAATGAACAAGGGAGACTTGGGGAAAGCGCTCCCAGCGGCAACTGATAGGCGGCAGCGAACGGTTTCCCAATGCCGAAGCAGGGACGCTTTTATGATATGGAATGGACCAAGCGCTGGAAAATGAACTAGGCAATTCGAGGACCGAGAATGAAGTCGAAGGTCTGATCGAGTGGTCCCCGCATAGTAATGAACACGACTTGCCCGAGACTTTGTGACAGAACGGAGAGAGCATAGGTGCATTGCCGCACATCAGAGAAAAAGGATGAAGCTATTTCACTTTCTATGGTGTGTGTACTTCCATTCATCTGGAAGTTTCATCTTGGAGCTAAAATCACAAATTCCGCTCGTAGATGTATTTATGTGCACTCTTGGAACAAGCATAGTTTGAAAGTTAACACATTGAAAACAACATCACCCATCTATGGGTGGCAATACAAGCCAAGCAACCAACGAAGAGCGATATCCACGTTTCAAGAATTTATTTTTATTTGGAGTCCCTTTCGCAAAAAATTGAGGCCCCTCATTCACTTTGACAGCCTATTATTCACAATGGGAAAAAAAAAAAAAAAAACCTGATTCCATGTAAACTCCACGGCCACCAGCAGCACTTCATTTTTCTAATTGGACGAGGCATTCCAGTACACGATAAAGGTTGCTCAGTTCCTTTATCCAAATATGTTGTGCCTGAAACAGGGTGAAACAAGAACATCAGTTCACACTCATAAGTCATTACAACCCACCAACGTGCTACATGCATTTAGCCTGCATATCCAACTTCGGAGGAGAAGAATCATGAAGTCGCATGCAGCCTGCTAGTTCTGAATCATCATGCGGAGCATGTCTGTCAGTCATTGGAAAGAAACCCGTTGGACCCTTTACTGCAAACGCAAAAGCAGCTTTGCAGAATTCCACTCATTTAAGAAACCGTTAGTCCTGTGGGTGTGAGAGAAGGCGGTTACAGGCATACCTTGCGATTGCTGAAAAGGATGTTCGCAAATATTTGCCGTCATAAAAAATCAACGTAGACAGACGCCTGTCAAGCGCGTTACCTTTTTCAACCTTTGCCAACAGGCGGGCACATCGAGTGTCTTTCATGAACGAGAGGTATAAAAAAAATCCCCAAGCTCCTGGATTATCCCCAATATAGCACCGGCCTGTTTGTCCATTTACCACTCCTTTTCAAGAGGAAATGGCCAACTTCCCGTGCTCTTTGACATCAGCATTCTCTGTTCACCAACTCCAGCAGCCTCCGAGAATCAATTCTGTCTGCTCCAGCTGACATGGCCACAACAAGTACTAATTCCTCTACATAATCCCACTCCACCTCAACAACCCCCTCAAACTCCTCTAAAAACACCTCCATGTTTTTCAATTTCCTCTTCACCTTCCTTTCACGTTCTGTTCCGTGGCATAGTAGAGATGCCACTGCCTCTTCTGCTGTTATCCCTAAAATCTGCTCAATCACTGGCTCATCGACACGGGCACTGCACAGAAGACTACCATCCTCCAGCGTCACCACTAATCCAAAGTTTTCCATTTTAAACTCTTTTACAGAAGTAAACAAACACTTGATCCAGTGGCGACCTGTAAAACCGACCGTTTGGCTGGGCGCAACATTACTTCTTGGATCTGGTCTCAACAGGGTGGCCAAATAAGTGAATGAACGACCCCCCACCTGCCTCAAATCTGCATCCTCGGCTGATCGCTGCCGAGAGGTTCCTTCGTTTATGATCACTATCTGCACATCTGAATCTTCATCCAGATCTGCAGGACCCCCGCCCTGCTCCGTTGCTCTTCCTCTATCTAACGTTTCTCGATTATCTGCTTCTTCTGGATTGGAATGAATCAAACCACTTCCGATCGAAGAACCTGGCAGATGTTCTGTATCAGCGGTCTGTGCATGGTGGGGTTGCTGATGTCTAACCCTTTGACTTGGAAAGAATGTTGCTTCTGGAGCAACTGACTGCCCAGCAGCGGTATGTTCTCCAGGTTGCATGGATCCTGTCTCCATCTCTGTCCTTACACGCTCCCTTTGCTCTGTCTCTGCTGAACTTACAGAGCCAGAGGCCCTTCCAAAATCTCTAGTAGCCTCCTGCTGCGATACCCTCTGCTCTGAGGTTCTCTGAGCTACGGACTCCATCTGAGGCATGGTTTCTGCCGCGTTTCCCTCACTGTCGTTCGACCAAGCAGCAGCTGTAGCCTCCTCTCTAAGAGACGGTGTAGGAGGTCCTCCTCCAACTCTGCCAGCTGCGCCTCGTCTGCCTCTTCTCCTCGCACCCCTTGCCGGTTGGTTCCATCTTTTAACTGCTTTTTTCCTCGCCTTTTCTAAAGCTTCAACGCAGCCGCCAAGGACCTCAACACTTTCAGGCGACAATAGAAGCAACCCTCGCCTAACGGGGACGTTCCGCACCACTATTTTGACACCGGCTGGCATATGAATTGCAATTGCGGAGATGCGGCGGTACTCAATTGCGGCGACTCGCTGCACGCCGTCTGTCAAGCTGAGCTTAAGGCACCGCCCTGGAGGTTCCCCGCCACTCTCGTTGTGGCGCTCTTTTGCAGGAGTGCTAATATCCATGGCTTCGTCAACCTGCCCAAACAAGAAAGAAGCAAAACATTTCCGTACTTTCTTGTGAAATGCATCTCCGGAGAGCTAAAAGCTGTCAATTGACGTTGTATGTGAAATAACATCTAGGAAGTACAATACACTACAGACAGTGCACGAGTGACTTTGCAGACTCCCACCAAAAAACGCTCATCAAAAACGTTTAAAAGGCTTTTCGTAAAATAACCGTTCACCTCCTAAATATTATAAGTATATTTATCCGAAGAGTAGTGTGACCGTATGCTGAATTAAATGCTGGGGAGAAAATCTCCTTGCATGCTCAGCTAAGGAGATAGAAGTGAGCTTAAAGGAGAACAATTCGAACAAGTGTGTCCTCCATGTAGCACATTTTTCAAATTAACGATAGGATGCGATGAAATTTCAGCTCATAGCTCTGCCTTCCTTCTTTTCATACTTAATCTAATTCCACCCGCATTCTTCATCCCGATCAGCCCGCCTTTTCCATGACATATACAAGCACTTCTAGGGTTAAGAGTTTCTCGGAAAACCTAAAGGCGGTAGAAATCCTGGAGAATTCAAAGCCTGAAACCAGAGTATCCCATCTAAATTTTGAAGCCACTATACACTGGAACGCCATGACCCGAAGCCCCGACAATACTCCCCAAAAAGAGCGAGTAGCAGATTCCACCTGCAGCACGAAGGGCCCTGCCAGTGTGGCGTTGTGCAGCGCCGCCACGGCGGGCGGCAGCGTCCCCGCGCCGGAGGCGTTCATGTCGGAGAGGAGGAACTGCGCCAGCCACCGCTCCGGCTCCGCCACCGCCGCCGCAGCCCCCGCTGCCGAACGTGCGCCCTCCAGATGCTCCGCGCATGCCTGAAGCCACTCGCTCCGCACCGCCACGCCCGCCGCCCGCAGCACCTCCTGTGCCGCGGCCGCCATGGCCTCGCGCAGTCCCCGCTTAGCGCGGGCGAGGACACTTCGCTCGAGCTCTCTGCGACTGCGGCCCTCCCTCGACCCGCCCTGGGCCGTCCGTCCGTCCGTCCGTCGTTCGGTCGGTCGGTCGGTTCCTGGTCGGTCGGTCCGATCGAGCCGAGGGAACAAACAGATCGCATGTTGCTTCTAGAAGTAGTACTCGATGCTCCGAGATGCGCATTTAAACCGCAGGAAAACGTACCAGTTCTTTATTTATGTGTACCATACTCTCCTCTACTTCCCTACTTCCCTTTTTTGGGGGTTGTCAGACTTCGCAGAATCTTATGAAAAGCGTCACGAAAGCAGAAGTTACGGAAGCACTCGTCCGCAAGGGGCCCGCTGCGGACTGGCAGAGGTAGCTGCACTGGCGATTCGCCTCACCATATCTCATATTAATTATTGCATTGCGAGCTCGATGCTGTGCGTATGATCTGGAACGCGCGCAGGAGGATCCACCTGCGACGACTTTTGGATGCGGTCGACTGCGGCTTGCTGCGGAGGTGAACTTTGCAAGGGTGGACTGGAGGGAGGGAGGGAGGGAACTGGAAAGGGAGGCCCTGGCTTGTTCGCTCATGGCTGCCGAGCGACGCCCATCCTTTTGAAGAATGAAGGAGCGCTCGCCTGCCTAGGGTGGCACCCGCTCCTGTTCTCCGTGATATGGCGAATTTCATGACCTCCGATGCATCCGAACCGGTCGCTGCTCACCTTTTCGGCGTTGAGGTTGACAGAGCAACCGCGGAGGCCTACGATCTGGATTTTGCTTTCCAGCTGCAGATGGCGGAAGCCATGGCGGCTTCAAGTGGACAGCCCTTGCCCGCTCAGAGTATAGTTGCACCTGTGATCTTGGATACCGATGATGTTGCGTTTACCTTTGAGTTACAACAGACTGAGCTTCAGCAGTTCAAGCAATTCTGGCAGGATCGCGAGGTTGCAGAAGATGAAGCAAAAGAAACTCAGATGGAGTTATCGCTGCGACTGCATGACAGTTCATTCGCGACGGGTTTGCTAAATATCTCTGATGACGAATGGGAAGATCGGGGCGACTTGTTGGGAGCTCCTTATGATCCGACGCAAAGTGCGGCTATTCAGTGTGTCCTGCAGTTTAATGGAGCCGCCAGGGGAAACCCGGGTCATGGAGGCGCCGCTGCAGTATTAAAATCATCTGATGGAGCTGTCTTGGGAGTGGTAAAAAAGTATCTCGGTGATAATGTAACTTACGATTTTGCTGAATACTCTGCACTTTTAGAAGGATTGGAGCTATCGATTGCTTGTGGAGTCAAACGCATTACAGTGTTTGGAGATTCAGAAGCTGTATGCAACCAAGTTAGTGGCCATTGGAGATGTCAACATCGTAATCTGGTTCCTTTGTTGGACCGTGTACAGCATATTCAGTCAAGATTTGAACAATTTTCAATTCAGCAACAGCCGAGAGAAAGTAATTCGCATGCAGACCGTCTTGCAAACGAGGCTATCGATGAGCATGTTGCGGGAGCCCATTCTAAACTGGCACAGGAGAAGAAAAAGAAAAGGAACAAGAAAAGGAGAAAGAAAACAATCCAATGTGCTATCTGTCTCGAAGACCTTCCAGCAACTCTGCTTGATTGTATCGAAGCTTGTGGGCACGAGTTTTGTCGAAGCTGTTTAGGAACTTATGCTGAGGTGAGAGTCAAGGACAAGCAAGTACCAATTTTGTGTCCGCACCCAGATTGCCATCAAGTCTTATCGAGAGATGAATGCGGACGTATCCTCCCACCAGCCTCCCTTCAGCTGCTCACTCTAATGGAAACGGAAGCAGCGATTCCGGATTCTGAAAAGGTTTATTGCCCTTTTCCTGACTGCTCGACATTGATGGCATTGGGAATTGATACTTCCAGGCCAAGCAGCAGCTCACAACCTCCCTCATCAACCATCGGTGCGGCAGAATGTCATAAATGCTTTCGTTTGTTTTGCGTGGAATGCCAAGTGCCGTGGCATTCCGAGCGGACGTGTGAGGAATACCAGGCGCTGCCGCCGGATATGCGTGGTGCTGAGGATATGAAGCTGTACCAATTGGCTGAAAAGCAAAAATGGCGGCGATGTGCAAAGTGTGGTCGTATGATTGAGCTTGCATCTGGCTGCTATCATATGACCTGCAGGTAACATTCCATGGCTCCATCGTTCACCATTGTCCTGTTCTATCTGTATCATATTGCAGACTTTGTTGTACTGACATATGGAAGCCATTGTGGAATGGTGATGGCGCCATAGTAATAAGGGCCCTTCTCTTTTTGCACTCTTTGCGTCCTTCACCTATTCTTTCAATGATGCCCTGATCTTTTTGACATTTGTACGCCCATTACTTCTTGATACGTATCTGGTGTGGAACTATGTTGCTATCTTCTGCATGAGTTACTGTACGAGGTGCTCTTACGTTTTACCTTTTCCCCTAAGTTTCTTAGCTATCCCACGATCGATACAAGTCAAGGTCATTCAAATTTGGCAAGGTGTTCTAGATTGCTGTTTGATTGTATTCTGAAAGTCGACCACCCATGTGCCTTCCAACAGTGCGGGAAGATACGAATGGAAATCTCATGCTCCTTTTTTTATAATTGATAATGTTCTAAACTACTTGAGTTTTTTTTTGCGTTGGTCAGGTGTGGATACGAGTTCTGCTACACGTGCGGCGCTAAATGGCAGGGTGGTGCAGCCACCTGCCACTGTACTCTCTGGGACGAGAGAAACATCATAAGGGATGTGCAGATGGGCGGAGAACCTGAAGCACGGCCTTTACGGTAAGGAGAACATCTTGTCCCTTTGTCGGGCTTACCATGCATTTCTCTGCTCATTATTTTCCCTACAGAAAAAATAGGATCTACTGGTTAGAGACAGATGGCTGTCTATCTTTCCTCGTCTTTGCGTGCGTCTTTTCGTCTGACGAGCTGGTCTTGAGAATTCCCAAGCCCTGGAATTTATTAGCTGAGCGGACTCTAAATCCCAGCGACTGTTTCCCTCTCTTTGATACGCTTGCTTCAACTCGTAGTATCTGGCCTTGCTTCTTGCTTTGCTTTTTCAGTCACGTTCACTGATACAGCCGTTTTTCTCCATCGTGCAAAATCAAATGGAACTATCAAATAGCAACGTTGACAATGATAACTACTATGACAACTATGACGACGAGGATGACGATGACGACTACGATGACGACTACGATGATGACTGACGGGAACTCCCATATGGACTTCCACATGCTATCCATGTCGTGTTGTCGGAAGCGTTCTTTCACCGATCCAGTCCTCAATGCAGGAGGCGAAGGAAAAAGGATATGGTCTGTCGCAGATGGCAGGATCGCAGGATGTTAACTACAAGACGCTACTTTGCTTAAGTCATTTTTTGGTAGAGAGTGGAAGCTGCTGGAGGAGAGGGAGCCGTGAAAAGCACAAGGGCGATGCCAGTGTCAGGCTTCGAGAGAAGATCTCGTTGATTGTAAATGCGTCTTTGATGATTGTGTTAGGCTATTGGACAATCAACAAAATTCCGTAGGCAGAAAATAACTGACTCAATCTGAACAGAAGCAACCAATACTCTGATTTTTTTGCTCTAGATGAATTGTTGCCTCTGCAAGGTAGCTGTGAGCTACTCCATCGCAGAAAAACTGAGCTCCTGTTCCCTACAGGAGTTCCGCATGCTGCAAGGAGTCCCCGACTCCAACACCCTTCTCACAAAACAAGGACAAAGGAATAAACTTTTTCCTCTCAAAGGACGTCAGACCTGAAGCTTTTTGGTCACTGGTAAGAAGAAGAAGAAAGAGGAAGAAGAATGGGTGATTCCAAAACTCGTTGTTGTCCGCAAACGACGTAAAAAAAAGTGATTCCACAGATGGAGTGGATAGCTCCTTAAAGCGCTCGAGATGGAAATTCACGTAAGCGGACACAGACTTCCGCTTGACAATAGGACCCTGCAGACAGGCCATCCCTGCCAAGGATAATGTGACGACTTAATTAACGCCTCACATCTATAAGCATTAAACAAATTGCATCATCACTTCATGGCTAGAAGTTTTATAACCTTCAGTCAGGCGTCGCTTCAGTCTAGCTGGTGTCCTTTTATTGACCAGACGATGAGCAGGTGACGAATAGACCTGTCCCTCAAAACGACATATATTTACTATTCATCAACTATGACAATCAGAGACACAAGGAGAACGGACGACACTACATAGCAATTTTGTATGTCCTAGGCTTGAATAACATAACTTATCAACAAGAAGGGTCACTTGATGTAGGCCACTGTACAACCCAAATTCGTGCTGCTCTCTGGTTCATGTTTTGCGACAGCGTTATGTTTTTGCAAGAGTTCCAAAACTGCCTGCTTTACAGCTCCTGTCCCCAATCCGTGCACAACAAACACAACAGACCCCGGAGCTCGACTTGCTAGAGACAAGTCAAGTTCCCTGACAGCTTCGTCAACTCGCATTCCCCTCAAATCCACAGTGTTGGCGCTTGTTTGCACTCGAGCATCGTACACTACAGCTGGGGTCCCACCATCCCGGCTAGGTGACTGAGCCTCCTCAACCCAGACCTTGTTAACCTGCACAAAGACATGGCAAAGGGTTCCCTTCCCATAAAAAAGGCTGAATATGCTGTGCATACGATAGATGCTCCATTCGGCAGATACTCCCATACCCCCTGCATGGCCAACTCCTTCCACTGCCCGTCTCAACGAACAATGCTGCTTTTCTAGACCATTGATTTCAGTTGACAAGGAAATTATCCAACATTCTCCTTTCTCTGGTGTAAGAGGCCATCTTTTCCCAAAACAAGCACCTCAGATGGAGACAGTTCCTTTATAGAAAAAGGTTTAAAATTTCCAAAATACTAGCGATACAACCCCAACATCCACCATACATGAAGAGTTCTGAAAGCACATTATGAACGTCAACTACGCATTGCAATTATGCATTCTGCCAGCCGAGTCCCTTTCTCTCCCCTCTCATCACCCTTCCCTCTTCAAGGAAGACAACATGACTTCATCCGCCAGCCAATGCACTTCCATTTTCTTTCCCTTCTGTTCTTTCTTTTTCAGTGCATGATTTTGAACAACTGACCTTCGTTTGCCACACTTTCAGCCTCTTCATCTGCGCTGAGGCCACACTATCATCACCCTTGACTTCTGCACCGTGAAGCACCTCAGCAGGCAGAACCTCTTTGGCCTTCACAGTCATTCTCATCATGCCGAGCTGCACTGTAAGCTCCTGTCCGCTCTCTGACAACTCCACGACTGTAACAGGCGAGTTTCCAAGTTTCCTCACTACTACCTTGTCTCCAATGGAAGGGACCCAATGACCATCTCCTTGGGTAGTGTAAGAGGCCGCACCTCCTCTACTACCCATTCTAGGGGATCCCATAGCTGTCAGCTCTGCTGGAGAGACGACAAATTCACTCACAATTCGAGCAACCTCTGCCGAAACGTTCTCAAATGCCACCTCTAACGCTACTATCTCTCCTTGTTCTCCACCGCCTTGCCTCTCCTTCACCTGTACTTGCGGGTCAAATGGTGCTACACCGGCTCCAGTTGCTTCAGAAGATACGTCCATAGCCACCAGCTTCTTCAATCGTGCCACCTGTGCTGCTATTCGCTGCTGTGCAGTGGACACCGCAACAGAAAGCTCGCCTTCTTGCTGCCGTAGCTGCAGTCGCTCCCTGTTCTGAAGATCATCGCTTTCTTCCTTGATCTGTCCCAAGAAACCATGTTTTCCTCAGTCTGCAACAAATGGAAAACAAGCTAATACCTACATCAAAGCAGCATCTGTAAGACATGCCACACGATATAGCACTTCCAGGATATTGCGGATCCCGGAAACGGTGAATCAAGAATATGTGGATGTTATAAACGCAGCCTTTCGATACAGCTGAAAACTCACCAATGAATAGAGTTGATCTGCTGCTTCTCGCGATTTATGGGCAGCTCTAGCTCGCTCCTGCTGGGCTTGCTTTTGGCTGAGCAACGGGCCAATGAGATCGCTTGATCTTGTGCCTGCTTGAGAAGGTGACAGCTCAGTTGCCAGCTGGCGAGCCCGGGCCAAAACCTTGTGATCGAAGTTGAGGGCCGCTGCAATGGAGAAGGCGTTTGATTGACCAGGCTGGCCCCATAGGACGCGGTAGGTGGGCCGCAAGGTCTCTGTATCAAACTCCACCGAAGCATTTTCAAATCTCAAATCTGAAGCCTGCATTGCAGCCAGAGGAACGTACATGAAAAAGGTGGATATCGTTCGAACATTATATACAATGACACCGAGATGCTAAAAGTGCAGATCAAGCATTCGTCTCGCTGTTTGAATTAACTTTCGTTCAGTAGCCATCCAATACAAAGCAATCGTGTTTGCGTAAGAACAAGACTAAACAGAATGAGTTAGGTGCACAGAACTTGCAGAAACTGCTTAACTTGGACAGTCTTTCATGGGATTGGTTTCTGCATACCATACCTTGAGACGCTTTAGTTCTGCGTAATGCGTTGTAGCCACTGCCAATTTGGTGGTCTGTGCCAGATGGCGCAGCACTGCTGCCGCCAAAGAAGCACCTTCGAGAGGATCTGTGCCACTTCCTACTTCATCCAGGAGAACCAATGATGAAGTATCGGCTGCCTGTAATATGCGAGCAAGGCGACGAATATGCCCACTGAAGGTTGAAAGGCTTTGCTCCAAAGACTGCACACAGAACAGCAACGCGAGCAGAAAAGGATTTGATACTTAGACTGGAGCGACTATGCTTTATGGCAATACTTCTGCATCCACATACACCCCCACAACCTGCGCTCTCCATGATTTTTGCGAGAAACACGGCTTCGTCAGAAAGTCAAATCATGTGCTCAAATTAAAGGTTCAGTTAAAGGCTTGAAGCTCACCTGTTCATCTCCAATATCTGCCAGCACGAGATTGAACCAGGGCAAAATCACCTGTCCACTAGCTGGGATATATAGGCCAGCTTTAGCCATAAGAGCCGCCATCCCCAGAGTCTTCAATGCAGCTGTTTTCCCGCCGGTATTGGGTCCAGTAATAGCAACAACGTTGACATGTGAAGCAATCTTGATATCAATCGGTACGGGTAACGTTGTTGGAGAGTTCCCATTGGAGACTGTTGACGGGAAGGTGTTCTCAAGGTCTGCTGAAACCTGAGATATTGATGAAGCCCTATGCGACATTTTCCTTGGTTCACTCTTCACTTTGTTGGGCAATTGAAGTGCACGTCCAAGTAGCAGAGGATGCCTGACGTTCGGAATGTGAACCTTCCACAAAGCATCTAAATTCACAGCTTCTGATCCTGCGTCACTCTCTGCACCTCCTCCTGCCAAAATGTCCCCACCCAATGATCCCGAGAATCTGGGCCGAACAGCACCAAGCCAATTAGCATGGCCAGCCCGCGCGACCGTAAGATCAAGAGTAGTAATGCGTTCAAGAATGTCGCTTATCTCCAAGTGGCAGCTTGCTACCTCACTGGTAAGCATATCCAAAATAGCTGCTATCTCGTCGGCTTCCTCAGATGCTAGCTCGGCTTCTGTGTTGTTTAATTCTATGGCCAACGCAGGCTCGATAAACAAAGTAGCACCGCTATTGCTCACATCAATGGTCAGTCCGCCTGGAAGCAGATTTTTAAAACCTGCACGGACACCAACACAGAGTCGGCCTCTTCTCAGCACCACAAGTGGCCCATCGCTTGCCCCGGCCTCATGAAGCTTTCGAGCAGATTCTGTCAACATGCCTTGTAGTTCTTTGCTGTTAGCAGCACGGCGATGCCTTACATCTGTCAGTTTTTTACTAGCCCTGTCTAAAACTCTCCCCAGTGATCCGTCCAAGCAATGCTCGATGTTTGTGAGAAGTTCTGAACAGAGGTTTGCCC
Organism: Zygnema circumcarinatum; assembly: GCA_037447605.1. NCBI lineage: Eukaryota > Viridiplantae > Streptophyta > Zygnematophyceae > Zygnematales > Zygnemataceae > Zygnema > Zygnema circumcarinatum. The sequence continues at coordinate 5,320,132 of CM074804.1, forward strand.
CCTGAAGGGTTGTCTGTAAAGGTCCCTGTCTCAGGTTTTCCTTAACGACGACCCCTCCAGCAGAAGGTACAGCTTCTAAACTTTTCCCAGATTCGAAAGGATCACCAACGACTCCAGGAACTGGCTTTACTAACATATCGTCTGCATGAAGCAATTCATTATCTAGCTCATTTAAAGGTACAAGGTCTTGGGAACTCCTAGGTGCTTCAACATCCTTCAACGCCAGTTGATTGCCTACATTTATTTGCTGTGAACTTTCACCTATACCCGTAAAAGTGACAGTAGCCGTTGTTGGCAAAGGTGATCTCACATCTAGTTGGTGGTGAAGTCGCCTTGCGGCCTGCAAGGTAGTTGCAACATTCCAAAGCTCCTGAAGTGAACAAGACATCTTTACTCTTGCCTTCTCAATTGTCGTCCTGAGGTCTTCCACCCCGGAAAAATCAAGAGTTTTATCAATAGCGAGGGCTGCTGCAGTTTCCTCAATGAGCTGTTCGCTTGCATGAATTGACATCCCGAGTGGAAGCCGACCCTGTGACGCGATAGCAGCTCCCATCGGAGTGCAGGTAAAATAAATCAGCTGATGGCAGACGAGGGGCCATTCCAGGAGGTCCAGGGCCTCTTCGTGCACATTGAGTTCCTGCTCCTCGTCACTCCATTCATCCTCTTCTACATCCTCGTCGTCTTCTTCCACACTCTCCTCTGGATTGACTTCCGGTCTTAACTCAGCTTCTGCTGTCTCAACGTCAGATTGCCCTGGCCTAGAATCCTCATCGTCAGGAAAGAAACAGGATATCCGATCCTCAAACTCTGCAAAATTTCCACTCAAGCCTGCGTTGCTTGAAGCTACCTGCACCCTCGACATCTCTTTCCATCTCATCTGGCTCCGCCTTTGTCCAGTACCATTCTTGGTGCTGCAGACGATCCGTGGCCCTGGCAGCCGCTTCCATTGAAAACTATCCTGAGGCACTACCCCGCTCACAAGCCTGCTGCAAGTCTGCAGTCTTAGCATCATGTCTCTGGCCGTGAACTTTGCAATAGTCGCTTTGGGCAGGTAAGTGAGACAGACTCCACTTCTGCCGATATCACACATCTTGCTGGAGCACCTGCTTGAATATGGCTAAAGGGACTGCAATTCAGCAGCAAACCCGCTGTCACTTGCACCTTGAGGTTATCCTCTATTGGGCCAACTTCACTTTCTGCATCTGCGCCATTGCCTGCATGGGGAGTCACAAGTTCATGCTCAGAAATATCTTCAGATGACATACCTGCACCCGCCGCCCATCTGCTGTACGTAGTCAATATGTCAGCTTTGAAGGGGAACTTGACCTCAGAGATTTACAAATATTTCGCTTTTCTTCAATAGTCTGCCCTAAAATCTTCGAAACCCTAAATGCTCGGCGCCCGCCGTCGACACTCGCTTTCTTGCACTCGTCGCCGCCGCAGACATTTCCTCACAGGGCGAGAGGCGTTGGAAGAAGAAGGCAGCCAGCCGGGTACAAAGACCGGTTATCCTTCCTTCCTGCATACCGTATTCGCGGTTGTGGAACCTTGAGACTAGGGACTGCAGGATTAAATTGAGGAGAATGGCAAGATTACGGAAAAGGGTGAAGAAGGAAAAGGCCGCTGTGCCAGAGGAGGAGGAAGATCAAAGCCAGCATGAAGAGATGACACATACGAAGGAATCTGTGGATATTAATGCAGTAAATGGGAATGAAGAGGACGAGGAGCCAAATGGAGAACTTGGCAGAGAACCACTAGGTCAGGGCAATGGAGTTTTGGAAGGTGTAAGTTTGGAAGAGGAGGAGGAAAAGGAGCGCGAACATGCTGGAGTTGGAAAGAAGGGCAAGAAAAAAGCAAAATTTGCGTTGGAGCAGCTGGAAGGTGGAGTAGCTCTTGTGGCAGGAATTATGAGTACGGTTGCCTTTGAGACTCTAGAGATTGCAGATTTGACAAAGAATGCCATAACAGACATCGGTTTCAAGTACATGACTGAGGTAATTGCTGCTTTTGCAGTTGCCATGCTTGCGGCTATTCTGGCTATGGAGACATTGTACTTCCTATGATGTGAATTTCACCTTGCTTTGTCTTTACCTTTGGGTTTTATTTGGTCCCAAGGAAAATCGTGCTTCGTGCGTGTTCCATCATGCAGGTGCAATCTCGAACTATACCGCAGATGCTAGCGGGGCGAGATGTCCTTGGAGCTGCTCGTACAGGTTCAGGAAAGACTTTGGCGTTCCTGGTCCCAGCGGTAGAGCTGCTGTATCACGCCAAGTTCATGCCAAGGAATGGCACAGGCGTAGTCATCATTTCTCCCACTAGGGAGCTTGCGATGCAGGTCTGTTGCTTCAACAAATAAACACGATGAGCTCATATGCATGACCTTTGCTCCACCTCGTTTTCCTTTTCCTCTACTGCTTAACGCGTGGATGCATCTCTATGATTGGTACGTTTCATTGCTTGCTCTCAAGTTTGTAGTTATGTTATGTTCTGTAGTTTTCACATGAACGCTGTAGCTGCACCCGCATCTCCCTGTAGAAAAAAGTTGATGGGACTTGTGAAATTATTTTTCTTTGATATAGTGTCCATGTAGATAATGGATTTGCGTCCTCGGCTACAGTTCAGAGTCTGCTTCACATACGAGTCTTTGAAAGCTGTGCAGTCAGTTGCCGGCTCAAGGTCTCAGTGGTTCTCTTTCTCGGGGTGTGGGCTATTATCATGTCCAGATTTATGGAGTAGCTAGAGACTTGTGCAAATACCACAAGCAGACACATGGCATCGTCATGGGGGGCGCCAATCGCAGGACTGAGGCGGAAAAGCTGGTCAAGGGGGTTAATCTGCTTGTGGCGACGCCGGGCAGGCTGCTAGATCACCTTCAGAACACTAAGGGCTTCATCTATAAGAACCTTCAGGTTTGGCGCGGGATCTAGCTTAAGCCACTTTGCTAATTTCCTAAGTCACGGACAATTAGCTAAGATGTCTCATTTGTGAAAGAGAGTGCCCTTTGGCTGTACCCTGCATGTCCAGTTGCAGATCCCTTTATCGTGCAGTTGTTGCCAGTAGAGCTTGCATTTCTGGTTAAATATTGCCAGAATCAGAAGGGAATGGAATTATGTTTGACAAGGAAAGTGATACTTTTAGCGTATTTCAGCTTAGAAACCGGCGAATGCATGTCACATGCCTATGTTTTTTGACCTTTTGGAGGCGGAAAATTAACAGCACTGTTGGTCATGGCAGTGTTTAGTGATTGATGAGGCTGACCGAATCTTGGAGATAGGGTTCGAAGAGGAGATGAAGCAGATAGTGAAACTTTTGCCGAAGGTGGGTTGCCTTCCTCTTTCACGGGTTTCTTATGTGCGTGTGTCACACCTTACGATGATATTTCTAAATCATCTTTTTCACCTTCTGGTCACAATAGTTAATAGCCATTCCCTCATTTTGAGTGATGCTTCAAAGGAGGCAGCTAACCATTTAGGTAGTTTGTTTCATGTAATCAATCACTCTTGAACTGTAGCATTTTTTCTTTGACAAGTTGTACATCTCCGCTTACCCCGCGTGCAGGAACGTCAAACTGTGCTGTTTTCAGCAACACAAACCACCAAGGTGGAGGATTTAGCACGGCTCTCGTTTCGTAAGGCACCACTATACATTGGCGTAGATGATGGCAGGTCCAAGGTGAGGCTTAACCCCCTATGTGCTTTGAAAGCCTCTGCGAGCATTTTTAATGCATGGTGAAACGTCGTAAGAAGACTTCCTTAGAGTTGAACACGTTCTTCGTATAAACCTTGAGTTCATGTGTGGTGTCAAGCCCGAATGCCTAGTATATCAAGACCCATAAATGCATTTGCATAGCAGTTATTAAAGTGGGTTATTTCCTTCGCTACAGGACCTGGACTTTCTCAGAATGAGATGTGAAGAGTGTGGAAATATGGGGTGATGGGGGAGCAGGCAACAGTGGAGGGGTTGGAACAAGGCTATTGTGTGGTGCCCAGTGCTAAGCGCTTCCTTCTTCTCTTTACCTTCCTTAAAAAGAACCTGAAGAAGAAGGTGAGGTATTCGTCTTGTTCCCAAGTCTTCGCAAAAACAACCGTGCTTTCTGTGGATGCTCTTTTCTTTGTGTCAATAAATTCGTTGGTGTAATGATGCCTTATGAATTTAGTTCAGGGTAGAATATGGCTCTCGACAATTTTTTGTGCAGAGTGCAATTAACTTCTGTATTGGTTGTCTGAAAGGATTGAACATAACTGACATGCTGTTTCTCGGTGAATGGAGTTGTCCTTCTCATTTCTATTTGTCCTAGTCTGAAAAGAACAATTCATTGTATAAGTGGAAATGAAGTAATCTCGTCAGTGAATGCACCCTTGAAAGCTATCAATGATCCACTGTCCGACCCGCAGTGCACCGTTTCGCCTTCCATTTTCTTTGCCATACTTTTCTTGTACCACCCCCCTGCTTCATATTTAGTTGATTTCAGGTATACTCGTGAATTCTACAGTACACCACTTTTGTACTTGATCTAAATTTCCTGCCCTCTTTTTTTTCTTTCCTTTTTTCGTAAAAGGAAAGAAAAAAAATGTAGTACTCAAATAGGTTCAAAAAGTTGTTTCCACCGGGAAGAATATGGGGTTGACGTCCACACCTATGCTTGTGGGAGAAGTGTTGATGCAGGTGATGGTGTTCTTTTCGTCCTGCAATTCCGTGAAGTTCCATGGCGAGCTCCTTAACTTCATTGATATTCCATGTCTCGACATTCATGGAAAGCAGAAGCAGCAAAAGCGCACGTCCACATACTTCGAGTTCTGCAATGCGGACAAAGGCATTTTATTGTGCACGGATGTCGCCGCCCGAGGCCTGGACATTCCAGCCGTTGACTGGATCATCCAGTACGATCCGCCAGACGATCCAAGGGTGAGACTGAAAGAGTGGTTTAACCTACAGACTGCATCATCATCTCAGAGTGTCTTTGTCCATACCACCGCCGGCTTGCGAAGCTCTTAAAGGTGGTCGAGTCTATCAGTGTGCTTTCCGGGAATGGTTTGTATTAGCAAATGCTGAGTGAGAGCAAAACCCTTACGAGATCCTCGTGGAGCTGTTCGACTGTCAGGAGTATATTCATCGAGTTGGGCGAACAGCACGAGGAGAGGGCAGTCGGGGACGGGCACTGCTGTTCCTCATTCCAGAAGAGCTCGGCTTCCTGCGTTACCTTAAGGTGGGGATTGAGCTTGTAGTCGAAGGAACCGGCACAATGAGGCAAATCTGTAATGAAGCGTGCACTTCTTGTTGGCTTGGGAAGAGTTAACGCACTGAAGGTTATGGGTCTTTGTTCATGAATTGGCATGTAGGACCATGGCAATAAGCTGTTTATTGTCGCAGGATACAGTGGGTATGTGAGTTAGCTCGGTTGTATGACTTCTCCATTCTCGAAAGGCAAGTGTTGATAGAAGCCGCAAAGGGGAAGATATCAAGAGTGTCGATTATCGGCATTAAATGCAGAGCCAAATTCGTATATGCCAGAGAATGCTGACTGCGGCAGTGAGGTGCTGGGGTTGGCCTTTCAGGGAGCAAAGGTGCCGCTGAATGAATACGAATTTCCTGACAATAAGATTGCTAATGTGCAGTCGCAGCTGGTGAGTTTCACGCCCATTTAATCTTTAGCCTTTTCATGTCTATGACATTATCACTCTAAACTGCTGAAAATCGAGCTTGCCAATCAGTGCTGACCTCACGATTTGCCACGCTGTGTAACAGGAGCGGCTTATAGAGAAGAACTACTACCTTCATCAATCGGCTCGGGACGCGTACCGGTCGTACTTGCTGGCCTACAACTCCCACCAGATGAAAGACATTTTCAATGTGCACAGGCTGGATTTGCAGGTAACCAACTTTTTGGGGTCTCCTCAGAAAGGGGCTTCACGTGGCTTCACGTTGGTTACTGTTTTTCAGAGCGTTCGTGCTATGTTTTGATTGAGGTCTGTCTGGCTGTTTCTTTGCACATTGACTTCCCTTTCTACCGATGTAGTTCTGAAGGCCAAGCCAAGCTGCTGCACATCCTTCAAAGGTGGTAAAATTTTGAATTCCTGCTGGCGCTGTGTGCAGGGCGTGGCAGCATCTCTAGGGTTCAGCTGCCCTCCAAAGGTGAACTTGAATCTTGACAGCAGCGCCGCCAAGTTCCGGAAGAAAGCCCCGAGAGGAGGCGAGCTAGGAAAGCGCAAGTTGGACGGCAAGGCCAGCGGACACGCCTTCAGCGGGAGCAACCCGTACGGAAAACGACTCAAGGGGGATACCCGCCAATTCAGTCGGATTTAGACTCTCGTCATTCTCTAGTGAGGCTGCAGTGGACCCCTTTGTGAGACTCAACTCTCGTTCACTTAATTGATGCCAATAACGGCAGGTTCCATGCACATGCCGCATGGGCGAGTCTTTGTCGGCCTTGCGTTTGCCGTCTTTACGTGTTGCCCTCCCCTCACCGCGTCCCACCTCCCCCGCGGCCCTCCCACTCTCTCCCTCTCTGTCTGTCTCCGCCCCGTCGCCGTCTCGTGCCACCGCGCGCCGCGTGTGGCCGCGCGCGCTCATTGGCCGCCTCGCCGCGCCGTGGCGGGGACGTGGACCCGGGCCGTACGGCCTGCGGCCCGCGCACCCCCCCTGCGCCTCGGAGATACTGCGCAGCCCGTACATCTCGTACGTCCGGTGTACGAGCGCGCGAGCAGTACAGCGCTCCTTCCGGTTTCGCAGGGCCCACAGCACCGCGACCGCGGTCGACCCGGCGAGATTGAAAACATTCAGTGTCTGCCCGCGGCGAATCCGCGCGCGTGGTTCGGTCCCCGAAGGCGTGCCCGTCAATGGCGTGCGGCCACGAGCGCGAGCGACGGCGAAAACTCTTCAGAATGGTTGTGGCAGCCAAAGCCGTCGGTGACGGACGCTGGCGCTTTCGGTGACGCGCGTTCTGGGACGGCGACGGGCACCGTACAGCGCGGGTACGCCGGCGCGCGCGTACGCCCCCCCCCCTTCGGGCGGCCGCCGCACCGCCGCGGCGGGGCCTGTCTGTACGGACGGCCGCCCGCGCGGTGGTGCTGGTCGGGGGGTGGTTTAGGGCGACTCGAGCACGGTGCGGGGAGAGACGCGCGCAGGCAGGCCGGGAGGTATGCAGGGCGGGAGGGAGGAAGAGGCGAATACGAACTTGCTTACGCACTGGTAAAGGGAGATAACTGGGGAGAAAAGGGCATAGTAGTGCCGGAATAAAGGAGGTTTGGAAGGAGGATGGGAGTCCTACAGCCGCAGTTTACTGGAGACACGGAGGAGGAAGCCATGGACGTGGAGCTGGGAGGAAGGGAGAGTATGATGGAGCTTCAGCCTCTTCTTGTCACGCTGTCTCAGTCGACGGCGGCAACAGCTGAGGTTGGAGTTGCGTCTCCTCGAGTCTTGCGAAGTTCTTTGAAGAAGAAAGCAGGTGAAGCTAAGCAGTTAGCGATGCCGGCGCTGTCGACGGTGCTGCTCGAGGTGATAGGAATGACTTGTTCGGCGTGTTCTTCAGCTGTGGAGAAGGCAGCGCTGCGACTGCAAGGAGTCCATTCTGCCTCCGTGGCGCTCTTGCAGAATAAGGCAGAGGTCGTGTTTGACCCGCTGCTCCATTCGGTGAGGGTTGCAACTCATTATGCTGGAGTTTCCGTAAATTCACAGTGATCTCTTAGAGCCGGAGCTACTGCTGCCCGCGACGAAGCAAGTTTATGTAGATTTCATTCATCCAAAATAGTTTGCGGTGAAATTTGTGAAGTTGCATTTTGAAAGAGATAAAAGTGGGTCCTTATCATCAGCTCCAACTGTCTTCTTTCAACCCTTGCTTTTAGGAGTCTATATTTCTACGGGTCGTCACCACCTCGAACTTACTCGTGTTTCGAAGTTTTTTTTGTGCCCTCCACAGGAGAATGACATAAAGGAAGCCATAGAAGAAGCAGGGTTCGATGCAGCAATAATCAAACAGGATTGCCCACTTGGCGGCCATCTGGATGCAACAAACAGCATAGTCATAGGACACTTTAGAGTGGGTGGGATGACATGTACAGCGTGTGTGAACTCAGTGGAGAATGTTCTCTCAGCTGTGCCAGGTATCAAGCGTGCAACAATAGCCCTTGCGACGGAAGAAGCGGAGGTCGAGTTTGACTCGAAGATAATCAGCCCTCAAGAAGTCGTACAAGCCATAGAAGACGCCGGTTTCGATGGGGCATTGTTGGAGCTTGGGGAAAGAGATAGGATTGTGATGGTGGTTGAGGGTATGCAGTCGAAGGAGTGTGCAGGCGAAGTAGAGATTGCACTGATAGAAATGAAGGGAGTGAGGGAGGTAAATGCGGATGAGTTGTCACAGCAGGTTGAAGTTTTCTATGATCCTGCCGTGGTAGGGCTTCGTTCAATTGTGCAGACAATTAAGGGTGTGGGAGGTGGAAATCGTTTTATAGTTTCTTTAGTGAATCCCTTTTTTTCCCACTCTCCTGATAAGCATGAGGAGGTGGAACGGAATCGCAAGCAGTTCGTACTTTGCGCCATGTTTGCGGTGAGAATCATTTTTTTTTCTATGGTCTTGGTGACAAGATATCGAGAATGGCATAGGTTTTTTGGCAAGTTAATTTCCAAAAACTTTTTCTGCTCGCTTGCTATTAGCCTGTTGATTTTCAAACGTAACCACAAGGTTAAAGACCTTAACCTTTTTGTTTGTTGTGCTTTGTGTTTGTTCTTCATAACAGATCCCTGCTTTCTTTGTAGCCATGGTATGTCCACATATTCCAATTTTGCACGAGCTCCTCATGATTCAAGTCGGAAACTTTATGGTGACCGATTGGCTTAAGTTTGCCCTGGTTACACCTGTTCAGTTTGGTATTGGATGGAGATTTTACTCAGCAGCGTACCGATCACTGAAGCACGGGTCAGCTAACATGGATGTGTTAGTTGCGCTGGGAACAAGCGCTGCTTACTTCTACTCACTCGTGTCTGTTTTATTCGGTGCGATAAACAAAAACTATCATGGAGAAGACTTCTTTGAGACAAGTGCAATGCTTATTATGTTTGTTCTTTTCGGAAAATATTTAGAGGTGAGCCCACCTGTCGCTTGCCACATGTCCTTCCATCCATCGCTATAGATGCACTAATGGACAGTTGGGGAATCCAAGTTCTGCTAGCAGTTAACCTTCTTCTTTCATTTTACATGTCAGCGCTAGTACCCATTTCGCTTTGGCCTATGAGTTGGGCTGACAGGTAATGGCGAAGGGAAAGACATCAGAGGCTATCAGCAAGCTGCTTCGATTGGCTCCAACGCATGCTGTGCTCCTTACTCTGGACGCAGGTGAGAACGTATATCATCATTCGCGCGTTTCACTCATGTGTCTCCGGTTGGCTGCTGCCATACGTTTCTAACCAGGAAGCTATGACGGTAGCTGAAAAGTGTAAAATATAATATGTTTACATTCCTGTGACTAAAAGTAATGCATTGGGGACGTTAGTATTGAGAGAACTAGCTACCAACAGCAGCGGCTCAGGCACTATTATAGTTAAAACTCATCTTGCGAGGCGCAAGCCACTAGGCCGTTTTTTATTAACTGGTTTGTAGTTACCACTACTTGAATGAGTAGCGTATGAAACAAACCTGGGATGTTTCTATGCATCCTAATAGGAGCTGATCGCTTGCCTGTAGTAGCAGGCGCTGCCATTTAGTTTTTTGGGTCGTTACTCTAACATTGCAGCCGTCATCATGGTAATCTGAACCTCAGGTGAAAGATAAATCTCTTTGACGAGAGCAGTTATCCTGCCAGTTTTGTCACTCGTTGCAACGAGTGGCTGGCAGACCCATGTAATATGTAGAGATATAGGTTATCACTTTAGCTTTCAAGATGGCTGTGATCAAGCAGTGAAAACTCGCTGGTGGCCTTAACCTAAACTCTGTTATCTTATGCCATGTCTTGTTTTTGAATTGCAGAGGGAAAAGAGATGTCAGAGTGTCAAATTGATGCCCAGCTTATTCAACGCGGAGATATCTTGAAGGTGTTACCTGGAGCAAAAGTTCCAGCAGACGGAATTGTGATTGCTGGCCAGAGCCATGTGAACGAGAGCATGCTGACTGGGGAATCTACTCCTGTATCGAAGTCAGTTGGGCATAATGTGATTGGTGGCACCATCAACATGTCAGGGAGTCTGCAAATCAGAGCTGTTAAGATTGGTTCAGAGACAGCCTTGGCTCAGATTGTACGACTTGTGGAGTCTGCTCAGATGTCGAAGGCGCCCATTCAGAAGTTTGCTGATTATGTAAGATGACCAATTCTTCAGCTCGGCCATTAGTTTTGAACGTTTATTCTTGCTCAGATCCTTTTTCTAGTAGATAGTCGATTTCTCCATTGTTTCTTATCTAACTTTCTCTTGACCAAGACCTTACTTATCTTTCTCGTGGAATGCTGGTGGATTGAGGGCAGGTATCGAGCATCTTTGTGCCAGTTGTGGTGGCATTGGCTGTGGCGACATGGCTTTGCTGGTAAGCTCTTGGCCATTACAACTAAGTATCTCCGCAATGTTTACTCTACACGAGAGAGCATTGCTTTTGGTTTGATCTTATTTTTTCTCTCCTTCATATAATGGTTCTGTTGAGCAACGACACAGTAGTTTCACGCAGCAAGGATTAGCTTTTTGCTCGGGGGTACAGGTCATCTAACCAGATTTCCCTAGATTAAGTAAAGGAACTGTAGGTGCTATTTGGCAGTGTAAGGAAATGGACATATTGATGTGTGAAATTTCATTAGGTCTTTGCTCCCTTAGTGACAGGTGGTCCGATTCGCCATGAGTTATCCATGGTCTCAGCTGCCTCGCCAGATTGCCGGCGCTTTTGCTAGTTATATTTGTAACAATGTACAATGGTTGGCTCATCCGATTGGTTGAAGTCGGTTGGTTTTTTAAGGGAGGATAGCACAGGGCGCCAATGCCTAATGAATTTATGAAGTGCCTAGAATGGCGTAGGATGAACGTCTGTTCTAGTCCTTGCACGCCATTTCCTTACAGGATCAGTCAAGCTTCTGAATACATGTCACTGCTATTGAATGTCTGTGCCATCCCTGTTGTTGCAGGTTTATGGCGGGTAAATTTGGTTGTTATCCAGATGCCTGGCTACCCATTGGAACAGATCATTTCCTCTTTGCTCTCCTTTTTGGAATTGCCGTGCTTGTCATTGCTTGCCCGTGTGCTTTGGGGCTTGCCACGCCAACGGCAGTAATGGTTGCAACTGGGATTGGAGCTACAAATGGAATTTTGATCAAGGGAGGAGATGCTCTGGAGAAAGCGCATAAGGTACATATCACTTTGACGTTCTCATGAATTGGTTATCCTATCTAATATTTAGGACAAGAGGGTCTTCTTGTGATGGTATATCGTGATCATTTTCTGCCCATAGCAAAAGATCGAGAAATGGTACGCAACTATTGCTGCATTTAAGGTCACTGAATTCTCAAAAAACTCTAGTTTTAGATTTCATCACGGTAATTGACTTTTTCCCGGAGATGTTTGTGCAGGTGCAATGTGTGGCGTTTGACAAGACAGGCACGTTGACGCGAGGCCGACCCATGGTACTATCTGTCAGGACCTTCAGCAGTGTGGAGCACAGCACACTGCTGCGACTTGTGGCATCGGCAGAAGCCAACAGTGAGCATCCATTGGCTCGAGCCATGGTTGAGTATGCGAGACACTGTTTGATTTTTGGAGGCGCACCCAAGGAGAGCAGTGGCAATGGGGCTACTGCCCTAGGAAGCAATACCGTAGACACGAGCTGGCTGGAGGCGGCATCAGAATTCGAGGCTATTCCCGGCCATGGAGTGCGCTGTCGCGTTGCAGGAAGGCTAGTACTGGTAATCCCCTTTTCCTGTGATCAGAAGTTTTGTGTTCTGATGAGGCGATGCTTGCTTGCATCTGCCATCACAATGCATGGGTTAGGCTTCAGAGGGCTTAGGATTATTTCTTGGTTTGAGGCGTAAGGCCGAAGATCAGTTGATTTCTAAATCTTGGGCTTTTTGGGGGGTGGGTATTTGGACTGTTCGACAGGTTGGGAACCGCAGGCTGATGGCAAATTCAGGTGTAAGCATTGCTCCTGAGGCTGAACAGCATCTGCAAGCCATGGAAAACCGAGCAAGCACGGGGGTTGTCGTCGCACTGGATGGAGAGTTAGCAGCGGTTATAGCTGTATCTGACCCCTTGAAGGTGGAAGCGGCGGTTGTGATCCAAGGCTTGGAAAAGATGGGAATTCGATGTGTGATGATTACTGGCGACAATGCACGAACAGCTCAAGCTGTGGCAAAGGAGGTGCGAGGTTTGAGATGCCTTTTTTTTTTGTGTGTTGTTGGATTTGGTGTTTTATCTCTCCTGTTCTCTTGAATTTGTGACTTAAATGTGCGAGGACGTATTGTATGGAGTGTCGGTTAGTCTGCTGGATTGTGTCTGCAAAAGCGAGGAAGTTACGAAAAGCCTAACACGTGATCCTAGCTGATGCGCATTTTGTTGCTTCAATGTTTTCATTCGTTCAATGTTAGAGCTGCGGCAACTTCTGCCAAATGGTCTCGTCAGTTTCTCATTCTGTTGAGATGTATTGGATGCAGGTAGGAATCAAAGAAGTAATGGCTGAAGTTCTTCCAGCTGGCAAGGCAGAGGCTATCCGACTCCTGCAACGAGGAGGAACGGTTGTTGTGGCTATGGTCGGTGATGGTGTGAACGACTCTCCCGCCCTTGTTGCAGCCGATGTTGGGATGGCAATAGGAGCCGGGACAGACATCGCTATTGAAGCTGCTGACTATGTCTTGATGCGCAACGACCTGGAGGATGTTATCACAGCCATAGACCTCTCACGGAAGACATTTGCGAGAATACGACTGAACTACATTTTTGCAATGGGCTACAACATTATGGGGATCCCTCTGGCGGCAGGGGTGCTCTACCCTCACTTCCTGGTCCGCCTGCCTCCCTGGCTGGCCGGCGCCTTCATGGCCTTCTCCTCAGTCAGCGTAGTATGCTCCTCCTTGCTTTTGCGGCTTTACAAGCGGCCTCGTCTAACGGATTTGCTGTACATTAATGTACAAAAAAAGTAATATGGTACAGTTTTTTTTGTAGCGTAGTTAAAATTCTTTTTAACCATGATTAGCACCGCTGGACTTGGTCCAGGTCAAGCAGAAGGATAGCATACGCTTGGGCTGTGCTGACCCCGTCCTTGTACATAGCTCAACACTACCAGATCTGCCTTTTCTAGCAATAGCACATTTTTCTCCTCTTCGTGGAAATTATGTGAGTTAGTCATACATAGTGTTTTTTTTTTTTTTTAGTGAAGTCTTAAGAAAGGTCGGTTTGTGCTCGTGTTTTGAATGGGCTGGAAAGGGTGTCTGTTAAGCGAGGGGTGCATTTGTGGTATGACATGTTCAACATCTAGCTGGCCTTACGAACACTATCTGTGAGATTCTCCCTTTTGTCAAGACGAGCAGCTTCTTATGGATGCCTCGATTACTCTACGGCACAGTGCAGTGCTGTACCTTAGAACTGTTCAAGCAACAATTTCTGATCTCTATGTGCCTGCTCTACTGCGCATTGAACGGCGAGCATTGAATCTCAGTGGTGACCAGCTACCAATGAATTGACCGCGACGCGTGGATGCGACCAGCCGTCCATCACAGCTCCACCACTTAAGTTTTGGAGGCTCGGCAAGTCCATGATTGAATCTACAGGATGGGCGTCGGATGCCAAAGAAGCGCCACGTGGCAGACCAAGTCAACGGTTTTGAATTGCACTCTCACATCGAAGGGATGGACTTGGCATTGATCTCACGATGCCGATGCCATCACATCAACAACCAAGGACCTCGAAACGAAAGAAAATCATTGAGCAGAACTGCGCTTCTAGAACTGACAGCACAACAGCGGCGGATCCAAGGATTTTGCTGCGGGGGCCTAAAAAGCCCTCTTTCAGCATACGATACATAAGGTAAAATTAAAAAAGAAATTTGAATTTTCAAAACATGAAGGGGGGCTAAGGCTCCCCACCTTGTGTATCCTGCTGTGGGTCTCAGCCCAGCCCAGCCCAGCGCGACTCTGAATCCGACAGCAGCAGCCATGCCAGCCATGCGCCCCAAGGCTTCCCGTGGTTGTTACGATTGTCGCGTCACGGCGTCACTTCCCGTCACGTCACCTGCAGCCGGGGCCGGGCCGAAAGTGCGTTCACAGGCCGCTCGCCGCCGGGCTGGCGCACTCAGCCGCGCGCGCTGACGTGTCGGCCTATGGTTGGCGGTCAGCACCGGCCCGATCCCCGCGAATCGGGCTGGCAGGGCCATACGCGCGCCGGCGCGCGCACACCAGAGATCGTCAAATAAGGGAATTACCATAACTCATTAAGGGATAATTTTGAGTTTCGTTCAAGGGAATTAAGCGATCTGTACTTTTCCTTAATTTGTTTGTACTTTTTCATACTGTTTGGAAAATGATACAGCGGCCCCACTTTTTGGATATATGCGCCCCCTTTTGGGAAAAATTGTACTTTTATTTTGGCTAATTACGCCCGCCCCCCTTGGATCTTTCGGGAGAAGAGATCTTGTCGACAATCGGACCCCGCGCCTCGCGCGCAGGATCCGACCGTGCACCGACGTACGGCGCCGCGCCCCTTGGATCTTTCGGGAGGAGAGATCTTGTAGACAATCGGACCCCGCGCCTCGCGCGCAGGATCCGACCGTGCACCGACGTACGGCGCCGCGCCCCTTGGATCTTTCGGGAGGAGAGATCTTGTCGACAATCGGACCCCGCGCCTCGCGCGCAGGATCCGACCGTGGACGTCACCCAACCAACATACCGAGGGTGACTGTCGTCACCCAACCAACAGTCACACTCGCCCCTTTTTATAGGAGAACTATATACCGCCCCACTTTTTTGGTTATCCCGCCACTGTTTTTTTGAAATCCGACCCTCCCATTTCGGCTATTCTGCCCCCTGTTTTGAAATATCCGGCCCCCCCCATTTTGGATACCCCCCCCCTCGTTTTCTCCTTCTCACACATCAGCGCAACGTTCGAGAGAGAGAGCAAAGGAGAAAGTGAGTGAGCAGAGGAGTGAGAGCAAAGGAGAGAGAGAATGAGCAAAGGAGTGAGAGCAAAGGAGAGAGAGACTAGAGTAGAGAGAGCAAAGGGGAGAGAAACTAGAGGAGAGAGCACAAGAGAGAGCAAAGGAGAGAGAGATAATGACCAGAGGAGAGAGAGTAGAGGAGAGAGAGCAGAGGAGAGAGACTAGAGGAGAGAGAGCAGAGGAGAGAGACTACAGGAGAGAGCAAAGGAGCGAGAGCCGAGGAGAGAGAGTATAGAGGAGAGAGAAAGAGCAAAGGAGTGAGAGTAGAGGAGAGAGAGACTAGAGGAGAGAGCAAAGGAGAGAGAGAATGAGCAGAGGAGAAAGCAAAGGAGAGAGAGAGAGTGAGTAGAGGAGTGAGAGCAAAGGAGAGAGAGACTAGAGGAGAGAGCACAGAAGAGAGAGAGAATGAGCAGAGGAGAGAGAGTAGAGGAGAGAAAGACTAGAGGAGAGAGAGCAAAGGAGAGAGAGAGAGAGAGAAAGAGAGAGAGAGAGAAGAGAGAGCGAGCAAGCAAGCCAACCATTACATCATGACAGAGCTTCACACCCACCAAAAGAAAAAGGATAAAAAGAGAATAAATTTTTTTGTGCCATCTCCCGAACACATTCCTTCTCAAAAATGTCTAAGCGCCTTTTCTCAGCATACCCAGTGGAAATGACGTGGTTGTGCTCTTCAACGACAGATTTTACAACCCACATGTCCTTCTTCTCGGAAAACGTCGCCCTGATCTCGAAAGGGCAATTTTTCAAGCGGCTGGAAGTATTCCTCTTCTTACTACTCTCTTCCAGACCTCTGTCCTCGTAGGTCCCCCCGCTAAAGCATTGCATGTAGAGTCGGCGGCTATCGCTATGCTTGCCGATCTTGATGTGAAATCCTTCTTGCTTGTAGTGCTTGGTCAAGACTTGTACAAGCTCATCGCGAGTCTTATACTCAGTCATTTGTGTGGAGATTGCAAACCGAGAGGAAGAAGGGAAGGGAGAGGTGGGCAGGGGAGGGGAGGGGTGGGCAGGGGAGGGGAGGGGAGGGAAGGGGAGGGGAGGGGAGAGGACGATAGGGGAGGGCAGGGAAGGGGAGGGAAGGGGAGGGGGAGGGGAGGGGGAGGGCAGGGGAGGGGAGGGCAGAGGACGGGAGGGGCGGGAAAAAAATATTCAAAACAGGGGGGCGATCTCCTCCCGAAATATCCAAATGGGGGAGGGGGGCAGAATAGCCGAAATGGGAGGGTCGGATTTCAAAAAAACAGTGGCAGGATAACCAAAAAAAGGGGGGCGGTATATAGTTCTCCCTTTTTATATGCTTCCCCCGTCGAACCCCCTACCGGCATGGGGGACCGGCAGCAGGGCTGTCCAATGGTAGACTGCCACGTGGCAACCTCTGACCCAAAAGGGTCAGGTGAGGACAACGTTTCCGTAGGCTCGCCGCATCTCGCGGGCCACGCCGCGATGCGCGGGACCGTACGTCGGTGCACAGTCGGATCCTGCGCGCGAGGCGCGGGGTCCGATTGTCTACAAGATCTCTCCTCCCGAAAGATCCAAGGGGCGCGCCTCCGTACGTCGGTGCACGGTCGGATCCTGCGAGCGAGGCGCGGGGTCCGATTGTCTACAAGATCTCTCCTCCCGAAAGATCCAAGGGGCGCGCCTCCGTACGTCGGTGCACGGTCGGATCCTGCGAGCGAGGCGCGGGGTCCGATTGTCTACAAGATCTCTCCTCCCGAAAGATCCAAGGGGGGGGGGGCGTGATTAGCCAAAATGAAAGTACAGTTTTTTCCCGAAAGGGGGCGCGGATATCCAAAAAGTGGGGCGCCTGTATCATTTTCCGGGATTTAAAGGACTTCTTCAAAAATTCCCTTATTTGGCAATGCCTGGGACCCACTAGCGGTGTGGACCAGCGCTGACCGCGGCGGCCACTTTCTAACGCCGCACGCGCAAGCGGAGTCGCGGATTGGCTGCGCCCCCTCCGGGCGGCGCACCGTTGACCTCTCCAGGCAGTGCCCGGCAGTGCGCGCCGACACGATCGGACGGCGCGGGGCCCGCAATCCACCGCGCGGCATATGTACGTCCGCGCGGGCGGGCGGGCGGCAGAGCTCCCCCCGCGGCCCTCCCGCACGCGCACCCTCCCGCGGGCGCTCTCCCGCTCCCTCTCCCTCCTCTCTCTCTCCCTCTCCCTCCTCTCTCTCTCCCTCTCGCGGGAGGTCGCAATGGCGGGGCGCACGACGCTGCCGCTGATGCTGTGGCTGGGGATGGTACTGCTGGCGGCTGCGCTGGCGGGGGTGTGCGCAGCGCCCTTCAGCGCCACCGACAGCTTCACGCCGCCCTGCGCGCTGCTCGCAGACCAGAACACTGCACAGGTCCCCGACGGCACTGGTGGGTCTCTGCGCTGTGCTGGCTGGCTTGGGTGGGGAAATGGGGTTCTGCCCAGTTTTTTTTTTTTTTTTTCGGTTTTAAGAATTGATGGAGGGTGCGGAATGGGGCGATTTTGCGAGGCGTTCTCCATTCCACTGTTTTCTTACATGTATTTTAGATTTTTCAATTATCTCTAGATTTTTTTTATGAACCTCTTACTGTTTTTCTCCCTTTCCCTCCTCGCCCCCTCGCTTTCCTCGTTTCTCCTCCTCGCGCCTTCTCGCTCCCTCGACTCCCATCCACCCCCCTTCCCTCTCGCTCGCTCTCTTCTCCTTACTCTCCCCACTCATCCGCAAACTACGTTTTCCCTTCACTTTATCACTCCTCCTTTCCCGCTTCTCCCCCTCCACCCCGACATCATACGGCGTAACCCAATCAAGCAATTAGATAAAATTGAACTGGTTTTTTTTTTTGAATTTAATTTCATTCTGACTTTTTTATTATTTTTTTTTTGTCCAACCCTCTCCCCCTCCCCTCCCCTTCCCGTTTCCTTCTGCTCTATCCTTTGCTCAAACCTCGGAGCTCCTGGCAGTGTTCCGGCGCTGGAGTGACCCCTCAGCGTGGCCTGGGGGAGTCGTCCCCGGAATTAACGGTGCGCGCGGAGCCAATGCGACCGTTTCGTGCGGCGTCGCGATAGAGCTCGACATTGCTGAGCTGGAACTCGGCCTGCTCACCATTCAAGGCCTTCTGAGGCATGCGACTTCTCTGCCTGCCTTCTCTGCCTCTGCGTTCTGGAGTTCATCCCATTTTCAAGTACAATATATTCTCAAGCAACTCTCACACCTTGAATTAGAGCATTACTGATTTGCTGGATCTTTTCGTGCAGGTTCAAGGACAGCTCCGCGCTGCCTGAGATCTACCTCAAGGCGGCGTTCATCCTGGTGCAGGGGCAGCTCGTGATCGGCACCCCCACGCAGCATTACAGTGGGAAGGCCACCATAGAACTCACTCCCAACAACGCGAACGGCCGCAGCTCCCTCTACTTCACCTCTCGCGCTCCTGCAGATGCCGCAAACCCAAGAAGTCTTGGGCACAAATCGTTCGCAGTGGTAGCCTACCTCTCTTTACCTTCGCTTCCATCCACATTTTCCTGCAGAGAAGCATCGTGCCTCCCTCCTGCAGAGGCAGTCCTTCCTTCCTTCGCCACACTAAGGAGGGGGAGAATGTCCTTCTGCTGCAGGTGGGAGGGCAGGTGCACCTCCATGGCATGCCCGGCGGCTCGACCACGCCTTCATGGTGCCGCCTTGTACGGACCGCCAACGCGGGCGACTCGAGCATCGCTGTGGACGCAGCGGGGGCTGCCAGCTGGCCTGTGGGCGGGCAGATTGTGGTCGCTTCAACCGACTACAGCAAGGACCAGGCGGAGACATTCAACATTGTGGCAGGTGAGCTCTTTGTGGAGGATGACTGTTTGAGGTTGGCAATGCCGACACGAGATGCATCTCTGGACTCTAAACTTGGTCGAACGTGGGATTGGACTGGTGCATTCAGTGACCAGAACCGCCAGCGGTGCTATTATAGCGTTGAGCGGCTCTTTCAAGTACATGCACTACGGCAACCCGAGGGGGCTCTTGGACGGCTTTGGAGGCTATTTGGAGCAGAGGGCGGAGGTGGCTCTGCTGACTCGCAACATTATGGTGACAGGCACGGATGAGCCTGCTCCGTACCAATATGAAGGTGCCTGCCCCCCTCTCACCAGCCGTTCTGCACCATTTTTGGACCATTTCGGCTCCCCGCCCATCTGATGATTTGGAGTTCAGAGATGTGCTTGGAGAGTTATTGAGTTCTGCTTGGATTGCAGGAGGCCACTTCATTGTATTCATGACTCAGAGACCGTTTCAATTCATTGAGGGAGTGGAGTTCTACAAGCTGGGCCAGCAGGGGAACCTCGGCCGCTATCCGATCCACTTCCACCTTGTCGGAAGCAATCCTGGAACTGTCTGCCGCAAAAATTCCATCCACCATAGTAAGCAGGTGAGCTGCAACGTTTACAATATATGGCGAGTGCTCCAAGTGCTTCCGTCAATGCAGAGGAATACATGCTGGTTCACCTTAATTTCTGGCTTCGTCGCAGACGTTGGTATGTTTGTGTGGTGACTAACTAAATGGCGTTCCCGCACTTTGAATGCAGCGATGTCTTGTGGTCCATGCCTCCTTCGATATGACCATCGACAGCAACGTGGCGTACAACATTCCAGGCCACTGCTTCATTTTGGAGGTTAGCTAAGGAGGAAGGAAGAGGGAGGGGGAGGGGAGAGAGAAAGGTGAAAGGGAGGGAGAAAGCGCGGTAGAAGGGGGGGGGGAGGGGGAAGAGGAAGGGAGGCAGGAAGGTGAGGGAGGGTGGTGGACAGAGAGCTGGGGGGGAGGAGGGAGGGGGTGAGTGTGGGATGGGTGATAGAGGGTAAATGTGAGAGTATTGGACCTGACTGTGATGCTGCGCCTTTTGTGCTCGAAGCCATCACTTCTCACTCTCCCAGGATTTCTCACATGGATGATCAACTCATCTAAATCACCAATACTGGCACACGGGTAATTTGAAAAACATCATTTCATTGCCTTAGAACTCATTGGTTGCTGCTATTGTTGTGTCTTGCTGCTTCTTGCATGCGGCAGGAGGGCGGGGAGGTGGGCAACACCTTCGTCAATAACTTGGGCATGGTCATTCAGCCGGTGGATAAGAAAATTTTGCTGCCAGGCAGCACCATATCTGATGAAACCGATGACAAGCCAGCCGTGTTTTGGAGTAAGTCACGAAACGCCAAACGACCTCAGCCTCAGTTTCAGCTTCCTGCAGTTTCAGCTTCCTTCTTAGCTACTGCTTTAATAAAGGCAGCGCCTTTGTTGCTCTATCTAATCGAGTTTCTTCCCGCCTTGTGCCTATGATGAGTAAAGTACTGCTACCACTCACACCGTGTTCTGTGCTCTCATTGCCGCAGTTTCAAACGTTCGCAATAACTTCCTGAACAATGTCGCAGCCGGCTCCTATGACTCCGGGTGAGCCAGTCGCTCGCTGCCTCTGTGTCCCTCCCGGCGGGTGCGACCCCGCGCATGCATGCATGCGCTGAGCCCCCCTCCTCCTCCCGTCCCCGGCCGTTGGCAGGTTTTGGATCGAGCTCCGCTACAAGGTCCGCGGCCTCTCCGCGCGCTTCGCCGCAGTGAACCGCACGAGCCCGATCATGCAGAGCGTGCAGCGCTTCGAGAACAACGTGGCGCACTCCAACAGGTGCCGCCCCCTCCCTCCCTCCCTCCCTCCCTCCCTCCCCTCCCTCCGTGGTGTGGCGCGCCGCAGGGATGTGCTGCGAGGCATGGCATGGCATGGCATGGCGACAGTGTTTCTCACGGGGTGCAGCGTCACGTCACGTGCAGGATTGCGGGCGTCCGTACATATCCAAATGGAATTCTTCCACACCTTGCCTGGGTGAGTTCATCTTTGAATTTTGTTTTTTTGTTGCGAAAACTCCCCTAAACAAAAGGGAAGCAATTTCTAGTTAAAGTGCATCACAAGCAGCCTTTTCTCCTGCGTCGAGCGACATTTGAGCTTTCATTTGAGCCGTCCTGTTAACTAGTTCAAGGACTAAATTGCGACGGAAAAGTTACGCTCTCAAACTCATCATTTTTAAGTGCCGCTTTTCCATGGCAGAGA
This sequence comes from Zygnema circumcarinatum, assembly GCA_037447605.1. NCBI lineage: Eukaryota > Viridiplantae > Streptophyta > Zygnematophyceae > Zygnematales > Zygnemataceae > Zygnema > Zygnema circumcarinatum. The sequence continues at coordinate 5,341,278 of CM074804.1, forward strand.
GTACCGGGGCCGACAAACGGAACAATGAATGGGCTAAACATCTACAAAAACCCCTGGATGGGGTATGTGGTGATGACTTCCACCCAGAGCTCTTACATGTAACTCGTTGATGTTGAAGTCAGCCTGTTCAGTCGCTCTTGATGTCCTTCTCGGCTTGCAAAAGTTTGACTTTGCCTCATATGTTTTGCAGCATGTTTGCACACAACACGGAGCACCTGACCATCTCCAACGCGACCTTTGCCGACAACAACTGGGGGCTGTACATGCACCAAGACTTCGGTGTCAAACTCGTCAACTCGCGCATGGTCGGACTGAGCGAAAACTACGGCAGCCCGGACAGCTGCCAGAGCGGGAGCCGCTGGGCCAACTGCCGCCCCGTCTCCACATGCACGTGCGTCACTGCATTCTTACATTTCGTAATGCTTTCCTGGCTTGTCAAAAACCAGCATTGAGTTACTTTCTCACCTCGACCTTCAGCAAAGCTCAGTGACACAAGCATATTCGCAGGGTGCCCCTTGTGCTGGCCACTGACTGCATGATTGCTCGCGCGTCCCTTTAGGACAATGTCTGCGGTTCTTCCACTCTGCCCTCACACGTGCGTGGCTGCCTCCCTGCAGGACGCCGCTGCCTTTGGGCGCTCAGGGCCGGTCCGCGGGCGGCAGCATCCGCACCTCCCCAATATACGGAGTGCTCCTCGATCCGTACTTCCTGGAATCGTTCGATAGCCTCAATGTGCCCAACCAAATCATTTCAACAACGTAAGCAATCCAACGTCACTCGTGCCCTGCAGGAAGTGATGAAAATGTGTGCGACCGGGGGGTCGCTGGCCCGTACCTAGTTTGGAACTTTCCGGAATGGCCGACGGCATGAAACTGCGATGATATTAGTCCCCTGCTCCACGCGTATGTTGCTCCAGTATTCTAAGCATGGCCTTCCCCCCGTGGCTGCAGATTCCATAGTTTCAACTCCACTTGCTGGAATGCTGCAGCCATCACCACGTTCAATGAGGGCGATGAATGGATGGCATCCCACCGCGTGCGGGTACGCTCTCCCGCTCAACCTCCTGTTGAAGCGCTCTCCTCTTCCTAAGGCCTCCGTGTTGCCGCTGCTGAACGAGATGATGCCATTATTGGTCATGTGCAGGCCCTCACATTTTCGCGGAGCACTAACCCTGTCTGGGTCGCACCAAAGATATCCTCTCCTTATGTGAGTCCTAAAGCACTAAACCAGCCTGTGAAAAGGAAAGTTGTTTTCCTGTGGACTGCAGCTGATGGAATCACAGGCACCCAGCATATTACCATATCCCCTTCTGCTCTCTCACACGTTGGCACCTTTCTCTCCTTTCAGCCATGGGATCAAACTGAAGACGGAGGAGAGCAGGCGCAGTTCCACTCCTTTCAGGACTTGGACGGCAGCGTCATCGGCGCTCCTGGCTACGTGGTAGCCGACAACGTAAAAATTCTGCCTCCTAGCAAAAGGAACTGCACCTATTTCCCCAAGTGGAATGCGTACGGCTGCAAGGGTGCCTGCTACCGCACTGTCCGCATCAGCTATGTCGAGCCGGGATTCGCTTCGGGCAGCAGGACCAATCCCAACGCTCCGGGAAGCTTTAGGTGAGCCGCTGTTGTGTAAGGGCTTCAAGTGCGCAGCAGGTAGAAGCGCAGCCTTGTGAAGGTACGACCTTGAAGGCCGTGGGCCATAAAAGTTGAACGCCTGCACTACCACAGCTCTGACAGCCCCTCGGGGGCTTTGCCCGGCAGCTCCTTGCAGGTGACTCGTGTGAGTGACGGGCAGACCATGCTACTTAATGGAAATCTCAACGTACTGGAAGGGGCGACCAGGGGCAACATCCGCTTCTTTTTCATGTCTCTGCTTGCGGGAATGACGTACCGGATCACCCCCATTCCCTCGTCAAAAGCACCTGCTTTCTTCCCTGGGAACATCTCACTGTCGTTGATCGACTATGAGGGATGTGGCCAGGCTCTCACTCTTCAGATTAAGCCTCAAGGGGGCAAAGCTTGGAAAGCAGCAGCCAACACCGACACAGTGTTTTTCAAGTACGCTTTCTGGACGCACGCTCCTCTGCCGTCATGCCCTCTATGCCCCGCTGAAGAGAAGGATGCACTGCAGAAAGAGGCAGCTTGTAGCATCCAGCTGAAGAAGGGTTTCCTGCCATGTGGCTACATCACGGATATCTGAAAGAAGGACGTAAAGCTATGCCCAGTGTATGCTACTTTAGAGAAGGAACGGAGTGCATGCCCAACACTGAATCAAAGCTCCTCGTCCTGCAGGCCATGTCCGGGAGCATCTCCACCACCAGCAGCTCTCTCGCAGGCTGTGTACAGTTACGCGTGCATCAGCAGCCAGGCGTGGATGGAGGTTGTTCTCGGGCCCGTCTTTTACGAAACCGTAAACATCGTCCAAGTCGCTGACTCCATCGCGTGCAGCTCAACCAGGTGCCCTACTGCTGCAGCACCCGCCCTTCCCAGCATGCCCGCCTGAACCCCGCCAAGCCTGCCTGCCTGCCCTTGCCCGCTTGCTGCTGCTGCTGCTGGCCGTCGATCTGAATCTCGCCTCGGTGCGTTGTGGCGGCAGTGAGTGCGGCGCCCTCTGGAGCGGCAGCGCGGGGTGGCGGTACACCGCCACGTGGCAGGCCTACTTCTACGGCCCGCAGGCCCCGACCGGCGGCTGGTTGACCGGCGCCGCGCCGCTCGGCTGCAGGCCCTGTAAGGGACCCTCTGGGGGCATGCCGACCGTGGGGGAGGGGGCGCATGCGGAATTCAGTCTGTTGGGCTTCACCATAGACTGCAGGGATGTCTGAAATGCGTGTCTAGTTTGAGATGCGATTGAGAGTAAGGAAAACTGCTGCTTGTGCATGTATAGCAAGCGAATAAGTTTTTTGAACAGCTTCAAATTTCCCGTACAGCAACTGAATCTGTCTCTGCTTTTCTGTAAGCGCAGCCGTCGACCCGTTCATCAAAACGTACCTCCCTACGCCATCTGCGCAGCATATCACTAATTACTTCCGGAAGAGCTTCAGTCTTGTCAATACGGCCTGCTACACATCACTGCAGGTGGACCTCCTTGTCAAGGATGGCGTCGTGCTCTACCTCAACAACAAGGAGCTCATGCGGTGCGTCACCCTCCGACACCCTCCCCAGGCGCCACGACTGCTTACGCTTTCACATAGCTTCCACTGCTTGAAACGATATCTCGCACTGATCGACTCGGTGTTGTATTCTGTGTGCAGGACTAATATGCCCGCCGGCCCCATCACAAATGGCACCTTGGTAAGTGTCAAAGGGCGCCTGACTATGCTTCCGCTGCTTCTCACAAGTTCTTCTGTTACGTTTATAACGTTCCACTTACGAATTGAAGATAAGGGAATCGCGTACTTCTCATCTTCATTTGGTTGCCATATCATCTCTACTTCCCTTCCATGTGCAATCCACGAGCGCCAAAGCGTCCCCTGCCGCAATGCTGCTACGGCTCATCTCCCAACCCCGCTGCTTGGAGCTTCTCTCTGACCGCCCTCTGTCCCTTTGTGTGCAATGGCCGCTGCGTGCAGGCATCCTCGAAGACTGTATTCGGCGCATGGAGCACCTTCGTCCTCCCTCTCCCGGGCCTCGGCGGTGCGTACTCGCTGGTGGAGGGCGCGAACTACCTCGCGGCGGAGCAGCACGTGTTCGCGCAGTGGGCGTGGGAGACCGCCTTCGACCTGCGCATCTCGCTCACCCGCAAGTACGGCACAGCCCTCTCCGCTTTGCGATCACGACCCTTTCGAATGCGATGGGCTTTTGAACTGAATTTCTCTTTGGTTCATGCTGTCATTGGAAGCGGCTACCGTGCTGACTACGTGCTTCCTTGCATTCGCTTTCTATTGCCGCAATGGGTGTAGTCTGAAAGTTCCTTTGTTGATCTGCAGGAGCTCCTGTCAGGGTGCACGCATCTCCCCTGAGGTGTGCGATGGCCTGGACAACGACAACAATGGTGAGTCCTTATAAGCTGCCCGAGGAGGGTGTGCTGCATACTGCGTCCTCGGATCAGTTCAAGGTTTTAAAATTTCGGCTCAATCTATGGGCATGCTGCTCTGTTCTGTTGCTCTCTTTATAGCCAGTTGAACCTGGAGGTGCAGCAGACACTTGGAGAGTCCACTGTTGTGAATTCCTCTGTAGCTCAAAGGGCCCTCCGAATCACGGAAGAGTCTCGTCCATGCTCTAAAGGGATCCTACGCGATGGGGCTGCAGGAAAAATCGACGAGGCGGCCAATGGACAGCCCCTCACCCAAACCTGCCAGTCATCGTGCGGCACTGGCATTCAAACATGTACCAACGGCGTTTTCGCGAAATGTACGGCTCCTCCTATCAGCAAGGAAGTGTAAGTCCACAAAACACGCCATTGCTTCCTCTTAAGAACTACAACGTACAACTCTCTGTCTATGTGTACTCTCTCTCTCTGTGCAAGTGGCTCAGCGGTAGCAAATGTCCCCTTAACAGGTGAGGCCCCGTTGACGTCTTTGACTGAGGTTCTACTCTATGCCCTCCACTTTCCTTGCTTTAGGAACACGTTACAGCAAGCAATCATGCAGGAGTTGAGACATGTTCCCCCCCCCTGCCTGACCTTGCGGCGCAGGTGCAACGCCATAGACGACGACTGCGACGGCCTGGTCGACAACGGCGCGGCCTCCCTCGACTGCCCCGCGGGCCGCGTCTGCTTCCGCGGAGAGTGCCTCCCCGCGGGCAGCCCCGCCCGGCCCCTGCAGGTGTGGCCCAAGAACGCGACGGGGTGGGCGTACTATGACAAGGGGGGGAATCTGGACGCCGTCAATCCCTCGTGGAGGAGCGGGTGAGTGTACGGCTCTGCCTTGTGACGGCACAGGGATGGGGGGCGTATAGAAGAGCATCTTGCTGTCATCCTTTCGTAAAACAAGAACTTGGGGAGTCTGAATGAAGAGGGTTAAGTGGTTGCTATTGCTAGCTCATATTTCGGATGGTCTGGTTTGGCTCTGGCAGGGCTAACATTAACTCCTGGGAGACGGGAGCCGGGCCCCTTGGATTCAACGATGACAACCCTAGTTGGGACCGATATGGCACAGTCATCGAACATTTCGGCAACGACGGTGTATCTTTAACAGCCTATTTTGCCAAGTCATTCACCCTCGAGCAGTCTGAGGTAGCCCAGATCTACAGCCTTGGTGAGTTACACTACTTCCTGCAATGAACTAGTATTCTGAATTGAACGTTACATGGACAATCTATTGCTCATCTCCGTCAAGTTGACTGCCACTCCCAGCCTAATTTCCAATTTTCAAGTTGATACAATATGCTCCTACAATACCATCAAGAGGCTCTGTGTTGCCTTACAGACTTCAATCTGCGGCGGGTCGACGGCGCCGTGGTGTATTTAAACGGCGTAGAGGTGTGGCGCAGCGCCATGCCGTGGGGTCCTATCACGTGGACCACAAAGGCCGCCGCGAGTGCGGGCACCCTGCAGGGCGCTTACCACTCGTGCGACGCGTGCTTCCACAACACTACCCGAGCGCTGCAGGTGCGGCCGCCAACCACTGTGCAGCCGAGAGTTGTACAAATAACTGCTGCGTGTTCTGCTACGCTTACATGCGTGAGCGAGGCTGTGTGCGAGGCAATTTGGGACAGCCCTTAGGGGAGACAGCGACTGCCCGCGTTGTTTTGCATCACTGAAGCTTGAGGCCTGTTGCTTGTGCCAAGCAACGATTGCCGGCTGCCCGAGTGCTTTCCTTCTCTTTTTCTTTTTTTTTTGCTTTTTTTTTTTTCAATCGTTTTGGAATGCAGCGAAGTTTGCAGAATGCTACAAAATGCGAATCGCTTGAAATACACTGAAGAAAACATGTTTTGTCGTGTGATGAATGGTGCAGGCTGGCACCAACTGGATTACAGCCGAGCTTCACATGGCATGGCGGTATGAAAACCACGCGGCATTCGACATGGACCTCTGGAAAAACGTGGTGGTGCCTTGTACGAGTCTCCCCGGAAATCCCAGCGAATGTGTGCGCCAAGTGGAGCAGCAGCCTATCCCTGTAAGGCTCGAACCCTGAATCCCTCATAAGAGCTTTATCTTTTTTGGACGACGTTTCCTGCGTCCACTGCAGAGTTCAATCCATCTTCATGGATGGTCCTCAGCGAGTCTTATGAGAAGCAGCCTGGGTTTGCTGCAGCAAAACTGCACAGTCAGCAACTCCTAGTGCGAGAAAGACTATTAGTGAACTTGCACATGGAAGTGAGTGTAATAAGTAGTGAAGTAATTTGGAGCGTTCAGTGTTAGCATCATGATAGAGTTTCCGTTGTTCAGCAGTGCGACCTTACAGCCTGACGAAGATTCAAAATGTTTCCTTTGCTGCAGGCAACTTCGAACTGGATATATTCCGATGCTAGTTTGCCATTTCCACCAGCCAACTGGATGCTCCAGGCCTACACAGCACCCCAGTGGAAATCAGGTGACGAAGGGAACGCCTTTCTGCCTTACACGAGTTAGTTGAATGCACACTGATGAACGGATAAAGACACAGAACACTGATGCCAATTGTTACCATTAGAGAAGTAGCTTGTCTTCACTATTTCACCTGGATTACCTCTCGTTAAGGATTACGGAAAGGTCTGCACATGGGAGGATTTACCTGAAGTAT